>PGCI01000044.1:0-405325 GCA_002873125.1 Puccinia coronata f. sp. avenae
AACACCTCAATTATAAGTCCATAATTGGTCATTTCACATATAGTACGCATATATAACAAGTACATACGTGTGTAATGTCTATGTGACATATGTTTGTGGCCAATTCTTACGGGTAATTGGTTCAAGGTGAAGGAGTAGGAATTTAGGGGTACTTCCAGTGAGGGACCCTACATTAAGTTGCATGAGGATTCAGAATATGACATAATATTCTAAGTTATCCTCAAGGTTTAGAAGTTATTTTGTATTTTTGTAAAAAGTAGTTGTTATTTTAATTCATTACTTATTTTTATGGTGCCAGGACTTTGCTAAGCTCATTGGATAAAAATAAGTAAACTGAGTTTTTTTTGCATTATTAGTCATATAAGTGGGTCTTAATACTGTAGTAATAATGTCTCTTTTTATGTTACTTTTGTCAGGTTGGCTCTGTCATAGTAGCAAGCTGACACTTTCCCTTCCTGGCTCTGCAGAGATTTTCCCTTCCATTTCTCTGAGCCAGGTGAGTTCTATTTCTCTTTCTTCATGTTTCTCTCTTTTCTAGATTGTACTGAAAGATTGTCCCTTCCATCTCTCTGAGCCAGTAATACAAGCTCCCCGTGTTTGGTCTTAGAAACGTCTAGGCTCACTTGCCCGTCCCACGCGCCGATTCCGTGCTCATCTGGTGAAGGACATTCTCAGTCCATACAATGGTGTTTGCAAAGTAGGGCTTTCAGGGCCCGCAGTCCTATGTGGGAGAAGCAATGATGGAAGCCGAGGAGAGAATTGTCAAAAACTGCTGTTACAGCAGAGGATAGAGAGGAGGAGGGAGGGCTCACAGGCCCTGATGGCAAATAGTACAGGTTTCCCCGTCTATAGCCCCGCCCGGCAAGTTCCCCGTTCATCTTGAGGCAATTGGCGGAGTAGATGTCGCAAGATGTCTTGGTGAAGACCACGGAGAGGCTAGCGTTGCAGAGGTTCGCAATAGAGATGAGGGGCTTGTGGAGCGAGGGAACCACCAGTGATTTGATAGATGTCTCTTTGGCTAGAGGGAGGGCCATAATTCCTTTATGGGTAGCTTCCACCATGGATTGATTGGCCAGTCAAACCGGAGTATGATCAGAGCGCGGATTGTGAACCAAAGAGAGATCTGGGGTCATTGTCATTGAACACCCTGAGTCAAGATTTGCATCCCCCGACGGTTGAGCTGCCCTGCTGACAAATAGGGAGCATACTGCATTGGACACCGTAACCTTGAGTTCAGAGCCAAAGAAGTCGGATTCCGATTTGTATGCGTTTCCCCCCAACGGCGTTGCAGAGGTACAACCCGCAGTGGCGGCGGGCCAGGAGGAGTTCCCACGGCCCTGCAGGGCATTGGACTTGGCTTGCTTGTGATTGCGGAGTATGCAAGCGGCTTGGCGGCAGTGCAAGAGAGTGTGACCCTCCTTCTCACAGAAGGTACAGAAACGACGAGGACCTGGGCCTTTGTCCTTGCTGTACTTAGTCTGCGGCTTAGACGTTTTGGCGGAGGATATCAAGGTGGGGTTATTGCCTTCCTTGTTGCGCAATTTGCGGCAATAGGCCTCTTGCTTGAGCGCTGTGATGACTTTGGCAGACGTGACTCTTTCCTCTTTCATGAGCGAGGAGACGCAGTGTCACCACTCGTCCAGGAGGGAAATTAGAAGGGCAGCTGCGTGGACATTGTCCGCGGTGAGCGGGTTGGAGGTGGAGATGAGTGAGTTCAGTCGCTTGGCGTAGCCTGCCATTTCGTCAATATGAGACTTGATGTCGTCACTGGACATGCGGGAGAGAACCAGCTTGCAAAGCCAATACATTTTACCCCCGGTGGAAGAGTCTTGATGCGCCTGTTGGAGGGCAGCCCACATGCCGGCTGCATCTTCTTTGAAGTCGCAAATGAAGCGGAGATTAACGGGATCAACGGTGCTGGTCAGTACGGAGACAACAGCCAGGTTGTCCCGATGCCAGGCAGAGGTTTGGTTGACCGGATGGTTGGTTCAAGAATGTAGAAGACATCCCGCGAGCAAAAATGGACGCGGAGAACGAACACCCAGTCCAGATAGTTGGATTCTGGCCCAGGAGCTTTGAGCGGGGTGACGGTTGGAGCCTTTAAGTCTGGATGTAACAAGGACTGATTCTCCATGAAGGCAGTGATCTTGGTCAACTCAGAAGCAATCTTTTTCGAAGAAGATCCGCTGACGTTTTGGTCAGACATGAAATGAAGCGTGATCCTTGAAAACTCGTATTTAACGTGCTACCTGTATTCCCAGATGGAGGCTAAATGGGACTCATAACCTGATGGAATGAACTGGGGCCAGTGGACACGGTGCAGGAAGGATAAGATCATTGCTTCAGCTATTAATGGAAACAGAAAAGGAGAGAAGAAGAGAAGAGAGAAAAGGAGAAGAAACAACAGAGAAATGATAACCACATACCTGGGGCCAGTGGACACGGTGCAGGAAGGATGAGAAGAGTCATCCTTCCACGTCTGTGGTCCCAGGTATGGTGAGTGGTCTGTGAAATATTGAAAGAGACAACTGAGTGAAAGGGCTAAAGCACAGGAAAACACAGGGAGAAAATGATGGAAAGGAAAAATACATCAACTACTCCAACAGTCACCACTCACACCTTGACTCTCAGTGCACACATGCAGCACTCTCACTCAGATCCTTCCAATCTGTTCCAGCTTTGATTCTTCACTTCCCACTGGCTGTACATCATGCCATATTCACAAGTCACACCCCACACCATGGGAAATCTGGGCTCACTGGCTGACGAGTGATTCCAAGTCACTTTTTCTGCACTGAATATGGTTGGGAGTTGGTTATTAAAATCACTTGAATGACTTTGTTGTAAAAAAGAGTTTCCTCAAAATTAACTCACAGGAGGCCAACTCAGACAGCTTGAAGTAATTCTGTCATGGGAATGGGAGCGGCTGGATTGAGGAGCACTAGCTGGGTTTCTGACAGTGTAGATAGGTATTTGGTGTTGTAGCAGTTTCTGGGTAAATTACGGGGGACATCTTTGAAGCCAACTGCATGAGATGAGATTGGAGTGATGCAGCGGGCCTTGTGAACAAAGTCCATCACATATTGTAGTCCTTTGGTACTGGTCTTTTTCTGAACAAAGATGTTGTCCAACCTTTGAGCAAACAAAGTGAATTCCTCTGATCTCCAGGGCAGAGGAACCTTTGCCAAAGTACGAGGAGGTGTTACTCTTGTGTTGGAGGTTGCTTTGATATTGGAAAATACTTCTTTGATGTTGTTGTTGAACAGGGGGTAGACAGTGTTTCTTGATGGTGCTGGGAGATCTGAAACAGAAATGTGTCAATTGCAATAAAAAAGATTGTGTGATATGGGAGGGGAAAGAAGAGTAGCATACCAGAGTTTGTATTTTGGATTTGGTTTCAGATTTACTTTTCTTGGCTTTCTTTTCAGGGGAAAATTTATGTGATCAAACTCCTTTCTGCCTTCCCATGAACCATCTATGCAGGATGCCAAGTTGAAGAGATGTGTTTCTGGCTTGGACCGGATCCATGAAGAATTGGCTGAATGCTCCAGTGGCGTAAGCGTTTCTCCAGTGTTTCAATATAAATTTAGCAAAAAGTTGGTTCCAGTGAGAATCCCAAGGTCTTGTCCATGCAAAAGTCAATCCAGGGAAGGTTGAGTTGAAGAGTTCCTGATGAAATTTGATCCGGTAGATGTTTGGAATTTTCTCAGAGGAGGATAGTGTTGAGTTGGGGGGGATGGGGTCGATTGGATGGTTGGTGATGGAATCGGGAAGATTGGAGCCAACATGGAAATTGTGAGGGGATGGTGGGAGCATCCAAGCATTGGATGGAGTTCTCTTATGATCATGTTCTATATCTAACAGAGCACGGATGAAGGCAGACATACATCGAGGGAAAGATGAATTGGAATTGGGAAGTATGGTGGAGTAAGCATCATTAACTGTGCCTGCGGCCACAGGTGAAGCTCCATCATGAAAAGTGTCTAACCGCATTGGGAAGGAGGAATGTGATGGTGGGGGCAACGAGGGGAAGCTGGTTGCATGAGGGTCAGTTTATAAGCCTTGAGAATCAGTCTGTAAGAGTGCCAGGAGACAAAGGTTGCAGCACCAGATTTGGGGGTTTTGTTGAGAATGAAAGGGTGTCAAAGTGTTCTTTGGGCAAGCAGAGGGATGTGCAACAGTCAAGTGGTATCAGTGGGTGGAGGGTTTGATTTGGCAAAGGGATTGTATTTGGTTAGGTAAATGTCCCCCCATTGTACGCGCATACAAAAAGGGGACATCGGACAAATAACATTCCCAAAAGAGAAAGGCCACCATCAGCACCAAAAGTCAATTGTTATTGACATTGGTCCACCAAACAGGGCCAAATCTCCACTTACTCTAAGGGGGGCGATTGGCAGGTTAACTGTGTCCCCTTTTCATACGCGCGTACAATGTAAAGCTCAAAAGTGTCAGTGAAGACCTTTTGCTGAGTGCGGAACGGGATGATGTGAGGATGACTCTGCTGTTCCTATACTAGACACTAAAACAAGACCCCCCAATCTATGATTGGCAGGCTTTAATTCAAGTGATAGTAAGTGTATCCAAGATACTTCAGTTGGTATAACAAGTGTGGGTGACTAAGGATGTGTTGAGTGTGTATGAATAAATATGTGATGCTGTTGATTGTAGGTGATGATGATATTGGTGAATGTTGAGAGTGTATGTGGATGATGAAGGTGTGTTAAGCTAATGAGTTCTGAGAGCTGACGCTTCTACCAAGGACGGATGATGATGATAATGATTTGTAGTGCAAAATGAGTTTTTGGGAGCTGACGCTTCTACCAAGTGGGTCAAGATGAGTTGTTTAAATGAGTAATGATGAAGTTGTTATTGCTGATGTTGATTGACTAAAACCTCAATATTGAGTGACTTATAATGAGGAGTGACCAGTGTATTAGACTATAGGGGATAGAAAAAGGTATCTGTGGATGGTGTGTAATGTGATGGGATCCCAGAATCTGGTGAGGAGGGGGGAAAACAGCTAGAGGAGAGCCTCTTTTGAATCAAAATCCTGACAAATAGGGGGTGGTCCACTTGTGGTTGGAACAATGGTCATGGAACACAGTGGAACAACAATTGATGACTAATCATGGCTGAAATGTGGTTGATGGAAACAAATGGAACAATAGAACAAGTGAAATGTGTGTGACTTGTGGTTCTGAACCGGATGGAACTTTCCATGAGTGTTGTGGGCCTAAGTTGGGTGGAACATCCTAGAAAAGGGGTTACCTGGGCCTAGTGGTTGAGTTGTGGGTGGGGTTTTTGTGTAATTGCCTTGTGAAAGCGCCATGTAACTGTGAATAACTGGAATAAACTTGGGTCTAGGAACTAATATTGGCCATAACTATTGATCCAGGCATGTAACAAAGATTCCATGAGTTGTTCCCTAGGGTCATTTGGCCTGAAGAATGTGTTTCTGGAACAATCTATGGGGTTTTGAGGGTTTTGTATTTTGGTGACTGTAGTAGGGATTAAGGTTTAGGTGACGGAGTATTTTGATTTGCTGATACTTCCTGATCCGGTCGAGTGGTGATAAAGCCGTGAGTTGTGTTCTAGAGTGAATTTTGCCGTAGATTCTGATTCTTCAATAATATCTGAGGATATCTGAGTGGATATAAGAGAAAAAATGAGAAAGAGAAAAGAAATATAGAAGAAATAAGAGAAAAATAGATAGAATAAAAAATTGAAAATTTGTGTCATGTTTGGAACACCACAACGATCCGGGGACATGTCGCACCAATTGATTGTGACAGCAGAGGTGTCACAGACAATGTCAGCCTTAGAGACAACACCATTTCCCAAAAGGCTTCAATAATGTTCTCTCCAAATTCCCCTCATTCTCCTGATCATTTTCATCTACTATTGTCTATAGTTGTGATGTATAATTGAGGAGTAATAACACTTTGAACATCTACTATTTTCTAAGTTCAAACCATATTGAATATATGCATCTCAATCAACAAGGTTAACCACTTCTCCTCTGGCAGGATGAAAATTTTCATCATCACTCATCAACAAACTCTGAAAAAGCTCATAACACTTGGATCAACACTCCTCACTACTCAATCACACAGGTCCCATCATATCCCTACGTTTTTGTGGTCATTTGTTGTCATCTGATTGAATAGTAAGCAGGTTTTCCAACTTATCTTTCTTCAAAGTTCATCTTGAGCTTTGATCTTCCTCTTCCCTTCTTCTCTTAACCTTAACCTTCTTCTTCTCTTCTCCCATAAAGAATCAAACTAATAAAAACACCGTATAATCAATTAAAAGCTTCAAAAACATTCATCTTTATTGCTTCTGTGGACTGCAGCTTAAATCCACATAGGTTTCCTGATAAATAACCTTTGCCAGTTTCTTTCGGCATTAAAAATCAAGGCAGTCTTTGACTGTACCCTCTCTGTTTCTTCAAGAGAGGAGGCGTTGAGTCTTCTCCGCTTAAACCAATCTCCTTTTTAGGATAGAAATAAGACTTCATCTCATTTCTCTTTCTCCTCTTTCTCTTCTTTCCTATTTCCTTTTTTCCTTCTAGTTGTTTTCCTCTATCCTTTGGAATACAACTAGAGTCTCCCAAACCTTGTGCCCTGCTGTCACTGTAGAGACACAGGCTCACAATTGGGGGCCTCATTGGGAAACATCTCATTGTAGAACTCTTGTCTTTCATCCAAATCATTCTAAAGAATCTAAATCTTAAGCTAAACAAGCTTTTAATAACTCTAATCTTCTTTATCATCAAAAATCAAAAGAACAAAAATTTTCTCATAAGGCCTTTCCTACTTTTTTTTCCAGTAAAACACAGCTGAAAGTGCTGCTAAAAATTTTTTATCTTCCTCCCTTTTCATAACTCCATCTAGAACCTCTGCCAAAATTTTTTTTAGCCGTCACTAAGACTAATTTTTACTTGAGTCTTCCTTTCTCCGCTTCCGCGCAATCTTCCTTTGCCAACGAAGTGAAAGATTTAACTGCCGCAGATCTTTTAGTTTTGTTCGATCTGTCTGAATCGGAACATTTGTCAGAAGAAGACCAGCTTGCAGAAGAACCAGAACATATAGCCAATCAGCCTATGGTAGCTGCCGCGGAAGGAAACCTGATCAACCCGGAAGCTTGGACTCCCATATCTACTGGGCCCCCTCAACCAGTTCCACCTGAACACAGGGTAGACAGGTCCGTCGTCTCTAAGAAGAAGGAACCACCGGCTCGCCGTTCTGCTTGTATCTGAGTAACTGTCCCTAAGATCTCCAATCCCAAGGACAAAAGTCCTAAGAGCTCCAAAGGTCAATCAACCTCCCCCTTTTGCTACCCTATTACCTGATCCTTGCACCCTAGTTTGCCTTTCCTGACGCGAAACTTACTTCAAACATGGGTGCGCATCTTAGGAATGGCAAGAACATATCTTTCAAGCAACAAGCCGCCGCCAGAGACCAGCAACGCGCAGAGCAACAGGGTGCAGAGCAGCAGCGTTCTGAGCAACAACACTCAGAGCAATACCACCGCTCCCATCTTAGCAAATCCGCCCTTGAAGCCATGACAGCCGTCAGCGGACGATTCCAAGGAACAGCTCAGGGAACTTCCCCGTTACCTCCAGTCAAAAGAGAGCTTTCCTTTAGCTCCCTTGGCCCTGAGCGACCAGAGCCCGCACCCCAATCAGCAGGCGCCGTCTACAGCCACCAGAACCCAGCCTCAGCCAGCGCATCAGCTGGACTTGACTCCCTCCCACGTCAACCAAACTCAGATAGAGTCTCACCGGGGAGTGGTTTGCCATACACCCCCAGCCTTGCCGCGCTTGAGCGCCTTCGCAGAGCTTGAGAGCAGTTTGCCCCCCTGATGGGCTTTGAAGAATTGGATCAAATTACAGAAACCAATCCAGCGTATGACCCACACAGGGGAGTGACCCCGTTGGCGGTCAACTCACAAGCAGCTTCAATAGCTCTGGCGTTGACCCAATCCACCCCAGTCTCACGACCGGTGGAAAGGCAAGAATTCTTAGTCACGAGGCGAGAAATTCCACCGCCGCCTCCTCCCAGAGATACAGAGTCCACTACTCCCGTTCAGAACCAATTGGTTCTCCGAGAGATGACGGAAGTTCCTCAACAGCCAGACCACGCAGCGACCATCTCGGACGTCTTCCACGGGCAGTGGCTGCTTTACATGAATGCAAAGGAACAGAACAACTACAGCCTGATGAGATTGGCTCTCAACAAAGCTATATTGTCCCAGGACGCGCTCAAGAGCCTCTTGGGGACGCAACGCATGTTAGATATAGCGGAAGGCTGGATAGCACGAGAAGCACTAGCCCTATTGGACCAAGAGATGCTCGCGCCTACCACCCAAAAAGCTCCAGCGAGATTAACCAATCACCAGGAAGCTACCCACAACTCCCTGGCGCTTACCACCAACCAGCTGGAGAGAGAAGTACACATGCGTTTGCCCCACAATTGCTTCCACCAGAACCAAGTCCCCCAGGAGAGATTACTCCCGCTAAGCAACCAGGTATGTCTCCCCCAAGCATATGCGGCTATAGATCAGAGGACTTACCTCCTCATCCCCTTTCAGTTGATGCCTCCCGACCGCAACACACTAATACGACCGGCTACGGCCCAACAGCTTCTAGCGCAGCCAATGCATCCACACCCATTGCTAGCGCCCATGCCAATGAGACCTGCTACTGGACTCCAGGCAACACAACTAGCAGCCGCGCCACCAATACCTCCACATACAAACAACCAGATCCCCCCGCAGCACTCTATAGTTCAACAGCCTCACCATCAAGTGCATCAGTACTACGGCCAGGAATACTACGCCAACCCTCCACCTCAACACCAGCTGGAATACCCACAGCAAGCGCCGTACCCCCTTCCCCAGGGAGAACCCCAGTACCAAGACCAGCTCCACCACACCGGTCCTCAGTACCACCGACCATACCAGAGGAATCGGGAGAATTCTTGGCGCCGTCGCTACGACCCCATGGCCAGCATGATTCAGATGGGCACCTTCTTCATGAAAGCAGAACGCACCATGAGCAGGATGCAGAGACTCCGCTACAGAGGCCGCAGCTACAGAGGCAACTACGGGAACAATCAACCCCCACCTCCCCCAGGCAACTTTCAGTAAACTCTAACCTGAATCTTAACCTTTCTTCTGCTCCCCTTTCTGAAGAATCTTTAAAAGAGTATTTTCTTAGAAATGTAAATAGTGAATTTGTTAATGATGCTCCTTTACTCATAGAAGAGAAATTGAAAGATTTATTTTCTAAGTTTTTATGTGAGTTATCAGGGACCATGGAGACCCTTCCTGGTACTCTTCTAGAGTCTTGTGTGATGAAATTGAGCTCTTCTGTTCAAGAGATTATAACAGCTGAGGTCATTCCAGCCCTACATGATAGAGTTCTCAAACACATAAATGAATTCCCTTTACCTCCAAACAGGAATGAACAGTTGCAAGAATTCTTCAATGATAAACTTGACAGTCTACAATAAATTATCATAGGCCTGAACTCTGAGAATTCTTCTAGCATTGAGTCTTTAAAAGATAGTGTTGCATCACTTGAGCACAGCGTGTCTTCCACACTTAGAGCAATGAGAATACAAATGAGTGAGGCAGAAGATAGAGAAAGCTCCAGGTTTGAACAAACAAAAAGGAGACTTGGGGACTTCCATTCATCAATGAATGCCATGAACCAGAAACTGGATTTGATTGTGAACAATCTACAGCAGAATGATCCCCCCCCTGTAAGATATAACAATCCTCTAATGAATGATTGGCAGTCCCAACGAGCCAAACCAAGAAGAGCCCAATGCCCTCCTCCTCCGCCCCCGCCCCCACCTTCCCCTCCAAATGAAGGGATTGAACCCCTCCAAGATCCCAGGAAGTGGCCAGAAACCAATACTGGTACAGCAGAAGTGAGAGTAAATACCCCCCAATGGGAGAAGGATTTTCCTTTCATCAAACACAATGGTGTTGATCCAGAGATGAGGAAAGAGTTATGGAAGTCTATCCCCAAGACCAGTGAATGGGATAAATTTTTGGGAGAACTTCCATACAACCACAAACTCTGGTTGAAAAGCATAGATGTGTTTGTTGAAGATTATTGCATGTTAGATCCCATGGTCATCAGTAGACTTACAGCACTCTTCACAGATACTGCTAAGAACTGGTACATTGGGATAAGAGACATACATGGAAAGAAGTCTTGGGCTTGGTGGAAGAATACCATCCGTAATAAATTTGGCACTCACAACTGGCAATGGAAAATGCAACAGGAGTTTGAGAAAGACTACTTCTCCTTTGGTAATACTAAAGTACATAAATGGTTCACTACGCAGAGAGAGAGACTGAGAGCATTCCAACCTGAGCTTAGTGAGTACCTCATTTGTGAGAAAATTCTAAAACAATGTCCAGGCAATCTTGAGCATGCTGTGAAAAGCAGATACAAGAAAGATGCCATTGACACAAGTTTTGAAGAAATGGTAATTATCATTGAAGAAGTCCTAGACAGAGCCATGAGACAGAACAGATCCAACCCCTCTTACTCTTCCAATCAGAATAACAGGAACACTTGGAGGAACAATACCTCTAGTACAAAATTAGAGCCTAGCAAGACAGAAGCAGAATCCAAGAAGCCCTCTAACTCCACTGGCCTAGCTAGTAGGTCCAAAGATGTGTGCAACTTCTGCAGGCAACCAGGCCACTATTCCAGGGAGTGCCCCAAAAGGAGACAGCGGATAAATGAAGTGGGTATGGACACAGCTGAGGACTCTTACCACAGTGACCAGGAAGCTGATAACACCAACCAGTCTCTTAAGAATGATGGCGAAGAGACTTCAGACCAGCAGGATAATAACCAATTTGTCTTAGTCATGGATCAGAACATAGACTTCAATGACTATGACCCATCCGGTCCAGTGGACAAAGAATACTATGGTTATGCTATTGAGTGTGAACCATTGACTGAATTTTCCATAGCAGAAATGCAAGCTGAGTCACATTAACCCCAAACTTGGAACAACAGTTGTCATTCCCCCCATGTGGAAGATGCTAGACTCATGAGATGCAAGCCTGACAAAGGGAAAGCCCACTTGATTGGTTTCCAAACAATCACCCCTGTTTTGATCAACAACCAAGAATACTCTTGTTTATTAGACAGTGGCGCCTCTTGTTCTATAATCAACAATCAACTTCTGAATAAAATCTCCTCTGATTGGGAAACCTCCATTATGCCCATTACTCATGCCAGATTCCACAGCTGTAGCAACCAACTTAAGGCTTTAGCAATCATAGAATTGGCCCTCATCTTTCCTCACACTAGAGGCTCAGTAAGGATTGTTGCAGAGTGTGTAGTCATGGAAAATGCCAGAATGAACTACTTGATCTTGGGAAATGACTACCAGTCTCTATATGGTTTTGACATCACTAACAGCAAAGAAAGGTACTTCACCATTGGGAATGAAAATAAGAAAAAGAAATTCAGTTTCAGATCAGAATTCTTGGATAGAACACCCATGTAATCAGAGATATCTACTTTGAAGAAATCTGACCCCCGCATGGATAAGTTTGTAAAGGAAGAGTTGAGTGATGCAAAGATCTATGAGAAGTTGACCTTAGACCAGAAGGAATCCTTGTTTGCTATCCTCTTTGAGAATAAGACAGCTTTTGCAGACACAACTCATCCCCTAGGAGCAGTAAAAGGTCATGAAGTCCATATTAAATTGACCACAGAAAGACCTTACCCCCCATTGCTGAGAAGACCTCCCTACCCTGCCAGCCCAAAGAGCAGAGAAGCCCTGGATGAACACATAGAGGATTTGGTGAGACTGAATGTACTAAGGAAAGTGGGTCACAATGAAGTTGTAGAAATCACCACTCCAGTCATCATAGCCTGGCACAATGGCAAATCAAGAATGGTTGGTGACTTCAGAGCCCTGAATACATACACAGCTGCAGATAGGTACCCTATCCCAAAAATCAGTGAGACTCTTACCAATCTGGCAAAAGCCAAGTTCCTCACCAGCATGGATGTCCTGAAAGGCTTTCACCAGAATGTCATAGCCCCTGAATCCAGAAAATATCTGAGGATCATATGCCATAAAGGCATATATGAGTACCTGAGAATGCCCTTTGGAATCAAGAATGCACCTTCCCACTTCCAAAGGATGATGGACATAAAATTCAGGAGAGAACTAGCTGAGAAATGGGTCATCATATAAATAAATAGATGACATTATCATTATGTCCAATACCTGGGAAGAACATCTTCATAGGATTGAGAGAATATTGAGAATTGTCACTAATATGAATATGAAAATATCATTGAAGAAATGTAACTTTGGTTTTCATCAGATTAAAGCCTTGGGTCATGTTGTTTCTGGAATTGCCATTGGAATAGATCAGAATAAAGTGGCAGCAGTGCTACAAAAGCCCACTCCTACAAACAAGAAGGAAATTCAATCTTTTCTTGGTTTTGCTGGTTATTACAGACAACACATTGACAGATTTGCTGAAATAGCCAGACCACTAACAGAGTTTTGCAAATTGGAAACTGTGTTTGAAATGATCCACCAGCGGCTGGAGGCATACAATCTTTTGATTGAGAAGTTGACTTCAGCTCCACTCCTCCTGTTCCCAGATTGGCAACTGCCTTTCAAACTGTATGTTGATGCTAGTATGACAGGACTTGGAGCAGCACTACACCAAGTCCAAATCATTGATGGCATCAAAAGAGAAGGACCAATAGTATTCATCTCTAGACAGCTTAAAGACTCTGAAAGTAGATATGGTGCAAGTCAACTGGAATGCCTCTGTCTAGTCTGGGCCTTGGACAAATTGCATTACTACCTTGATGGCAGTTTATTTGAAGTAATCACAGACTGCACTGCTCTGAGATCCCTTTTGAATATGAAAACCCCTAACAGACACATGTTGAGATGGCAAATCTCCATCCAGGAGTATAGAGGTAACATGACCATTCAGCACAGGGACGGGAACATCCATAAGAATGCAGACGGACTTAGCAGATGGGCTCTCCCCAATGATCCTAGCAACCCAGCATATGACCCTGAAGAGGAAACAGATGATGAGAAGTTCCCCATCATGAACATAATGGGCATCCACATCACCACCCCCAAGTCTGAATTCTTTGACTCTGTGAGAGAGGGGTACCACAAAGAAAACAATGCTGTAATCTTGTTACAACTGCTAGTAAAGGATTGTAAAGACCAAACATTAGCCAATGGTTTGAATGGTACTTGGAAGACTTCATACAATGAAGGCAGGTTTTCTTTGTTTGATGGCCTCATATATCACCATGAGAAGCATAATTCTGTCCTAGTGATAGTGGACAAAGTGACTATCAACACAATTTTGCATGAATGCCATGACAGCGTCTATTCTGGGCACCTTTCAGAAGACAGAACAGTAGAGAAAGTTGCTGACACAGCCTGGTGGAACAATTGGAGAAAGGATACTGCAGACTACTGTGCCTCATGTGATAGATGTCAAAAAGCAAATAAAGCCACAGGAAAAAGGTTTGGGCTGCTCCAGAAAATTCAAGAACCATCCAAACCATGGGACATAATTAACATGGATTGGGCTACTTCCTTATCCCCTGGAGGAGCTGCTAGTTATAATGCTTGCCTTGTAGTAGTTGACAGATACTCCAAGACGCCCATATTTGTTCCCTGCTTCAAAGAGGATTTTGCAATGGACACAGCCAACTTGTTCTGGAACAGAGTGATGCCTAGAACTGGTATCCCAAAGATAATCATCTCTGATAGAGACCCTAAGTTCACATCAGAGTTCTGGACAGGACTACACAGTATGTTAGGCACCAAGCTTGCTTTTTCAACAGCTTATCACCCCCAAACAGATGGCCTTGCTGAAAGAATGATCCAGACATTAGAAGACATGATCAGAAGGTTCTGCGCATATGGATTGGAGTTCAAAGACAATGATGGTTACACTCATGACTGGGTTTCCCTCTTACCTATCCTTGAGTTGGCTTACAGCACTAGCATCCACTCCACAACTGGAAAAGCACCAGCTTTATTAGAGAAAGGCTGGATACCTAACCTTCCCAAGGACTTTATTAAGCAAGAACAGGTTGATATTCACCCTACTGCTGGCACCTATGCCAAGATGTTTGAGAATGCAAGGAAACATGCTGAACAATGCATTGTAGAATCCACTCACTACAAGAAGGAGAGATGGGACAAAAGTCACAGAGAAACTGGATTTAAAGTAGGGGATCAAGTCTTAATATCCACAGCAAACTTCACTAACCTAGCTGGCCCAAAGAAAATGAGAGACTCCTTTGCTGGACCATTTGTAGTTGAAGCACTGCATGGCAGGAATGCTGTAGAAGTTATATTAACTGGTGAATTCAGCCGGAAGCATCCAACTTTCCCAGTTAGCCTAATCAAACCCTACATTGACCCATCCTCCAACCAGTTCCTGTTGAGACAACAAGTGAAAGTAGTTATTCCACCACTTGATCAGCCTCCTAAGAACAAGACCATCTTGAATATACTCAGGGAAAAAAGACTCAGAGTGGACACAAGAGATGTCAAGATGTACCTTGCTAGATACAAGAGCCTTGGCGCTGATCAAGATGAACGGCTACTTGAGAAAGACATACCAGAAGCTTCCACTCTCTTGAGGAAATTTAGAATTGAGAAAAGATCCAATGATTGAACCATGAAGCTGATGTTCTGAAGAACACAACCTCTTTTGGTGGTAGGGAATGTCAGCCTTAGAGACAACACCATTTCCCAAAAGGCTTCAATAATGTTCTTTCCATATTCCCCTCATTCTCCTGATCATTTTTATCTACTATTGTCTATAGTTGTGATGTATAATTGAAGAGTAATAACACTTTGAACATCTACTATTTTCTAAGTTCAAACCATATTGAATATATGCATCTCAATCAACAAGGTTAACCACTTCTTCTCTGGCAGGATGAAAATTTTCATCATCACTCATCAACAAACTCTGAAGAAGCTCATAACACTTGGATCAACACTCCTCACTACTCAATCACACAGGTCCCATCATATCCCTACGTCGTCGTGGTCATTTGGTGTCATCTGATTGAATAGTAAGCAGGTTTTCCAACTTATCCTTCTTCAAATTAGTTCATCTTGAGCTTTGATCTTCCTCTTCCCTTCTTCTCTTAACCTTAAGCTTCTTCTTCTCTTCTCCCATAAAGAATCAAACCAATAAAAACACCATATAATCAATTAAAAGCTTCAAAAACATTCATCTTTATTGCTTCTGTGGACTGCAGCTTAAATCCACATAGGTTTCCTGATAAATAACCTTTGCCAGTTTCTTTTGGCATTTAAAATCAAGGCAGTCTCTGACTGTACCCTCTCTGTTTCTTCAAGAGAGGAGGTGTTGAGTCTTCTCTGCTTAAACCAATCTCCTTTTTAGGATAGAAAAGCTTAAATTCAGTCTTAAAGACTTCATCTCATTTCTCTTTCTCCCCTTTCTCTTCTTTCCTATTTCCTTTCTTCTTTCTAGTTGTTTTCCTCTATCCTTTGGAATACAACTAGAGTCCCCCAAACCTTGTGCCCTGCTGTCACTGTAGAGACACAGGCTCACAGACAAACCCTTGGTATTGACAGTAACACACACCCTGTGCAGCAAACCCTGCCCCTGCATCACCAGCACCAATAATGCATGATAATAGATGGATGCTAGCACATGGCAGTGAAAAATCAAGCTACAGATGGATGGAATCAAATTGGAATGCATTAGTTGGAAAAGAGAAACACTGCCCTGGGTTGTGCAAAGTGAATCTCAGAAACCTATTGAACATGACAGGGATACTGAACCACAGGGACAGACGAGAAATGCTTGCATGAAGACTTGTGCAGGAATCAGTCTGGTAGGGGGGAAAGCAACACCATCATGATCTAAACTGACACAACATGCATGGGAGCGAACAAAAGAGAAATAGAAGTCTGGTTGTACATATGAGGAGACCAATGGGAGGGCTGGGGGGAAAACGGGCGGAACAGCCAATGGATTCACCAGATGGTATTACTCAAAATTAACATGGCAATGAATCATCAGATACATAGTTCCCATTGGGCAGTATTGCAAGATTGACTGGAGAGTGAGCAAAAATGATCCCCTCAAATGAACCAGACTGGGCCTTTTGGAAAACAACAAACATGAAGACTGGGCCTTTTGGAAAACAACAAACAAGAATTTTGTCTGTCAGAATCAAACTGGTGATCATACTGGAGCAAAACATACCTTTGCCATGGCACTTTCTCTCAGCATCCCAGATGGCCTTCACGTTAGGCACTGCCCATTCTGAAATCTGTAGCTTGTGGGCCTCTGTGTTGACTTTATCACGACATCCAATGAACCAATCCCAGGTGCGACGGTCGGTTCCAGACTGCATTTTGTACAGTCTTGCTGTGAGATCATCTGCTGCACGGCCCTCATAGTGTAAGATAGCTGAGTCAATGAGATTCTGAGTGTCTTGGAGCCACTTAAGTTGGGTGGCAGATAAAAAAGCACGTGTGCTCTCTATCTGTTGATGAGGTACCCCCTGAGAGTTAGACATTATGATGGAAGTAGAACTTAATTGAATTCTTAGTTGATGTGCTCAAATTGTTAGGAATTGCTTTGTGGCAACAAGGGATGAAGGGGGATATGTGGATCTGATGGTCTATTTATGGTGCAAAATTTCACAAGATCCAGGCCAAAACATGCAAAAAATTTGATCACCGCAGTATGGTTTTGGTGATTGATGCTTCTGTGGCCAAGAAGATCTGCAACTGAATAGGATCTACCTCAACACAGCAATTGACGGTATTTATAGTCAGACTAGAATGGTGAATTGCAGAATACGCATACAAAGCCCTCATGCATTGAGATATTTGTGCTAGAGGTGCATAGTAGCACTGCAGAATGGAGTACTTGACATGGTTTGCATTGCATGGAATCACACATGACCACGTAATTGCCCCCTTATAACCTCATGCAGGGACCTGCGTATGTTGTCACACCTCTACAGAGAATGTTTGAATTCATTGGATGTTATCTCCCATAATAACTTTTTGATGGGTTAGGGCTGTGATGTAATTATGACTTGAGAAGCAGGCGAGTCACTTTGTTTGGGATGCAGAGGTGCTTTTGCCAAGAAAGCGTTGGGCCTTGTATTGGCTAAGAATTCTTGGTAATCTCTTATCTCTTTCCCTCAGATTCACTCAGGTATCATCATAATCATCCTGCTCAACCTTTCATCCCCCCAACCTATCAATCCTCAACTCCCTTGTGACTATGGTTAACCCTTCTCAGTTTGTTTGCCATTGCAAACATCATGGTTGCAACAAAACCCAGCATGAAGCACCGAGTGTGGGAATGGTTTCTGGTAGAGTATTATCCAGAAAAACATTTGCAGTTCATCAAAAGCAAGCAAAAATGCAAGAGCAAAAGCAGAAGCCTGGCCCATCTGTACCCTTCACAGAACCGCAATTGCAAGTAAGTTGAAACTCTTTTCCAAATATGTATTTTCAAATGGGGTTGCCAAATCTTGCCACTAATGCACACATGTATCAGGTGACCCCTACTGCATTGACATCCCAGTCAGCTGCAACAGTCAAATGCAATTTTCCAATTTTGGAGGAGGATTGTTGTAGGCAGGTCATGATTCAGATGGCTGAAGCGGTTCTGAAGGGTAAACCGAGCAAGGAGGCCAGTGCTTCTTTCTTGGAAGCTGCACGGCAGAATCTCCAATTTCTGGGTCACTTGTGGAGCTCACCGGATCAAATCATCAATACTACTGCTATGGTTGAACAGATTCCTAAAACACAGGAGGCAGCTTTCTGTTGTCTGGGCCTCCTTCCAAATCTCACCACACGAATTTGCTGTCAAAAGTGTTTTGCATTATACCCACTCAAGCCAGAAAATCCCAAAGCTCCAACCAAGTGCCAACAGTCTTTCTTATCTCAATACCAAGGGTGTTGTAAGTGGGCCAAGTCGCAGAAGCTTGATCCAACTTGTGATCAAGAGCTCTACAAACTTGACAAAAACCAAGTCTTCACGCCAATCCGCACTTACACATATGTCACGTTGTACTCCTAAACAGCGTGTTGCACAACCTTCCTTCAAAACTCTCCTAGATTGTAGTCTGTCTGCCACCAGTCGGAAATCCAATGATCCCATGGAGGATGTGTGGCATGGAAGTGTCTGGCGTGATTTTCCAAATGCCGACAATGGCAGTGGAATTTACACATCAAATTTTGGAAACCTTGTCTTCAGCCTGTATCTAGACTGGTTCAACGCCAAACAAAGCTCAAGTCGTGGGAAGCACAACTCAGTAGGAGCCATCATCTTGATATGCTTGAATATTCCGCCTACTCAGCGTTACAAAGTCGAGAATGTCTTCCTATTTGGGATTATACCCGGACCCAAAGAGCCAAGTCTAGACAAATTGAATCACCTATTACGGCCGTTGGTTGTTGGATTGAAGGAATTTTGGACTGGAGTCTTTTTTGCATTGACTTCACTACATCCTCAGGGAAGGACAATACGAGCTGCAATCTTCCCTCTCATTGCAGATCTTCCAGCTCTCCGCAAGGTTGGTGGTTTTGGGAGCCACTCTAGCATCCACTTCTGCTCTTTTTGTTCATTGAGCAAACACAACCTTGAAGAAATCAACAAGTCCAGGTTCCCGCCACGCACCAATAACGAGCACCGCAAACAAGCCAATGCCTGGCTTAAACTTGATAATGCAACCAAGCGGAAAAATTTGTCAAAGAACACGGTGCACGATGGAGTGTACTCAATGAGCTGCCGTACTGGAAGCCAATCGACCATTTCTCTATTGAATCGATGCATGCCTTGATCCTGGGTGACTTGAAAAATCACACAATGCGGTTCATGTCATTGGTATCCTCTGCATCCAAACTGCAAGACGTGCAAGATAAGGAAAGGGAATGGCAGATTGACCAATCACACACCGAGCCACCATTTGCCCCGACGCCAGGCCCATCCAATAAGGGCAAGAGGAAACTTGTGGATATGGACGACAAAAACCCAACCTCCGACCAGCCAACTAAAAAGATCCGTGCGGCCACTCTCAAGGGGAAAGGAAGGGAGGAAGCAGCAAGCACTAGCCAGACATCATCATGAGCCCATCCATCAAGTGATAACTCTGAGGGGTCTGCCACACACACTTATCAGTTGAGACTTCGTAAAAAGGTGCTGTCTGATTTGACAGAGGAGTGGACAACAGATTCAGATGACAACGGTGGAAGTGATCACACAGTCACACGGGCACAGCATTGCACCCACCAACTTCCCAAATTGCCTGAGGTGGAAGTTAGAGGTCCTGCAATCCTCCCTGAAGAGCTGGACATAGTAAGGAGGTCAATCCTGCACACCATCTTACCCTCATGAATTGATTGAGTTCCACAAAACTTGGGATCACCAAGCCATGGATCTCTGAAGGCAGCGGAGTGGTTGATTTTGTACAAGCTTTACTATCCAATCTCCCTTATCCCTCTGTGGAACAAATCCCTTGAAGAAGCAGGGAGTAACAAAAGAAAGACTAGGGTATCTGCTCTGTTGGATTTGACCACCTTGCTGTGCAAAATTGCACAATTCCTTACTCTTCCCAAGATCAAACTACGTGATCTGAATGAACTAGAAAGTATGATTGCGGATTATCGAAATGTCCTTCAGAAGAACTGGCCCAAACTAGCTAGCAAGCCCAATCTTCATCTGACACAGCATCACCCAGAAGACATACGGCGTTTTGGTGCACCTCATTCTACAGCTGCTTGGGCCTAAGAAAGAGTCAATGGGATGTTGCAAAAGCTTACAACCAACCATCACATGGGTGAGTTCCCATTCTTTCTTTCTTTTCTTCAGGGGAATGCCAAGCATGGCTGAGAGCATTGAATGATGTGGATTTCAGATCAGATACCAAAAACTTTGACAAAGAAATGGCATCTGAACTCCAATTTACATTTGGTCCAGCAAGAACACCAAAACAAACATAACAACACGCCACCAGATGACAACAACATTAAGAACATTGCTACATATCAATTGAATGAACCCTTGATGAAAAAGTGGAAGCGCGCCATAGCTGGAAGGAAAGGATTAAGGGGAAGAATGGGTGACGCGACAGCTACACTTGGAGTTGCCCCAAAAGTTGTACTTCTCAACAACTTTAAACTCAATGGGAAGTCATTCACCACCAAAGATTGGCACCACGGAAACAGCTTGGTTGAGTTTCACCTGGGCAGCACACAAAGGTTTGGAGAGGTGAAGATATTTGAATCCGCCAAAACTCCAGGAAAAACTTGGTTCATTGTCAACCCATTCAAAGAAATAGTCAACGAACAAGATCCTTACAGAGTTTATCCAGATCTCAACTGTCAATTGGTGCAGACTAAACACGAGGTGACAGAAGTGATTTTGAGTGAAAGGATTATTGGTCATGTGGCGCTGCTACTAAACCCTGCCTCCGCGTTTGGGTTTCCGGAAGAAACAGTCAGTGCAGTGGGATTGGGGACGGTTGTAAGTCTCTTCATTGACATAAACAATCATGTGTTGATATTGAACTGATGTATTCTTTGTCAACATTCATAAGGGGTGGGAGGGGCTGGCCAATGGTAATATGTAGGATGAAGACAATGGGTTATTTGGTTGCTCTTCTCCTATTGATTCATACATATAGCATGCCCCACATCTAGTTTTTGGACTTACTTGTTTGCCTCTGACCCGATATGATTCCATCATCCCTGAATTTGAAGCTTGCCTGAATTTAGCCCTCATTCTCCCCATCATTCTGCTTCCACAATTCATCATACTTTACATTACTTCCCCATCACTCTTGTTTTATCTGTTGCCTACACCGGAGTTTTTCACATATCCTTCTGAATCAATCCCAATAAATTCTTTCCTGATCTCAATCAAGTGCCACCAGCTTAAATCTACAAGTCTCACACTCTCCGTTGCGCTTCCTTTTCCATGGCTGCTCCCCCTTCTGCTGCAGATGCTCACCCAGTTGGGGAGGGTGCAGCGTCAGACCGTGATAATGTATGGATCTCTGATATTGTTAATGGACTCCTACCAATGTTCCAAGCTGCTGGGAACCCTGCTCCAATGGATGAGGGAACCAAGGGTTGGTTAACATTTTTGTTCACATTTTCATCACATTTAACATGCAATGAAACTGAATGGCCGTCTATTTGTACGGGGTAGCTTACTCAATCAACCAAACTCTCAAGCAGAGACATCCCAATTACCTCCTCAGTTGGTTGTTGAAGCCGCCAGGAGGGCAAGGAAGAATGTGGAAAGAAATGAAGAGGACAGGCAAGCTGAAAAGCAAGTAAGGGTGATGGCTGGAAAAGCGGTTCTGGACAAACATTGCGACAGGTTTTCTTGTGGTATCCAGAGCTTTGTCAAATTTTTTCTTGGGAATCCAACCAAAATTCAAGACTATCCACCATCACCAACGCCTGCAGAGCTGCAGGCCTTGTACTGGGTCGCTCAAAGGACAGAGGCCATCAAGAATCAACTCAATTGAATCCGCCAGGCCCTTGCCGGTAGGACGCCTGCTGAGATCGACTTCATGGTTAATCAAGCTGAAAAAGAAATCCGGAAGAAGATCAAAATGCCCCCATTCACCCCCGCCATTCGAAAAGGTGATCATAAAGGTCAAGCTGTCAGCACCCAAACAAAGGCGGATGTGGAGAGAGCACTGGCTCTGGCGGGAATATCAAGACTCACTTTCAACTGGGACGTCAAATACGGGTCTGAATCACCATGGAACTCCACCGTCATTGAGGTATTAGGGTTGAAGGCTGTTGAGTGGCTCCAAAGATCAGTACCAATAAGCCGTGAAGAGGCTGGCCAGGCGCCTGCGGTTATCCAACAATGGGTCAATACAAAATGCCGGGAGATTCAAGAAGCGGCTACCTTGGGTGGTGATAACTATGATCAAATCAAGGTGGGTAAAGCGGCTAAGGCCCAGTTTGAAAGATGGCGGAAGAAAGTAAGTCAAGTCTCTGAACAAAATATGGCCTTTTTGTGATCAAGTTGCCGAATCTGATATTCTTCTGCTGAAGATCAAAGAGAACAGGTGCTTAATTGTTGGAGAGATTTTGAAGAACAACATTCCCCTGGCGCACACTGTTGAAAACAAGGAATGCGGATCCAATATCAAAGATGGCGGGCCAAATAATCTCCCAACAACTCATTGCCCAACTTGGCGAAGCACTAACCTCACCACCATTCTTCACTGCCTTGACAAAATTGCTCATTCCAAGGCAGTGCACCACCGAACCATTACCTCAAACCACCAACTCTATGGCCGTTCTCAAAAACTCTTTTGTACTTTCATTGGAATTAAAAGAGTTCCACGGGACTTGCCACGTGATTGTTATAATGAAGTTTGGTGGAACGAGTTGAGCCCAAGCAACAAGCAAATACTCTCTCAAGTCAAACCCATTAATCTGGCGGAGGTGGCAAACAACCTGGAATTGCACTGCCATGGTAAAACTGTGATGGCTGGTGGGGATGCGGGTACTGGAGGCTCAGGAAAATCGATGCCCAAAAGACAAATTGATGAGGCTGAAGAGGAGGTTGGTCCAACGGTTCCTTCCAGGAGTGGGCCACACACCACCGTGGGAGAAAATATGCATGTGGATTAAATAATCTTTCCTTTTCAAAAGTTGTCTTTAACCCTCCCTGTGCTGTTGTTCTTCAATTTATGATCCCAATATGCTCTTGTCATGTCTGCTGAAATGAATTGTTGGGCATGTAGATGTTGTGTGTGTTGGTGTCACATTTGAGAGGCCAAAATGTGGGCAGACGGCATATGTCACCTGTTTGTACGCGCATACAAACCGGGGACAACCATTGGGCAATGTCATTCCAATTGGGATTGATGGTTTGGCAATGTGGGCTGATAGTCTGCTGCCATTCTAGCATTACCACAGCAGAAGTGAGGCCAATGTCCACCCAAATGTACACGTGTACGAAAGGGGGACACAGTTTGGACTCAATTCAGCAACGGTTCCATTTGACATCCGATGAAGATGCTCATTGTTTCCCGCCTACCTCTGGGTGACCTCAGCTTGGCTTCCATGTGCCTCCTATCCCACACCAGCCATACCATGTCTATACATCAGCATGCTTACCAGCTAGTCATCAGTTAATATCACACAACTAGTCGATTTAACACATGATTGCACCATGTTTATGATGTCATCATGAAACCACCACACTGATCAACCTTGATGGCCGGAATATTCACTGGAATCATGCATGTGCTGATGAGTGTGTTGGGTCATGAGGGTCATCACCCAATTAGAGAAAGTTTGTAGACACCTAAAAGGTACAGAAAGTGTAAAAGGTGGATTGTGGGTGGACAAAGGGGTTGGTGAAAATTTTTGCACAAGGGGGTTTCCCCAAGGGCACCAGGCATCAATATATAAACCGCTCCTCGCCGCCCTCATCATCCCCTTCCATTCCTCCCACCACCCACTCCCCACTTATTTATTTGTCTTCTATCACTCATCATCCTGCTCCTCTCCATATCCAAATCCTTAAAAAAATGACTAGTGATCAAGCTCCCCAACCCACCCCTGAGGCAACCTCTGCTCTGGTGGCCGATGCCCCAGTCCCACCTCCTGCTGCCACTCCCCCCCCCCATGTAATTTTTTTCTTTTTATGCCTTCCATCATCACATCCACTGATGCTTTGATTCAGCCCAACAGGCTATTTGGGAGAACTTTGCACCAAACAAGGCTCCCTCCCTCCCAAGCAACCTTTGAGGAGTTCACTGTGAAACCAAATGACACGGCTGCTGCAGTCCCTCTCAACCCCGATGCCCCCATCCTTGTAACCAAAATCCAACAGATCACCGCCAAAGAGTTTGGCCAAACCATCACAGCTGCCCAACAGGTGACAGAAGATCTTCAAAAACTGAAGCTTCCCCGCAGTTGGAGAGAATTGGTGGAGACGCTGACTCATTCCATCACTAGTACCAAGCGTAGTAAGTTGAATTAGGAGCTTGATTCCATTCTTGCACCATAGACCATCTCAATGGATTGATCATCACTTATTTTGACAGAATTCAAGGAGATTGGCAAAATTCCTGATGAAGAGGCCATCAAAGTTCAGACAGGAAAAATTGGTGGAAGTTCGCCAGCCACATCCAGTGCAGCCCTCAAAGCACCAGCCAAGAAGCGAGCCAAGAGAAGCAAAACCACAAAGCCAGTTGATTACCTGGACAAAGACCCCAAAAATGATTAGCCACCATCCAAGTCTCCATCACCCCATGAGCCTGAAGAGACCAACTTCACCCCAGCAGCTGACTCACAAAACCCCGCTGACCAAGATAGCCTCTCCAGTTCTGCTGCCCCTGCGGTTCCTACTGGCACTCACACTGGCAGCACCCAACCACCTATCCCACCCCGTGACCCGTCCCCTGTCCTCACTCCTGCTAATGCTGGTGCAAACCTTGATCAAGGACAAGATCCTGCCAACCCCAGTCCTACCAGCCCGAATAGTGATGCTGCCAACAATGCTCCCCCTGTCACCACCAAGCCTAGCGACTCAGCTCAGACCTCCGGCAATCCTGCTGCAGCCACCCATACAAACAACAATGAGGAAACTGCTGCTCCGTCCCAGGCCGCCAATTCGCATCCTGAAAGCTCAACAACCTCCAGCATTCCACCCACCTCAACGTCCACAACCCCAAAAACCAACACGGCACCCGGTGATCCCCCGCGTCCATCACCCAAACCCCTCACGATTCTCAAGTCTGATGATGTCCGACTCCACGTCATTGTTCTCTGCAGAAAAACCAAAGTGTCAAAACCATTGTGGGAAGTGTATCAAAACACTTGGACTTGCCTGGGGCACTTGATCAACTTCTGGGCCCACTCGGTAGAGACTACCCCCCCTGCCCGCCCCGACTTCCATTTCCAGCGTACTTTGTGTTCATATGCCTCTTGGATCAAGACAATTAGCTCATTGGGTAAGCACTCCTTCCTTTAGACTCATTGAAAAAGATCATACAGACACATTAATCCTTTGCCCTCCTCTTGTGCTATCAGCCAGCAAATTTTTGTCCCCATCTAAAACCGAGCAGTGGTACTGCCCCAACATCATCAATGTCCCCCTGCTTGATGCCTTTGGAGACAAAGAAAACCCTCTGCCTCCCAAATCATACATATCCACCACGGCCAAGATTCCACATGCCGAATCCACTCTAGTCCGATTTCTTTACCGCCTCTCTTACCCAGCACAATCATCAATCTCGGACTGGGCCAAGCTAGTTGCAGCGTCTGTTGAACTCATGGCGGATAATCTCTTCACCCCGCCTCCGCCGACTCAGAGTAACGATGAAGAAGACCTCATCATGGGTGTCAAGGTCCTCCAACACATCAAACAAATCAAAAATTCCTCTTCCAGTTTTGCATCCATGGAAGATAATCCGGCCACAGGTTCAGCATCAAACCAAGGCTCCCACTCAGTCAATGTTCTGAATGACTTCAGGAACGTCATTCTTGACGTGATGGCTGCCTATGTCATCTTGCAAACTCACTCACTCTGCCCTCAACCACTGACTGATGCCGCAAAAAAAGCCCAAGCTCGCAGCAACGCCCGCAGCACTCGCGAGTCCACTAGCGCTCTTGTTGACACCGGGAACACTTCATCTGCCCTGACCAAGAAGCGTGATGACTCTGTTTGTCAACTTCAGGCCTTCCAGCGCGGCCAGAACTTTCAGCCCCACGTTTTTTTTGTCCTTACAGGATTTTGTGGACTATTTGTGGCATCTCGAAACTACCGTAACTCGCAGGCCAGAGATTGCATGTCCTTCATCCAGGCCATGAAATTCATTAAAAAACATTCAACCGCCTCACAGGCTCCAGAAGAACCCATCTGGAAAAGTCTTTTGGCTTACATAGTCCAAACCTTGTCACCTGTGTTTGCCTGCCACAACAAAATCACCCCCCTCAGTGAGCTCCCAACTGGCCACAAGATTGCCCAGGCAATTACCATTGATTTCTTGAAACCACTGGCATACCTTGCAGCCTGCCTCCTCATGCCCAGTGTCAAATTTTAGATGCTTGATTGCTGAAGCTTTAGTTCCTTTTGTTCAATCCACCCAAAAAAACTCCACTCCATTTCAATATTCCAGTTGATGTCTCTACGTCAGAAAGATGTGACTCCCTGTTCTGAGCCTTGTCATTTGTTTGTTTTTGCTGTTGTCTTCAGTCTCAATCCTCTTCATATCTGATATTTGTGTGAAATTGATTGATAAATCTCACTCCTGGTCAATTGTCCCAACTTCTGCTCCCAGTGTCGCTCAACTGATCTGCACCTGCATTCCCCTCTGATGATTGAGAAATGCTTCATGTTTGATCACTCCTCACAATCAGAGTTTATTTTTTGTGTTCCCCAGTTTGTGACATTTGAACTTGCTTCATTGATGGCTCTACGCAAATTAAGATGGTGCACCAAATACCGCTTTGAATCTACACAGAGATACACATATATCTCAATTTCCCCTCAATTTCTCACACTGCTGCTCATCCACATTGAGATATCAAACACACGTTGGTTTCATTCTCACAACTAAATAAATTGCAGTCATACATTTTTGACTTTTTCACCAGAAGATCACACAAAAAAGCATTGGAAAGGTTACAGCCAAGGGGAAGCAAGAGACCAAGCTGAAAAGCTGACGAAGAGTTGGTTTTACACTGCTGGATCAGTGGTAGTAACAGGAGAGAAATGGGCTTTCTGCTTTTTTACTTGTTTTTTTTTTGACACCTTTTGGGAGCATGGGGTAGCATCCAGTCTTTCACCTTGAGTTCATACCATTTTTTGGGGTCCTTCCTCAGGAGGTACTTAGTCCTGTAGGTTTGATCAGCTCTATCTTGAGAAACTCAACCTAAAATCACAGGGAGCAGATACATCAATTTTTGTTGGTCCCAGATGGCACAGAGTGGAGAAAGCACAAAGAAAACATACACCAATTGACAATGACCCCCAAATTAAACTTGGCACATGTGCCGTCATTCCAATGAAGCTGATACAATCAGCCGGCTGAACAAGTTGAAATGTGTTGATGACTCAATTGTGTGATATAGACAGCTTCATGACACCAGATTGGGGCTGTCTCAGGAGTGCATTGATGTCAGATACACTGGGACCACAGTACAGAAGAAGACCTGCTGCACCAACTCCGCAAAACCACTTGGTCCAAAACCAGCTATCACTACATACCTGATTCATGTCCACAATATCAATCATGGCCCAGTACTCACGAATGGGATGCCAGTGGGTTTTCACAAATTGAGCTTTCCCAAAGATGTGAGCGTTTTTGTATTTGTATAGGTTGGGTAATTGCCCCTGGTGAACGGTACAAGCGTACTCTTCAACAGTAATGGTTGGTTGATTGGATACCAGACACACAGTCAATTTGCCGCAGAAGAAGACTTGGTTGTCAGGAACGTAGAGCATTGATGGAACACAAGAATCTAATGATTTGAGGACTATAAGATATTCTTGGAAGGTGGAAATTGGCTGGGGAAGGCTATACGGTGCAATGGGGGTGCGGATGTGGATTTCGTATCCCACATTATATATACTAATTGCGTTGGACAGAAGTAAATTGGCAGCAATCTCAATCATGTTGTCCATGGGAGAGATGTCGGAAGCGGAGCTGAATATCTGATGGGGAACTCAAACAGGGGGGAAAAAGTGAGAAAAGACACTTGTTCATATAGGTCATTCCCTCCCTTGCAAGACTAGTGGATGGTGTGCAAAGTGCCCTTGTAGTGCTTGCTTCAAAGGGAACGGAGTGCTTGTATTCATTACAAATAAACATCCTGCATGCATTATGTCATTGCAGTAATAAATGATCTACACAATCTCTATTGGGTGGGGGGTATGCACCAGGCCCCTTGTTCTTTTGTTTGTTATACCACTGTGGTTGATCCCCACCTCCGCGGCATTATGGATGTTTGGTTGGCGGTTGATGAATACACACTGATGTATTTGTTCCCCTTTGTCATGTGGTCCCCCTTAGTGGAATACTTTGACACTTGGCTTTGAACACTTGCTGATCAGCTGGTTTCATATTGCCAAGGGTTTGGGTTGTCTGGCCATCTGTCCCCCTTTTGTACGCGCGTACAAACGGGTGACACCCAGCCAAATGTCCCTAGTCCCTCTCACCCCAGGCGGCTCCAGTTTTTCAGAAGACATTGGTCCTTTGTCCTGATTTTCTCAACATGAAATGGCGGTGAGGCAAACATAGGATTTGTGAGATCCAGAAAAGACCTGCCGCAGATTATACATTGTCCAGGAGTTTGTCATATCACAAAGTCTCCACTGAGGGCTCCTGCCGCCTGATATTAATTAGTACTCACCACCACTCCTCCGTAGTGGCCAGTGTCTCAGCTCCTGTGGTACAAAATAGTTTTTACATTGTTCAAAGACAGCCACGGAATACACACAGAGGAGTCCAGCCTCATAAGCTTCAGATTGCTCATGTTGTACTTGATGGCATGTACCTGAAGCTTTCTCAAACTGATTCCTTGCCGGATAACCAGAATCAATTGACCATTCTTAACACATTGATCCAGAATTTGCTTCATGTCTTGATCTAGGTCACATCCATCAATGGAGGGCTGCCTCTTGTCTTACGTGCCTGTGTTTGAGAAAAACTTGGACTTGGTGGTGAATTGGCCCAGGTCACTTATATTTCCAGAATGAATAAATTTTTGGACTTGATTGATTTGATACCATTCAGATGCCCCAGGAAAATGTTGCACAGGCCCTCTGATTTGAACTGATCACCAGAATGAGTGCACTGTTCACTTTTGACCAGCTAGGGGTGCATGGAGATGATAGATCATGAAGAAAAACTGGCACCTGAATGACTGTTTTTCTAGCAATTCTGTATAACCTCTGGATTCCCAACCCCTGGGATGTGGTTGACTACCTATTGATCAGACCAGTTTTACTTGTTCCCATCCCCATTCAACTCCATCACACTCAACCTCTCTGGAAAAACTGAACTCATGCCCTCACATGCTGTCTCTCACCGCATGGATCATCCAAATACTAGTTGTAATAGTATTCCAGCCAATTTGCCATCCCTTGGAAACTACATTGCATCAGGCCCCTCCTGCCAGGCAAACATGGATCTATCTGACCATGCTCATGTTTGCCTGCTCCATCCCCTCAGCTCCTGTGCATCAATATCCACCTGTCCCTCTTTCATACACGCGTACACAACAGCAGCGAGAGAATGAAAAGTGCTAGGAGGCAGCCTTGGCAGGAAGAAGTCTGGAAGGGTTTACAGGCATATCAACATGCCTGCATGAGCAGATACAGCAGACAAGGGAGCAAACCACTGGAAGCAGAAATCTAGTTGTTTGAGAGGACTCATGGAGAGAAAACCGATAGCCGCCTGGCCAGCTCAGCAATTCAGTGCCAATGCCAATACTCATCAGCCTTCCCCAAATCCTGACATCACCCCTGCCACCAGAGCTATGTACGCCAACCCTCCTCGCGAGTGGGTCCACGATCTTCTTGCGCTTGGTCAGGCTGCTCGGCAGATGATTGCCTCCCCTAAGTGGGCTGTTCAACCGCCATTTCCTTGCGTTGGCGTTGCTTTGGTCACCCTTCACTCCATGCTTGACCCGCCAACCTTCTTCCTATTTGGTGGATCACACGAGGCACAGATGCAGAACAACCTATTCCCCCTGCGCTATGTGCCAACACAAATGCCAGCGATTCATCTCATCAAGACCCGTGGATCTTGCCCCTCCCCTCAGACGCACGCTCTCCTTGCCACCCGCGATTTTGAAATCCTGCTATGGGGAGGCCATACAACATCAACCGCAAGTCTCAACAGAGACAATGCAACATTGTTGTACACCCTCTCCCTCAAGACTCACGCATGGTCTCGACGTGATGTACCCGGCGTCTCTCCAGCTCCCAATCTCCATGGTTTGTCCGCCACATCTTTCCAAACCTACCTTTATCTCTTTGCTGGCAACAACCACAACACGGACGGGTCTATCAACAGTGATTTTTGGCGATTGGATCTTGATCTCAACACAGGTCAGCCATCCTCAGCTGCCTTACCTTCTCCCATCCCTTGATTTGCGTTGCTGACACACATGTGTTGCATGTCGCTTGGCTTTTCTAGGCTTCGGTTGGGAGTTTCTCCCAGTGACCTCTGAAGCTGAATGGCCATTGCCCCAATTCGGTCACTCAGCTAACCAACACTGAGAGAGCTGGATCATCTTTGGCGGGTCAGGCTCCTCCCACCTCTTCAACAACATGTGGATTTACTCTTTCCGCACAAATAAATGGCACCGTCTTGTGTGCACCGGTCCACAGCCTCCTCTGCGCACTTTGCACTCCGCTACTGTTGTCAGGAACACGTTGTTCATCTATGGCGGCCTTGACGTCTGGGGTGCCAATGTCCCAGATATGTATGCTTTGTGCTTGGAGAGTAAGCATTTTTCTTCCACCTTGCCTCAAACCTTTGCCCAATAAACCCCCTGACATGAATCCAATCGTTTTTCAGCTTGCGCCTGGTTCCTTTTATCCAACAACATGGGACCAATTCAAAACCCTGGTCAGATCCTTGTGGCTTTGGACGAACACCTCATTATCTTTGGGGGGGGAGGTAACAAGCCCTGGCCAGCTCAACAACCCCTTGATGTATCATAGACTCAACACCGCGGGCCTTTTCCCCCCTTTAAATCAACCTCATCACCCCCTTGTCGCATCATCGTTCATGGTTGATTTGGATCTCCTTTTAGGAGACAACTTTCCTGTGGATAATAAATCTTGGTCTGCCCCTATTTCTTTTCTTCATTTTCCCTTCCTAGTCCCCTCATCTCCTGCTCTGGATCATGTTTGTTATGGATGGGATGTGTGATCGGCGGTGACCATCTTCATGCCATACCTCCCTGAAGTGCATCTTGATCTCGGGTAGCCGCTGAGCAAGAGATCAAGTGCTGGCTTGACCATCTTCAGGCCGGGCTTTCTTGCTCAGCGGACTCCCTTCACCCTCATGCCCCCCTCCGCTTGACAATGGCTGATTGACTCATGTTCTTTTTCCCCGCAAGCCTGTACAAGCAACTCCGACCCAACAAGCAGATAAGACAATATCAGCGCTCTGCTGCCCAGACAGAAGCCCCCCTCACTGTTCCTGGCCAGCATGACAGCATCTTCCATGTGTACATCCCACCAAACCATCAACACAATCCCTTCCCCACAGAAATTTTCACCCTCACAAAAACTCTCCACAACCACTACATCCCACTGCACAAAGGTGTCTGCATTTCTTCCCCCACAAGCCTCCCCCCCTCCTGTATGGCGAAATGGTTCCCCTTTGCCAATATGCTAGACACCAAGAAAACTGGTTGAGAACGCTTTGCTGTGCACCTCCTCAGCCGCATTGATTACGTTGCGCCGGTCAACAAAAACGGGCCCCAGAGGGAAAGTACTATGTGGGCTGACGGCTGGCGGAAGGCTTCAAAGGACAACCAACACTTTGGGCATTTCTGTTTGGTGACAAGCTTGCGCAAGCAGATGAAGGCCCTGAAATTCAACCCTGACAATCAAAAAGCTCGCCTCCTCAAAACTGGAGAATGGATATTGGCCAAACTCAGATCCTTCGTGCCGGTTGTCCACGATAACTATCACAAACTACTCACCATCAACCAGTACCCATCTATGAATCACACTGAATATGGCAAACCACCATGAAAAAACAATTGTCACTTGATATGAAGTGACATCTGGCCAACTCCAGCCAGCTATCCACAATCTATCCAGACCTTTTCTTTTCCTAAAACTATGTAGAATGAATTTTTCTCAGTATCAATGAGAACTGAGCTATTTCATGGGTATCCCTGAGCTTTTGTACAATGGGAGCTGAGCAATGCCACAGTAAATGCTGAGCTCCTGGCCACCCTGAGCCCTGAGTTGCACCAAAGTTGACTATGAGCTGAACTGCTGAGCAGGCTGAGATTTACTGCAGTAAGCACTGAGCTGATGCTCATTTTTTGCTGAATTTTTTCAAAATTAAAATCAAGAAAACCAAAATTAAATTGAGAGTAGGAATGTAGTAGCTTTGAAGCTGCAACCAAAGTTGAGTAATGTCACTTGATATCAAGTGACAATTGTTTTTTCATGGTGAACCCTACACCTCTTCCAACTTTGCCTCGTTTCTGACTTTCACCATGTTCAACTTCCACAACACTCCCCATGTTGATCATGATGTCAATGAATGGACCCTGGTTGGGTGGATCCCAATTTTCCACCCAGAAAACTCTGACAATCCTCAAATCTTGGCCGACGAAGGCTTCGACATGATTGGAGGCCAGTTCTCTTTCCGTGATTTCCAGGTATATCTGGACTTGAACAAAACATTGGGTGTCACCCTTTGTGTGTTCAGATCACAAGAGGTTTGTCACCAAACTCTTCCTGGTGCTTCCCCGTCTGATAATTACACCAGACTGGGATTTTCTTGCCAAATAAACAAAAGGATGGCGGCTGCTGTCACTGCTTATGTTGAGGGAAACTGTGCAAAAGAATTACCTATAGGTGGCCTGCAGCAGCAAATCAATGATGCAAATGCTCCCCCCAAGAAGAAAAAGAAAAAACTTAGTGTATTTAGAATGATTATATTACTTGAATTTTATTAGTCTGGCCTGCTTTTTTTCTGTTTTTTTTTATTTACAGATTGTACCTGATCCTTGAAATCAATATGATTTTGTTTCAATTTATTCTTACCATCAATATATGAGGTGTTCATGATTATAGGCAAGTAGACAAAATTCAATGTATGGAAATAGATGGAAAGTGATCTCATGACTATGTCAAGATGTCTTATTCTATGCTGAAACCAGGTTTATATGCTGAATATGGTTTAGTGAGCACATAACAGTGTACCTTCATGGCAGAGGGAGCCTGAATTTGGTGTAATTTTAATTGCAAATTAAAAGAATTGATATGGATTAGTGGTAGGCATTAACTTGACAGTCAACACTCTACGCACCAATGTAATGTACACAACATACACATTGACAGTATTCTGTATGGATTTTTAGGGTAATGGACAGGACATCAGATCCTTGTTTTTATCATTTATGAAACATGTCCTTGAAGGTTTTCTTGGCATTTCAGAGGGCTTTATAGTTTTATGAATTCAAAAATACAACCAAGCAAATGATTATTTTATAGAACTCTGTTTCAATACATCAGGGATGGCAGTGCTCAAATTGAGTCCTTCACTGATTCCAAAATCACATCAATGCAGGTCTATTACTTCATAAGTTATGTTAAACAGTCTTGTCAGTTATGTTTAAAAGTCTTTTCCAATCAGAAAAAATCTCTAAGTTGTGTAATACAGGTCCTTGCAATATTCCATGGCTGAAAATCCCCACATTTCAAATTCTATATACAGTATTCTCATTGCAAGGGATATGTGAATTTTTTTTCAAAATAGAATTTCAGTGAAATGTTGATATGAGCATTGCACATGATTCTGTCTGTTTCCCATCTGTTAAATATGATATATCTTTCTTCAATAAGAAAATAATTATTAAACCAAAAATTATTCCCTCATTGATGGAAATTTCCATTTGACTTATACTCAGGTTGTAGTCAACTTGGTATATATTTCCACATAAGTTCAAACTCAGTTCTGAGTGAGTTCAGGATGAATTCTAGGCAAATTCCGCATAAGTTCAACATAGTTCACCAATACTTCATGAAGGTCAAAGCAAGATCAAGGGCAGGTATCCCCCAGAGTTACGGATAAAAGTTAAGCTATGGCACTCCCTGGGGAGTGCCCCCTCCTCTCCCCTGGTGGCTGTGATTTTATTTGCGGTTGCATCCAAAGGAAAACTGCATACAAATAACCCCTTGTCTCCCTACTCAATTTCAATATCCTGCAGACCCTCCCATCCCTTAGATTCATGTTTTCCAAATAAAAGGACAACGTCAGTTCATGATCAACACATGATGTTTACATGAATAAAGAGACTTATAGCCGTTCTTAATCCTACTGCACTGATTGTTTGTCTGGATAACCAAACGTCAATGCAGGGTTCAGTAGAACTGCCGCATGGCCAATGAGCCTTTCACTTGAAATTTCTTCAGTAACCTTGTGTTTGGCCTGTACTAATCAATAGTTGAGATCCAGATAATCCCTCTAGGGATCTTGCTCTTTATCTACCTCTTTGAACGGTTGGATGATCAACCATGTTTTTCCAGGAGTTTCTACTGATTCAAATATTTTCTCCACCTCTTCAAACCATTGAACGGCTCCTAGGTGAAACGCAACTAAGCTGTTACCGTGGTGCTTATCTTTTGTGGTGAAAAACTTCCCATTGGATATGTAGTTGTTAAGCAGCACCACTTTGGAGGTAACTTGGGATGTAGCTGTGCTGTCACCCATCTGGCCCCTTGAGCCCTCCTGTCCAACTATTGCACCCCTCCGTTTATTCATCAATGGTCCATTCAATTGATATTTAGAGGCTGTTTTCTTGTTGTCCTCATCCTGCGGCAATTGAGTTTGTTTGTTCTGGTGTGCTTTGAGGATCAAATTGAAATTCGAGTTGATGTACCATTGCTTCATCAATGTTTTTGGTATTTTATCTGAAATCCATATCATGTCATCTCAGTATGTGAACGTCTTCCCCGTAGAAAATAAACTCTAAATGACAACTTACCCATGTGGTGGTTATTTGAAAGTTTTTGCAACATTCCGTTGACTCTTCCTTGTGCCCAAGCAGCTGTTGAACAAGGTGGACCAAACCGGCGTATGTCTTTGGGGTAATACTGTGTCAGATGAAGGTTGGGTGTGCTAGGAAGTCCAGGCCAGTTTTCCTGCAGGACCTTCCAATACTCTGCAATCAAGCTCTCCAGCTCATTCAGATCACAAAGTTTGATTTTGGGAAGTGTAAGGAAGTGTACAATTTTGCACAGCAAGGGGGTCGATTCCAGTAGAGCAGAGAGTTGGGTCTTTCTTTCCTTACTGCCTGCCTCTTCAAGGGATTTGGTCCACAGAGGAATCAGAGAAATTGGATAGTAAAGGTTGTACAGGATTAACCACTCGGCTGCCTTCAGAGATCCATGGCTGGGGGAACCTAGGTTCTGGGGAACTCAATCAATCCATGAGGGTAAAATAGTGTGCAGGATTGACCTCCGCACAATTTCCAGCTCCTCAGGTAGGATCACAGGTCTGTTCACTTCAGCGTCTGGTGAATCTGGAACTTGGCGGATGCGATGCCCGGCTTGGGTGGCTGTGTGATCACTTCCACCTTCATCGTCTGAATCTTTTGTTAACTCCTCTGTCAAATCACACATTCCCTTTTTCCAAAGTCGTAACTGATAAAAGTGTGTGGCCGCCAAGTCTGAGGTGGCCTCTGTGCTAGAGCTTGATGCAGATCCTGTTGGTAATCTACGACTGGTACTTGTTGGTTCCTCCCTTCCGTTTCTCTTGAGAGCAGCGGCACGGATCCTCTTAGGTGGGACGTTAGAGGTTGAATTTTTGGTTTCTGTATCTACATGTTTCCTCTTCCCCTTGTTGGGTAGGCCTGGCTTGGGGGCAAACGGATGCTGGGTGTGTGTTTGGTCCTCCTGCCACTCCCTCTCCTTGTTTTGCACGTCTTTGAGTTTGGCAGCCCAATGATAGGAAACACATTGTGTGATCTTTCAAGTCACCCAAGAGAGTACACTCCATTTTGCACCGTGTTGTTTCACAAATTTTTTCTGTTTGGTAGCATTGTCAAGTTTAAGCCAGGATGTTGCTTGGTTCAAGTGCTCGTGATTGGTGTGCAGCTGAAACTTGGACTTGTCAATTTCTTCAAGGTTGTGTTTGCTCAATGTGCAGAAAGAGCAAAAGCGGGTGCAAGAGTGGCTTTCAAAACCACCAACCTTACGGAGAGCTGGAAGATCTGCAATCAGAGGAAAGATTGCAGCTCGGATTGTTCTTCCTTGAGGATGATGTGAAGTTGATTCAAAAAAGACTCCCCGCCAAAATTCCTTCAATTCAATAACCAACGGCCGTAACAGGTGATTGACTTTTTCTAGATGAGGCTTGTTGAATCCAGATGTGACACCAAACAGGAAGACATTCTTGACCTTGTACCGCTGAGTAGGAGGAAGGTTCAAGCATATCAAGACAATGGCGCCGACAGATTTGTGCTTCCCTTGATTTGAGCTCCCTTCAGCATTGAACCAGTCAAGATAGAGGCTAAAGACAAGGTGCCCCAAATGTGATGTGTAAATTCCACTTCCGTCGTCAGCATTTGGAAATTCCCGCCAGACGCTGCCGTGCCACACATCCTCCATGGGACAATCTGATTACCAATTGCTAGCCAATGTGGAACTACTCTTGGTGGAGAATAGAGCTTGAGAGGGATGTGTGCTTGAAGGGCTGCCTCTTGTAATAGCTGGGAGAGTTTGTTGAACAAGAATAAGAGTAAGGACTCTTAAGGAATAGTGTGGCTTGGTGAGGATGCTTGGATATGTCTAAGATGATGGTTTATATACTGATCTTATAGCAGAGCCAGGTAACCAATTATACCCAGGGAGGCTGATAGTAAGACTTATTTATTAGCCCGGTTCATGTCTGGACTTTAAGCCTGTTTTTAACACACTTCACACATAAAATTTGATAAAATTTTCATACCTCAGTATTTTGATGTTTTAGAAGAATTACAGTAAGTCAAAATTTTAATGAAAAATTTATGATAAGTGCCATAAAATTGGTGTTAAAGTTCAAATGTAAGCAGTCCTATTAAATAATATATGAGTGACTGATCTTCTAGCAGAGCCAGGTAACCAATTATACCCAGGGAGGCTGATAGTAAGATGGTGTCTTAGGTGGCAAGTAAATAACTCCTCTAGCAGAGCCAGGTGATATACCCAGGGAGGCTGATAGTAAGAATTAATGATATTACTTGAGTGAGTAGTGACCAGGGATGAGTACTGATGTATACAATCTGATGGTGAGAGGAATGAGGAGGGAGGAAACAGGCTCTTTATATATGTTTTGGAAGGAAATAGAGGAGTGGCCAAAATGTGGTTGGAGGAATGAGAGAGAGGGAAGATAAATCAACTAGAAGAGGCCATAATGGCAGACTTGTGGTTGGTGGAAGGAAATGGAACAAAAGAAATGAGTAGAAGATGAGTAAAAATGGCTGAGTTGTGGTTGATGACATCATAGAAGGAAATGGAATAGTAGAAAGTACATAGAAAGGGGCTGAGTTGTGGTTGATGGAATATAATGGAAGACTGTGGAAAATTATAGAGGAAAAGAGGGCTTTAATGAAAAGAGAATATTCAAAGGGGGCTTGCAGGACTTGGGGTTAACTTGTGGTTGGATTGTTGTGTGTGACATGTACATGATTGTGTTCTGAATGCCTGATCCTGGGTTGGGGCCTGGGTGCTTGATGTCTTCCTGTAACCCCCTTGAGTCTTGGCCACCTGTGCTTTTGACCACATAATTAACCCCTCAAAACTTTTATTTATTCAGGGTTGGCTTACCACACCAACAAACTAGAATCTGGGAGAGTTTCGAATGACGGTTGGGAAAGTCGCTTTTTCAGCCATGAGAGGAGTTTAACATATGTATAAGTGCGGATTGGTGTGGAGACTTGGTGTTTGTCTTTTTTGTAGAGCTCCTGATCACACTTGGGATCAATCTTTTTCAACTTGGACCACTTGCAATACCCTTGATACTGAGATAAGAAAGACTGTTGACATTTTGTTGGAGCTTTGGGATTGTCTGGCTCAAGTGGGTATAGTGCAAAACACTTTTGACAACATATCTGTGTGGTAAGACATGGGAGAAGGCCAAGACGGTGGAATGCTGACTTCTGGGTTTGAGGAATTTGTTGAACCATAGAAGAGGTATTGATTTTTCAATCCGGCAAGCTCCACAGGTTGCCAAGAAATTCCAGATTCTTCCTGGCAGCATCCAGGAAAGAAGCGGCAGCATCCTTACTGAGTTTATTCTACATGACGGTTTTGGCCATTTGCATCATGACCTGTCTGCTGAAGTCCTCCTCCAAGAGTGGAAACTTGCTGCCTGCCATTGCCGCAGATTTTGATGTGGATGCAGTAGGGGACACCTGATACATGTGTGAATTAGTGCCAATCAATATTATACCCATTCAAAAACACGAGTTTGTAAGACAGTCTCCACTCACTTGCAATTGAGTGTTGTTCATGGGATTGGATGGTAGCTGTTGCTGTTGCTGTTGGATTTTAGCTTGCTTGTGATGAACCAAGAATGTTTGTCTTGATAAGACTCTGCCGGAAACCATTCCGACGCTGACTTCTTCATGCTGGGTTTTGTTGCAACCATGGTGTTCACAGTGGCAAACACAAGGAGGAGGCTTGGTCATTGCCAAAAGGAAATGGAGGGTGGGCGGGTGTAAGGCTCAAGAGGAGTATGCTGAGATGAGACCTGAGGCAATCTGAGGCAAAGAGATAAGAGATTATATAATTGAAGATTAGCCAAGAGGTAGCTCAAACTTGTCTTGATGGAAGGACTTGCAGGAACCAATCAAAAGCAGTTGCCTGTTTCTTATAGGAACATAGTACGGCCCTCCCTCATCAGGTGTTTGGGATGGAAGGTGACAGAACAGTGGATGAATTACACAGCATTTTAATCTAGGTCCCTGCATAAGGAAATATAGCGGCATTTTAAACGTCACTTGAGACTCCATGCAATGTGGATAGATCCCAGTGGTATACCACATTCTGGTGTGCTCCTACGCACCTCCAAGCATGTATTTATGTCACAGGCAATTGATTTTATTTTTTGAATGAAAATTCTCATCCTTGTTTTAATGCCCTGATGTGTTTTGTGAAGGTAGATCCTATTCAATTGCCAATGTTCTTGGCCAATCAAGCTCCGTGCAGAACAAGGATATTGCATTCTCTCAACTGCTGTGCTAGTATCTGTCTTGTTTACTTAGAATTTTGCACCATAAAAAGACAGTCCATTCCACATATCCCCTTTGTTCCATGCTACCAACAACAAAAGTCCAACACTTTGACCACATCTACTTCCAATTACTTAATTGCTGCCCTGATCACGTCTACCACTATAGGGGAACCTTTCCAGCCAGGCCACCACACTTGTGTTACTTTATCTGCCACTCAGCTCAAGTGGCTCCAAGAAACTCAGAATAACATTGACTTGGCCATTTCACACTATGAGGGACGCGTGGGCAATGATCTTGTAGCAAGACTCCACAAAATACAGTCTGGAGATGAGCGTCGCACCTGGGATTGGTTCATTGGATGTTGTGGTATAGTTGAAGCAGAGGCCAACGATTTACATATTCCAGAATGGGCAGTCCCCAATGTGGAGGCAATCTGGGATGCAGAGAGAAATCGCCTTGGGAAAGGTATGTCTTTGTCTAGTATGCCTTTCTTGTTAAGTTTGACTCTGATAGATGTAATTGATGACCTGTGTATGAAAAAAGGTCCGGTCTGGTTTGTTTAACCATGGGTCCATTGGCTCTCACTGTCTAACCAGCACTGCGCAAACTCCCGGCAAACAGGAACTGTTGAATGAGTTATTGCATTGTGATTAAGTCATACAATCTTTTGAACGCATTGGCTGCTCTCCATGTTTCAACTTCTCTCCATGAGTCCTCTCAAACAACTAGATTTCTGCTTCCAGTGGTTTGCTCCCTTGTCTGCTGTATCTGCTCATGCAGGCATGTTGATATGCCTGTAAACCCTTCCAGACTTCTTCCTGCCAAGGCTGCCTCCTAGCACTTTTAATTCTCTCGCTGCTGTTGTGCATTGCCTGTGTGGATATTTAACAGATTTTTGAAATTGCCATGGCCAAAGTGGAAAGGTCACCCACTCATCTGGTGCATGCCATCAGAATTGATTGAGCGGATCTAGCGTGCCCTTACGTGCTGTTGACCTGGTGAAGACACCAATAATGTGTGTGCGTGCATTATGCACTGCTAATGATATCCTGGGTGATTGTGGGCGGCAGGCTTCTTGTTTGAGGCGTGATTTTGTTTTATTTGTGCATGATTTCTTTGGTGGCATCTATATCATCCCGATCAAGGTATACAGGATGTCGCCTTATTGTACGCGCGTATAAAAGGGTGACACAATCTACAGCCAACCCAGCATCATGCATGATGCAAGCCTGTTGTACCAATCAATCAGATTTTGGTGTAGTGATGGATTGCTGGTTCCATGTGACTCATTATCCTGATGTCACCATATTGTATGCATGTACAATGGGGTGACATACATCTGACCAAATATTGACCCCTTGTCAAAATCAAACCCTCTGCCCACTAATACCACTCTGCTGTTGCAGATCCCCCTTCTCATCTTAAGTACATTTCAAACCTTTCAATCTTCACCCAAGTCCTCCTGCCTTTGTATGGCTTGACGGAGAAACACGTTCTCATGAGGTTATATACTTCCTCACATGTGGTCACTTGTGCCCCTCCCACCTGTTCCACCCACAAATTTTCACCTCCCCATGGTGTTAAATACTTTCAAAAATGGGAATCCCCCAGTTGCTGCAGCCAGAGTAACTAGTGCTTATTCAACAATACTGCCAAGTTCCAATTCATCTCTGTCTAGATGCATATTGGCCTTCATCCGTGCTCTTCTTGACAACAAATATCATCACAAGAAAGCTTCATCTAATTCTTGGATTCTCCCACCATCCGCTCACAACTTTCATGTTGGCTCCAATCTTCCAGATTCCATCCTCACACACCAAATTGACGCCATCCCACCAAACTCAATACCATCCTCTACTCAGAAAATCTCCACCGTCTATCAAATTATCTTTCTCCGGGACCTCTTGAGCTCAACCTTCCCTGGATTGACTTTTACTTGGAAGCATCCTTGGGATTCTCACTGGAACCAACTCTTTGCTAAATTTATATTGAAACATTGGAGAAATGCTTACGCTGCTGGAGCATTCAGCCAATTCTTCATGGATCCAGTTGAAGCAGAAAACACCTCTTTTCAACTTGGTCTCCTTCATAGATGGTTCATGGGAAGGCAGAAAGGTGTTCAATCCGTTCAATTTTCACCTGAAAAGAAAGCCAAAAAAAGCAAATTCAAAATACGAAAACAGGTATACAACCCCCGTCTGCCCTCTCATACTTCACCAACATTGGATTGACCATCTATACAAATTGCTTTTCAGATCTCTCAGCACCGTCAAGAAACGCTTGCTAGCCTTCCGTTGAACAAAACAATTAAAGAAATATTTGCAAACATTAAGGCAACCTCAGACACCAAACTCACACCTCCTCGTGCTCTTGTCAGAATTCATATTTGCAAACATTAAGGCAACCTCAGACACCAAACGCACACCTCCTTGTGCTCTTGTCAGAATTCAGATTGGCAGAATTCACCATGTTTGCTTAATGTGTGGACAACATATTTATTCAAAAAAAGATCAGTACCAAAGGCCAACAATACACGATGGACTTCGTTCAGGAGGCACGTTGCATCCCATTGACTGCTTCTCATCAAACTGGTTTCAAAGATGTTCCCTGCAATTCCCCAAGAAACTGTCCAAACTTTCAGAAACCCAGCTGGTTCTCCTCAATCCAACCGATCCCATCCCAATGCTAGATTACCTCCAGGAGCATGAGTTTTCCTACTGTGAGTTTTGTTTTTCTTTACACCTGTAGTGTCAAATCCTTTGTGAGTAGCTGAGCAAATTGATACGTCTCCTTTCCACTGGATGGTACAGATAGCCTGTTACAAGACAATCAATCAAATCACCACCTTGTAACATCAGATAAACAATTGAATCACATACAATGCTAGTTCCATCTTCCTCTTCTGTACCTGGTATACATTCATTTTCACGCTTCCTTTGAGATAATATTGATATACATGAACTGAATTTTCCTGACCCAAGCGGTCAAGTTGGTCAACAGCTTGCGCTTCTGCTGCTGGGTTCCATCCAGGTTCCTAAATGTTTCATGTATCTGTGTTAGGCTTTTACTTTCCCAGTATGAAATATAACTTCTGCTTACCATCATGTACACATTTTGAGCGCAACGTAAGTCAATTCCCACCCCTGCTGCTTGGAGTGATGCCAGGAGGACATTGCATTTGTTATTAGCTTGGAGGTTTTTCAGGTTGTCATCTCGTTTGTGGATTGACTTGTCCCCCGTCAGCCATGTTGATTCAATCCCGCTCTCATCAAGTGCACAACAAATGCTGTCAAGGAGGTTCAGATGGTGTTTGACAAGCTATAGAGATATCAAACACACTCACATTCCAAGAAAACCAGTATAGCTGGAAAATATTACTGCCCTAGGCCTTTCTATTCCCCTTTCCCCTGGCAGGCGGAGGAATTCTGTCAGATTTCCCACTAGGTGGATAATCTTTCCTGAATCCTGCCATTTCCATGTGTGCTTGTTTCCGATATCTGATCTTGCATATGATGGATGATTGCAGAATTGACGTAGCATGGTCAACTGTCTGAAAAACTCTTGAGAATCCCAAGGTTTGCCAGATGTACGCTGTTGTCTAAAATATTGGATAAAGGTGTTGCGCAAGTCTCTAAGCGCCTTTTCTCACTTTGAGCTAACATGTACCACTACATAGCTCTTGACTTTCTCAGGTAGATTCAACAGTACATTCTTTGTTCTCCTCAAGCAAACAGCATCCATCAGTAGATTTAAGGATCTGATTGCCTGCCGAGCACCAACATTCATCTGGGGGACAATAAACCTCCTCCAGATCCACTCCTTGTCCTATGGATGCAATTTCAACAGCATTATCAAGCTTTGCAAGTCGGTCAACCGATTTGGAACTGGCGTGCCGGTTAAGCAGAGCACAAGATGATAATCCAGCTGTTGTACACTCTGAGTCCGGTTGGTTGAAACATTACGTATCTGGCTGTCATGGTAAATGTTCATCAGTTCCATCTCTTGAACCCATCTATTTACAACCATTGCACTTACTGGGCCTTGTCCAAAACTGTTCTGAACCAGCATAGCTTCAGAGATCCAACTGTAAAAACGTTTGGGTGCTTCTCATTTCCACTCTTTCCAATCATGTCGTAAGTCGTCAAAACCACCGTCGCAGACTGCAGGTCTTCTAATTCCAGGTCTTTTTGTCTGGGGCCATGGAACACTTTGTAGGTGATTGAGTCTTCTGTGAACCATTGGCTGATCTCGTGTTTCCAGGTTGAAAGTGTTGAGGGAGGACATATCACTAGTGTAGCACAAGATTGGTTTTGATGATCAGCCTCTCAGAAACGCCTTCCTTGGCTGCTGGTGGCCAGAATGAGTGCAAGAGTTGTCAGAGTCTTTCCCAAGCCCATAATCATCAGCTAATATTGAGCCTTGTGGCCTGCTGTGGTCTTGATCTTCCATCAGCAGAGTGTCGACCTCTTCATTACAGATATTTTGAATCCAAGCATTATTGTTATGTCTCCATAAAGCTGATGCTGTGTTGTTGGTGGTGCGCTCGTTGTTCAGGAGGAATATAAGAGCAGATAGCTGGTGTGGTTTCAAAACTATTTTGCATGGGCGCAGTGTAGTAGCTAGCCAAGGAGGTGGTCTATCAATTGAGTTATGTTGTTCATAAGTATAGTGTGGAATGGAAAGGAAGACTTCTGGACTGTAGTTCCAGATTGGGTCAAGGTCCACTTCGGCAGATGCAAAGGCAGACTGAACTTGAGCAATGTTTTCAGAGCAGCAAAAGACACAGCCTCTCAACTGAGGCTGCCTGCCATGTCTGGTGACAAGGAAAAGCCGTATAAACTTAATCAAAGCCATCTCCTTGCTGGAGATTTCCCTCTGTGTCACTGGGGTTGAACAGCTAGAAACAGGCCCTAATAAAGGGGAAAGGTAATGATTCTGCCTTGGAGTCAGATCTCCATGTTGATTTTGGGGGAAAACAATTACATGAACTAGTTGGTCATGGTAACCTCTTTGAAGGAAAGCGAGCTGAGTGCTATCGTAGGAAGGGATGGAAGGGGTTGGAGAGCTGATGGAGATAATAAATTGACCAAGGCAGAAGGTAGACGACATTCTTAACAACAGAGATTGATGAGTGGAAATTTGTTCAAGTGTTTGAAATGAAAAAAAGAGAAAAAACAGGCAGGACTTACCAGCGTTCTACACCTGCAGTTTATCAATGAACCAGGACATATCAAAATCTCAATATTTCTTTGTGTTTGGCTTTTTTTTTTGCCCTTCTGACCTCAGAATATCAGGGGGGTTTGGTATCCAGCTGCTTGTGATGGGTTGTGAAGGAAGACAGTTCAGGGTAATCAAGCAGCCAAACTTGCCATATCTCCTTTGCATCATCTCGTCAATATAACATTGCAGTTCAAAACTAAACACAGAATTTTGCTTGGTGAATATTTGTGTAATTTCATGTTTTTTTATCATGATATGGATGTCTGATGCTTGTTTTGACTTGATTGTATAGACAACAGAAGGCATAATCTATGTTTTGATCCAAAAAACTTAGAATCTTCCACAAGTGGAGCTAGTTGCCATTACAGCAAGTTCATATTTTGTAATACTCAACATGTTTGGAATTTGAGAATCTTCTCATCTCACAGAATGGGGATGTTATTTCCCAGCCTCCATCCATTGGTTATATGTTGCATTGACAGGGAGACATTTGGTGGAAAGCACAAGTATTTTCATGAAATTGGTGGCTATCCCAACGATTGAATGTTGAGAATTACCCTTAAGTTAGGCATGTAAATAACATCAATTCAACACAAATTCCACATAAATTCAACAGAACTTTGGCATTAGTTCAACATGAATTCAACAAAAGTTATGGATAGATTCACACTGTGTAACGCATCCCTTCATCTTGAGTTCAACCCTAGTTATCCTTGTGAAAAGGAATAGTTCATGAACAAGATGGGATTAACTTACAACAGACATACAACCAAAACAAAGGTTGAGTTAAGCTATGGCACTTCCTGTAGAGTGCCCCCTTGGCTCCCCTGGTGATATCTAAATATGTATATCTTGGGCAGTGCTCAACTGTCACTTTCATGCAGTCTTCTTCACTCAGCCCCTGCTGCAGTCATAGGTTCTGTGATGGGGGAATTGCCCTCCCCATCCTTTTTGCTTCCCCCAGTGGTTATATCCACGTTTAACAGGGTTGAGGTTTCTTTGATGTCTATAAGAGGGAAGGGTTCCTATTCCTTTTATCCCTCAGTCATCATCTTACCAGCCTGACCTTCTGTGGGGCTGAGTCTCTATGGTGACAGCAGGACACAAGTATTGGGGGACACTAATTAAATTCCAAAAGATAAAGGAAACAATTAGAAGGAAAGAAAAGAGAGAAAAGAAGAGAAGAAGAGAAGGAAGAATGAGATGAAGTCTTTTAAGACTGATTTGAGCTTATCTATCTCAAAAAGGAGAAGGGTTTAAGCGGAGAAAACTCAACACCTCCTCTCTTGAAGACACAGAGAGGGTACAGTCAGAGACTGCCTTGATTTTCAATGCCAAAGGAGACTGGCAAAGGTTATTTATCAGGAAACCTACATGGATTTAAGCTACAGTCCACAGAAGCAATAAAGATGAATGTTTATGAAGCTTTTGTTTGTTTTTATGATGTTTTATAGGGTTTGATTCTTTATGGGAGGAGAGAAGAAGAAGATTAAGGTTAAGAAGAAAAGATAAGAGGAGGATCAAAGCTCAAGATGAACTTTGAAGAAGAATAAACTGGAAAACCTGCTTACTATTCAATCAGATGACACCAAATGACCACAACAATGTAGGGATATGATGGGACCTGGGTGATTGAGTAGTGAGGAGTGTTGATCCAAGTGTTATGTGCTTCTTCAGAGTTGGTTGTTGAGTGATGATGAAAATTTTCATCCAGCTGGTGGAGAAGTGGTTAACCTTAATGATTAAAATGCATATATATGCAATATAGTTTGAACTTAGAAAATAGTAGATGTTCAGAGTGTTATTACTCCTCAATTATACATCACAACCATGGACAACAGTAGATGAAAATGATCAGAAAAATGAGGGGAATCTGGAGAGAACATTGTTGAAGCCTTTTGGGCAACAGTGTTGTCTCTAAGACTGACACCTTATTAACACCCTACTCAATGGTACTACACTGTAAGTGGGGCTTGAAGCTTTTATCTTGGGTCAGCTAAATGCACTCCAAACTTTTACTGCATGCACTCCAACACTTTGGAGTGGGCAAGTGTCCCCTCCCAAAAAAATGGAGTGAACAGCCGTCCACTCCAAAAAAATTGGAGTGGGCAGTTGTTCACTCCAAAAAATTGACATTTTTGGAGTGGAATTTTGTGTACTAGCAGGTACAAGCCCGTACCAGCTTGCTGAGCCTGCTGGCTGAGGATTAGCTCCCTGGCAGGCCGGTAAAACCCTGTACCTGCTTACCAACTAGTTCTTCCTCAGCAAGCCAGTACCAGCTTGCACCTTCTCACCGAGCAGGTGCAAGCCGGTATTGCTTGCCAAGGAATAATGCCCTGGCAAGCAAGTACAAACTCGTACCCACTCACCGGGGAAATGACGTTGCCCCCCAGTTAAACCGTGTGTAGGGGCAGATTACCTGTGTGATCTTATCAACACCCTTCATTTTTTTCTCCCACATTGGTATTTTGGTATTATTGCTGATCTTTGCGTTTCTTCATTTCCACTCAATCTTACACTGGCCCTGGTCCAATCAGGATCTTTATTTCTCCTATCATCAAGATTCCCAAAACTTGTAATCTCTTATAACATTTCCAAATGATGTTCACAATAAGCAGCCAAAATAGATCAAAAACAATCCCCAAAAAATCAAATTGTGGCAAAACTTGTCAACAAAAGAAGAAATCCACTTCCTCCAGAAGTACTAATCCAAAGTCTCAACCCAAAAACAAACAAGCAAAAAAATCAAACAAACAAAGCCGAGCCCCCCCTGGAAAAATTGCTCACTTGTTTCAGCCTGCGTGATGCCAAGAACAAAGTTCTTCTAGCTACATGTGGTGCAAAGATATTAAAAGGTGGTTCCACATGTGGGTTTCACGGTGGAATGGGGTAAAAAAAAGAGAAAGAAAGAAATACAACAAAAAGCAAAAGCTTTTTATTAAAGAGGGGCATGAGTTACAGGGGTGTTTATGGTTCTCTTTATGAATTAGATCCTGAAATAACAGGGGTACTCTAATTATCTGGTCCTTTGACAAGGAGCACACCCAGAAATGACAAAGAAAGAAGTACTATGGGGAATTTTGCTCACTAATGCTAAAATCCACGCAGAGGGGTCTTCTTCAAGCTTGGCAGAGGTCTTGAGGCGTCAAAAACAGGTGACAAGAGCTGATTGGAAAGCTGGGGATTTGTTGTGGTAGTGGTTGGCTGAGTTGGTGATCAAATATAACAGGTATAACAAGGCTAATAACTAGTGAAAAAGGCTGGTTGAGTGTATTGGTATCTGCTGGTATGATAAAAAATGATGGGGATTATCAAAAGTGGGCAAACAGAGCTCTTTAAATATCAATTTTGGGCCACTGTGTGCGTGGCAATTTGCCTTAATTGCAGGTGTGGCCTGTTTCAAACCAAACTAGGCTATTGTTATGCAGGTTTGGACCAAAAGAGTCAGCCACAGCTGCTTATAGGTCAATACACAAGGTTATGACATAATTGCTGACGCCAAATAACCATGTAAACCAACCTGGTTCAGTACTACTAGCTTAGTATAGTCAACAGTAGTGCTGAAGGAGTGGTTACGCCTGAAAAGGGCCAAAAATATATATCCTGGGCCATGCTACAGGTGTTACACATGTGTAATTAAGGTTTTAAAAGCGGGAAGCTTGTTCATATATATGATGCAAGGTTCCTGAACCCTAGTTACATACATACTGACTTAGTAACATGTATTTGTGTAGTTCTAGCGGGGTTGTTAGTGAATTGGGCCAACTTGTGTAACCAGTGCGCAGGGTTGGAACATTAAACCCCAATCGGGCGTAACTCAGCCATTTCACACAATACCTCAAAATGACGTCCATTTTTGGTCATTTCCCAGTTGGTATCATAATAGTCAACCAACATGTTACACATGGGTGACGTGTAAACCTATGGGCGGGGGAAATGGGTAAAAAGGGTGAAGGAGTAAGAATGAGGGGGTGCCATGAGTGAGATACCCTAGCTTGTTTTGCATGTAGATTAAGAATCTACAATAATATTTTAAGTTTTACTTAAGGCTTAGAAGTTATATTAATAATTGGTGTAAAATATTACTTTGACAAGGTTTTTCAATAGCCCAGTTCACATAGATGCTCGACCCAAGTCAAAAAAAAAAGACAAGCAATGCATGTAAAATTTAACTGCATAAAATCATCACGTAAGTCGTGAGATTTTTGTTCATAAAAAATATCTCACGAGCAGTCCAAATTTTATCAACATGCGTAAAACAGCCCTACGTGAACTGGGCTAATAGGACGGTTCATGTCTAGCTTTTAAGTTCCAGCATCAGCATGCTGATGTTAAAAATATGCCTTAAACTGAATAAAAAATTGAGTGAACCACCATGTCCCCAGAGGATGAAAACAGCACAGCCACTTGAATTCTGACTTGAAATTTTACTGTAAAATTTTATCAAATCAGCAAGAGGAAATCACTTGAATCCAAGACATGAACCGTCCTAATGTTTATTCTTATTTCTGTTTTTATACATAAACAAACCATGATGTATTAAAAAGTGAGAGAAAGTCCTACATATGTAATAATGTCTCTCACATATGTAATAATGTCTCTCACTTTGGTAATACAATTTTATATTCTCATTTTCAATGTTTATTATGATTTTATCTTTTTTTAATGTACTCTTTGTTAGATTGTCTCTGAAGAGTAGCAAGCTGACAACTTGTAAGTACTCTATTCAGAATAACCCAGCGGGAAACAAAGTAATGTTTTTTCTCTGTAGCACAATGAAAATGCTCAAGGAATTGGCATTGCCAGCAAATAAAAATAAGTCCTGGCTCAAATATTCTCAAGGTAAGTGAATGATATAAATCCCTAATTAGTCAGGCATGGCTGCAATTTACATGTCTTGCTTTCATGTTTGAGACCACATTTTAGCCAAATCAAAAAAGAACTGGGCAGATTTTGTGGACTTCTTTTACAAAAAGTTAATTACTTTGGACAGCACAATTCCTAAGCTAACCTCTCATAATTTTATTCATTGGATTAAGTTGAGTCATTACCCTTATTGATTTTGCAAGACTACAAAACATTCTGATTCTTTTGATGCTTCAAAAAGGCTTCATCAGAAATCTCAAAAGAATCACTTGCCTTACAAGAAATTTCTATCTGCAAGTTTTTCAAGGGAAGGAAAAAAGGGGCCATGGGCAACTGACTATGTTCACATTCAAGTAAGTAATGTTATGTTATACTTGAACCCATGCACATTTTGACTCCAAACTGTTTTTACCATTTCTTTTTTTTAACATTTGTTTTTTGAAGCCAGGTAATAAATCTTTTGTTGCAGGTGGGATTCAGCATCCAAAGAAAAAACTGCAAGTTCTCATTCCATTTTCAAAAAATATTGATCTGTTCTGACCAACTGATATCCTTTGCTTTTTTAGGTCAAATACTATCAGGCATGCAATCATAGAAAACTCAAAGCCCCTACATGATGTGATTGAACACGTTGATTTTATTGAATTGGTGAGCAAGCATTCTGAAAAAGTTTTCTTTATCCCTTACTATTTCATACTACTTTGATTGATCCCCTAATCTTCTGGAAGAGAAGCAGCATTTTTGAAGCACCAGATCAACTGACCAATCCACCCAATGGAGTTGATCCAAATCACTGGTGAGTCTCAAAAAAAAAAGCTTCTTCACTCAGAAATTTCTGGCCCCAAGCACTAACTCCACCCTTGTTGTTTCTGCCAGTGACATTCAATTGTTGAAACTGCAGTCAATAGATGCAAGAAAAATGTCAGTACCATTCTTTGATTATCTTCTTCCATCCTGATCATTTCAAAGTTTTTCATAGGTTTTCCATTGAAATGGTCTTATCAGCATCCTTTTCAGAGGAAATTGTGAGCTATATAAAGGTGAGATTTTTGAATAAAGTCATCTTTGTTTCATGTTACATCTGATTTACCAAGATCCTTTGTAGGTACTGAAACCTCTGGTGCAATGTTTGAATGAAGTGAGTATAGCTTTCTTTTTTCTTTATTGTGTAACTGATTCCGTTGATCAGTTACTCACCATGATCATATGTTTTTCCAACAGATGCTTGGATGTCAACCTCATACAGATTGATATTTATAGTCTTGACTACTTTGGCACATCAGGAATATTTCACTTGTGTACTGGAATCTACCTCTTGAGTATCATATGTTATGTTGACTTTAATTGTATCCTGAAGCACCCCAGGCAAAATGCCAGTGGGGTGCAACCAAGGGGTACTCAAAGTGTGTGAGACTTAACTCATCTCATCATTATTTTGGCCCTACCTTATTTATTGTCCCTGAGTACTCCAAAATCTTGCCAAATATATCATGGATTTTCATCCTAGTAGGAACCCCTCCAACGCCACAGGGGTTGGGGATTTGACTTGGAGAGAACATGATTATACAAAATTTTCACTCTCCTCAGAAATTCAAGATCAAATTCAATCCTGGCCACATCATTTGTTTTTTGTGACTGGCCTTCTGCCTGAATTTTTGGAGTCAAATGGAGCCAGGTCAGGCTCAATGGGTGGTGGCCTGATGTGGAGAGCAAGAGGTGTCGTCAGTCTTGTGGGTGGCCACTGGTGATCTGGAGGGATAGGACTCAATGGCACAGAACACAAACTCCATCAATGGTCTATTGTAGACATCCTTGACCTACTCTTTACTCCACTGGCAAGTGGCAAAAGAGCCAAGACTGTCCAGCAAGATTGGGGGAGCAGTGGAATGTGCTTGAAGGCTGCCAACCTGGGTGTTTGCAGCTTTCAAGCAGAGAACACAAGGCAATGGGTGGGGCTCCAATTGAATACTTAGGCTCACGCAGCCAGAACTGCGATCCTGCAAAAATAATCAATCATCATTGTCAAAATATCTCCACTCAAAGCCATATGCCTTTTTTTGAGTATGCAGAAGTAGAATTGATGGATAGCCCAATGTGTATCAATAGGTTGACTCTGTCCATAGTTCAAGCTTCAATTTTACTTTGAGCTTTCTGCTCCTTTGATTCTCAGGCCAGATGTGGTTGGGCTTTGCTGAGCGTCTCAAATTTACTTGCAAAGCAGTATCTGTCAACACCATGTAGTCTAAAGCAAGAAGTTGAAAGCTAATATGAAGGGTAAATACACCTGTGAAGTTGAACTGTCTATGCTAGCTGAGCCAATGGTTGAAGTGTGATATTGGCCACCTTGTTGGGAGTTGGACGCTGGTACCTCTGGTCTTGACAAATCTGGTGGCAAGCCCAGGGCTCTGTGATGATTTTTGACTTAAAATAATCAATAATTAGTAAAGATGAAAAGAATAAAAGTAAAAATACAAAAATAGTGAGAAAAAGAAGTACCTTAAAATAACAGGAACAACACAATGAGAGCTTATAGATAAAGAGAAAAGAACTATTATAACACACGCACACACCCCTAGGATAAAGACTTGCTGAGCTGTCCTAGTTGCAAATGACCTTGACGTTTGTTTGAATAGATATGATAAATCGGCTATATCAAAATGGTGCCAAGAACGAGATAGTTGTTGTTGAGATGGGGAAAAGACTAGAGTTGATCAAGAGCTAAATAGAAGTAAGGTTGATCAATACTTCAAATAAGAAGTACTGGGGTCCAGGGCGGCTTGTCTTCCGCCCCCCCACCCCCCCCCTCCATCACCCCCCCCCCAGCACCCTCCCCCCTGAATCACCCCCAACCATCTCCCAAATTCTCTTGCCTTTGGGCCCTTGCGCCTCCCACCCCAGCCGCAACTCGCTGCCGGCTCCCACAATGCCCCTCCCTCCGCTCCCTTCCCACAAATGTAGAGATCCATTGCAGCATAAATTTATTTACAAATCAAAAAAAGGCCACACCGCCAGAACATTTGTTGCCTGGCTCCCTGCACATAAATCAATCATTGGTGACAATGATACGTGAGACCTGAAAATCAATCAGCATCTTTTTTTTTGACATGGTTACAACCAGGAGTTCACCACTCACCTCAATACAGAGCATTCTGACCTCAGGGGCCCCCCCTGACAGTCCCACTTTCACCTCCTGCTCTGCCCCCAGCCCAAGGTAGGCTCCAACTGGCATGCCCAAATTTTCCAGACAAAAAATGCACGCTGTGGGAGACACCTGCTTGCTCTAATTTTCACGCGTCAGCAAGATGCAATTGCTGTCAAAATCAGGCAACTCACATTCTGTCTGTGTTCCATCACTACAACAAACGTTGGCAGCCAGTTTGCTCCCCCCATCATGTATGATCTTTGGTAAACAATTGAACCACGGCCATCAGCTGCCGACACTTCCAAATTGTTGCCCGGGCGCCAAAAGCTGTCTTCAATTTTGACTATCTGTTCAACACTGAAGTTGTAATGATGATGTAGCCCTTCCCACACGTAAGTTCCCCCTCCAATGATGAAGTAGTTTTTGTTATCATCCAAAGGCAGATCAGGACGGTGATCATTCGTGAGTGTCACCACCACTTCTGCTGCATCCCCCTTCCTCACTTGCCGGCAGCTTGCAACTGCTGTAGTTGTTTCCTTGCCGGCATGTTCAGTCTTCCAATGATAAGGGTCAGCAACAATTTAAATATCAGAAAACATCTTCCAATGAAAACCTCTCACCAAGAATGGTCCCCCCAAACCTGCAGAAATGATTGCTGTAGTCCCAAGGTTCCACTCAAGGTAAATCCGGCAGTGATGTCCATTCCTCTACGGCGGCCATCTCTTGATAGACTTTAGTGAGTGCAGGAAAAAATTTTAATGTTAATAAATTTCCGGCGGATAAGCAAAACTGAGCAGGACTGAGATGGTGATGTGGGGGATCGAGCTTCTGCTTCAGGTTTCACTCCATAACTCGGCATTAAATAGACTTCCACCACTAGGGGCCGATTCTCAAGGAGAACCAATCTGGCCGCGCCAGTCCACCTAGTTGTCATTTCAACCTGGCCCAATCTTCCAGGCAGCTCCACAACCTTTGGACCAGACCAGCCGGGACAATGCCAAACTCACACAGAAGGTTGAACTCATGAAGTTCCCCTTTCCTTACACCAACGACAATCACCAACTTTCACCAGAGTAGGACTCAAGGTGAGCTGTCCCTGACAGCTGAACCGCCAATGACTTAATTGTCATCCACAGGGACACAAATGACACACCTAACTTACGCCATTGCTCCATTTAACCCCCCTGCCCCCGCAAGAAACTGATGTCAATTTTCCTGCCTCTCAGGCAAAAACTTCAACATGCTTGTGGCTGAGACAAAAGCTGTTTCAGGCAACCGTCTTTGAACCTTTTGAGTTATCACTCTTGCACTCAGATTGAACTGCAAGGCAAGCGCCTTTTGATAACTCAAATGCCTGATAAGTCCTATAATATAGAGCATCACCAACATCACGTCATATCACCCTACTTCGCGCAATCCCTCTGCAAAATCATATCCCTTCACAGTTGATCCTTCAATTTCCCGCGGTCACGGGCCTACTGCGCGTTCTTGCCTTTGAGCTCAAAGTTAAGCCTCACGGCCGGCTTAAAAAGCCATTCTCCTCGACAAATTTCAACCTTTCACCCTCCCCAAAAGTTCAGCTTGAGATGGCACACAGCCCTTCTAAGTTAACCACTACCCACGTGTTTATTCCTGAATTCACTGTGAGTGTCACCCAATCTTCCTGCCAATTGCCGCTAACACGCATGAAAATAGTGCCGTTTGCCCCAAACAGATGAAGCCGGATATCAGCTTTTTCCATCACCGGACATTGGCTTCTCTCACCGTCTTCCGGCCCACCGCGTATCCCAATCTTCCAGTTTGTCAGTGGAGACGCTTGACCTGTTGCCCCTGTTGACGCCCTCATCTCACATGCACGACCCCAGCCAATAGTCCACGGCTCAGGGATTGTCAAATCTTGTTCAGGATCAACCACCTTGAGCAACGGGACAGAAGCTTCATTTAGCTTTGTCCTGGCGCACATGGCTCATGACTTCAATGTGAGAGATTCACATTTTTATTCCATGCGCAGGTGCTGATAATCCACGCAGACGTCCAAACCGCATGTTTTGGATGTGCGTTACATTGCGAGATCATTTTAATGCGCTTGCATCTTCAATGAGCATGTAATTGCCGGCCGTTTCGTTGCAGTCAAAGGCAAGATTACCCTTTTTGATCCAGAGCGCAACAAATTTCACGTCGAAGTAAGTGCAATCACCACATGACAGTCATATTTTGCGCTGACAATGCTCCAGGCAAGGTCCATTCATCCATCTAGTGGCGAGACCTCTTGAGGAGCAATACAGTTCAAACAAACCCCAATGTTGCCCCCTGACATTGGGTTTCAAATTGGCCTTGTAGTCAGCACGCCACCCGATAATTGCCCCCCACCAATTTGCCCCCCGGATTGCACAACCATTCCACCAAATTTCACTCGGTGGTGAAGGCCCAAAAACCCCGCTAGGTATTCTGATTTCTTTTCTTCTTATCTTTCCACTGGGGCTCCAGACAGTTGTTCCCTTTGCCTACTTCCCCTTTATGTTTTTTAAACGGTTGTTGAAGCTCTCATTCCTTGATGTAGTTTTACCCATGATGCAATCACAAAACAGTTCTATATTTTCTCTTTATCTCGGGCCATACTTGCATTGTCCAACTCCAGTCATTCTCTCATGCAGACATGTGTCACTGTCTGCGAGACAAATGGTTTGCAGAGAATTTCGCACTCGACAGGAATTTCATCATTTGCCGCTCTCAGCCTGCCAGATGCCTTGCCGGCCTGAAATAACAACCGCACCCTTTTGCCTATCACTGCTGGTGATTGCAAGGCGGCCGGGAGGAAGCCTTGCACCAAGAATCAAATTGGCGCCGGATGCATGACATTGATTGTATGCCAATCATGGGTGTAATCTGGTCTTACATTTGCTCCTTGCCTTCTATTCACGTGCCACAAATCACAGCCTTCATGCTCATGTACATGAAAACTTTGACGAGGCCAACTCCTTTCAAACCCTCCCCCCCTACGCGCTGTCAAGATAAAAATTGTGGCTTGCTAGAACAAATGCTTTAGTTAGCCAGGCCCCTGATTCAAGAACATAAGAATAATACAAACCTACACTGGTTCATCTAAAATTTCAGCAATGACACCGGCCTCTGCAGTGTCCGTGACGCCTCCTCTTGAATAGCGCCTTGTGACAAACATTAACCACACCATCACGACTCGGTGGCTTGGCTACCAAGATGTTTGAAGCCTTGGGGACCCTTGAGAGTGCAACGTACAATTGGCCATGGGCAAACACGTTGGTTTCAAGATAAACTCTAACTCCAGCAAAAGTTTGACCTTGGGATTTGTTGACTGACATTGCATACAGTACAGGGACAACAGGAAACTAATACCTGCAAAAAGAGAGTCCTGCCTTCTGTGAACTCTTGTTGAAAATCTTAATTTTTGGAATCATGACAACAGTCCCAGATTTTGGGCTTGAAATCAATTGACCCATGAGGAACCCGTGGCCTATTGTCAACACAAGTAACCGCGAGCCATTGCACACCCCTTGCTTTATGTACAGATTTTGCATTATGACTACCAACATTCCCACCTTCAAGTAGATTAAGTGTTCCGGAAGGCCCAAAATCAACAGCTTGTTGAGGCACTCTTCAGGCAGAGTGTCTATTCCCTCCGGGTCTGGTAAGTCAATCAATTTTGACACGCACAATTCCCCTGGCCACTTCCTTGTGATCTTTTTGTTCAGCAAGCAAACATCCCTGTTGAGCGGCGCCAAGATGCATCTATTGTTCAAATAATCTGTGTTCTGATTGACTGTTGAGCTTGCCATCTCAAGCAATTCCAAATAAACAAAGTCAGTGAGAATTTGTTCTCCTTCTGGTGGGCTGTTAAAGGTATGGTGAGGTACCCCTTTCAAGGACAAAATGCCAAAGTGATTTGTCTGAAATTTCCCCTCCTCAATCTTCAACAATGTTGAAGCAAACGCGTCATTGACGTCTGACATCAAGGAGTCGCTACTATTTTTCAGTCTCATATTCTCAGACAACGCCAAAATGTTGACATCCTTCCAGACGGGTGATTGATGCCGCATGCAAAGGCGGAAACTTGTCAAACTTGACGACAGGAAGGATCTGGCAAAAATCCCCAGAAAAAATAACAGTTTTGCCACCAAACGGCTTTGACAAATCACAGAGAGCTTGGAGGGAGCAATTGACAGCTTTGATTGTGTTTTTATGAATCATGTCAATTTTGTCCCAAACTAAAAGTCTTGCCTTCAGGAGGTGGCCAAACTGGCCGGAATCTTTGTCAAACGCACACTTGCCATTCTTCCAAATGTCAAGAGGTATGTGGAAGGCCAAGTGAGCCGTTTGGCCGTTACACAGCAGCAAAGCCGCCACACCCGACAATGCCGTTACCACTGCAGGACATCCCTTTACCCTTGCTAAGTCCAGAATCATGTTCAGAAGGAAAGTCTTTCCTGTTCCTCCGGGGCCATCAAGGTAATGCAAGTTGCCGTTGACTCTTGAAATATTGACAGCAATTTTGTTGAAGAAGGACAGTTGGCCTTCATTGAGGTAACCACTACTTTTGTCAAGCCTGAATCTCACGTCGTTGACCGGTTCCTCTTTGTCGTCCTTGTCAACAATCCAATTAAGCAATGCAGTGTCTGATGCTTTCACTTTGATGCCTACGTTTTTCAGTGAACTGTTCATCTCTGCAAACATTTCCGCAAGCCAATACTTTGCGCTCTGACTTGGTCAAGAGCTCACTGGCTCTGTTCTTCATATCCACACGCGGGACATTGTCAGTGAATGACATGAAATGGTTGCGGAACAGACGGGTTGGGTTCAAGGGTTGAGTGTGCACACACATCATCGCAAACATCTGGCTCAGCTCGAACCCTGACTTGAAAAGTGAAGCCTCTCGGAGGGTCTGATTGTACAAATTATCATTGATTAACAAACCAAGAAGGATGTAAGCCTCTCGGAATGTGTCAACAACCTTGCCGTCAATTGTCTTCAGATCTTCAAACAACTGCGGCCCCTTACAATGGAGCAATAGTACCCGGAGGAAAAAATTTTCTCCTGCAAGGTATGAAATTGAGAAGATGCGGCCAACTGCTGTGTCAACGCTCTTCCTTGCTTTCCATTTCTTCAATCTTGTGTCCCACTAGAAATAAGTTGGAATCTTGTTGTACAGGAGGATTTGGGCCTTCTTTCCTGCAGCACCCACTTCATTTGTAACATTCAATTTGAAGAAGCCAGTTAAGGTTGTTTGCGCTGCTTTCCCCGATAGGATTTGGCCCTTTGCCTCCTCACCGGAATCAAAGTACATCAATTGTTCATCCTTCTTGTGGATTGTGAGTCGGGTCATGGCTGGATTACGGTTTGACATTGGAAACTTCAACAATTGCCAAGAGAAGATTTCTTGGCTTGTTTCTCCTTCTTAGCAAAATCTTAAAAATACAAGGCGGGGTTTGAGGCATTTTTCCCATGACCCGGGGTCTGTGCTTCGGGATGGACCTCCAGACCCCGCCCAAACCCCAGGTCACACCCTTATGGTGATGCTGGCTTGGAGCTAGTCTTCATATACGCCAATGGTAACGTCTTGCCTGTAACATTTGATAACAGTCCGGGTGAAGCTTTTACTTTGCGAGGTTTGAATTTGATACTGGGGAGCACAAAAGGTCAATATGAGTAACAATCAAGTCACGGGGGCTTTGAGACTCACAAATTCCAGCCTGCTTTGCTTGGTGAACCTGCTAATGAAGAAGTGGGTGGGGCCTCACGCAAAGTCCCATGTCCATTGGTGACGGCAACAAAGTCAACCTAGATGAATGGAAAAGTTTTCAGCAGATGTGGGAAGTTGAGTCTTGAATACGGGGTCAAACACAACAGCAAGGCGGAGGAGCTCACAACTGCAACAGCAACCAACAGGTCCATATCATAGTCTACCAAGTGACTGGTAATCTGAACTTCTTGGCCTGGGGCGTAAATCTTGAATGTTCCCCTGAGGTTCTTTGTTCCTGGGATGATGTATTTGACCTGATAAGCTTGGTAACAATTGGCCTAAGGCGACGTTAGTTTGATACATTGGCTTGTGACAATGATTGGGTGACTCACCCTTGAGTCCCAGTCGTTGTGGGCCACAATTACCTCTAGGCATGTGGTGTTGTTGCTGTTCCCGCAGCTGACCTTGGTAGCGGATACAACATGACCTACGCGATTGATCATGTCAAGCTCTGTGCCGTTGGGCATTGTGATAACAGCAGGCAAGCTTTGGTTGTAGGTGATAACCGGCGGGGAACCGTCTTGTGTTGTGATGAGCTTCCCCATCACAACATAACATTTGCCTGCCTCAAGGCAATTTGTGATGGCAGTGTTGGTGGTGAGGGTGACTTCAAAATTGTCAGGTTTGTCCTTGTTGATACCGTTGCATTGAATGTAAGACGGAGTGTTGACATTCCCATATTGACTTCCTGCGACAACATCAGGGACGGACTGCAGGGCGCAGGAATTAGTCAGCGCAGGTAGTGCTTTTGATTGAGGAACGTGGGGTGCTCACGCGTGAGGTCGCTTGGAATAGGCATGACACAGTGGTGAGGTGGTTTGGGGGCTTTACAGAACTCATGTTTTGGGGATTGTTTGGGCAACAATGGGTGGCAGAAAAGTAAATGGAATGCGCGATTCTTGGGTTGGGAATTCAGGGAAGGGTTGAGGGATGAATGTTGCAGAAGATGTGAACGGCAAACATTTGGGGTTGGTGGTGCGGTGTAATATGCCTGGAGGTTGGTTTAAGTAGCCCGAGCAAGTTGGCAAGGCGAGGTGTGAAAGGACACGGAGTTGAAGGCGGCTCAGGCGTCAACAGCGGAGTGAGCACCTGAGAGGAGTGTGGAAACTGACTGACCTGCGCGCATTGACCCAATTTGAAAAGTGGGGCTGACCTGGCCTGGCCCGTCGCAGAGTCCCGTTCAAATCCACTGGTGATGTGTTGCCAGCCTGGCGCAAAGTGACATTGCAAAGGACGAATTGGACGAAAGGTGAGTTCTGAACTGGGCACCACTGCCCTATACAGGAGGTTGACCTGGCCTAGGCGGATATGTGGTGTTGGTCCGGTTCATTTTGCTGCTGTGTGGTTGCCGCCTAGGGCATACGCCATGCGCAAGGTGATGCCTCCAAGGGGCTCTGATGAAAAAAGGGCGGGCACATGACAACTGGTATGTTTTGAAGCGTCATTGTAAGGGTGTAGGGGAGTTGTGAACGTTGTAGACAGGCAAATTTGTATGGACCAATGGCAACTGCCCCAGGCAGTAACCATCTTCCGCGTCAATTCTGTGGATGCGCCAGGGTGCACTTGAAGTGGCCGCATGAATGGCCTGATGAGGAACGTTACCATAGTGGCTGGGATTGTGGCATCCGCGGATGTTGACAACATAACTCTGAAAGTGTCTGTCTTATTGGGGGGAAAACAAATATAAAGTGAGTCTTTCACTTACTATTGAACCTTGCGCTCCCCCCTACAGCCCTTGGCAAGAGCGGTTAGGGGAGCGCCGTGGGTCAGGCATGCTCCACCCTTGTGGGGATGCTGGGACCCGGCGGGTAATTCGGAATGAATTCAGAGTTGGTTGTCCGTTGATCTTGGCAACTAGTGAGGCTGCTGGCTCAATTGACGTTGATGGCCCCGGGTTCAGCCCAGGCCTCTGTCATTGTCACCGCAGCCGGGGGGTAACAGTGGAGAAAGTCATAGGCCAAACCTGTGATTTTGTTTTCATGAAAGTGTGGGTTTATCAGACTTGGATTTACACTCCAGTGACACGACATTGTCACAGAAGCCAAAATCCAACACACCCCCTTGCACCCAGCAGGTTACAAAGATGGGGGCATTTTTGCTTGAAGTGTCTTGAGTGCCTTGAAGACAGAGCTTCGGCCAACAGACTTTGTAAGGAAGTCTGCTAACATGAGATGAGTTTGTTTGAAAGTGAGGGAGATGTTCTTGGCTATGAATTCAGCTTGAATAAAATGAAATCAAAGATTCATGTGCTTTGTTTTGAAGGCTGAGTGATTTGACTTGTTATTTGCAAGACATATTGCGCTTTGGTTATCTTCAAAGATTTCCAGCAGAGCAATAATCTTGAACTTGAGAGCTGATTCAACTACTATCTTGAGCCAGAGGAGTTCTTTGGTAACTTCATTCATAGCAATATATTCTGCTTCTGTTGAAATGAGAGATGTGGAAGATTGCTTTTTAGAACACCAAGAAATGAGATTGTTGTTCCATAAGATGAGATAGCCGGTTGTGGATTTAGACGTGATTGGGTAACTCGCCCAACTAGCATCGACATAAGAGAGAATGTTGGTTTGATCAATGGGTGTTTTACAAAGAGTTATCCCAAAATCTTTTGTTCCTTTGAGATAGCACAGCACATGACAGGCCGCGTTCCAGTGTTTGATACCAGGATTATTGAGAAATTGAGATAAGCATCCTACCACAAAGGTAATATTGGGTCTTGTCGTAACACTTAGATAATTGAGAGCTCCAACTAGACCTCAATAGTAAACATTTAATGCTAGATATTCCTCGATCTCATTACTAGACGCTTTAACCAAGTGCAATCCGGGAAACATAGGAGTAGCTAGCAAGAAAAGATCTTGACAACCGTACTTGACTAATGTGTCTTCAATATATTGGGTCTGCGTCAGGAGAACGCAAGATTCAAGTTGAGTGACTTTCATTCCCAACAAATGTTTTGCGCTTCCAAGTTCTTTGATCTTGAAACGTTTGCTGATCATTTTAATCCATCCGTTTGGCCAGGGGGTGTAGTGTGCCCTGAGGGGGAGGGGCTATGTCTATGTTGACTTGCCCCCTTTCTTAGGTTAGCCCAACTTGTGCTCCTGTTGCAGGTTGTTCAAGCTAACCAAGTGTGGGTATTGGCCCTTGCCCTATTTCCTCCTCTTGTAGACTTCCCCATATTGATATGTCTGTCGGGGGGTTGGGCTGAGAGGCCGGAGCACTGAAAAACTCCCAAACAGGGAGGCGCCCACCCACTATACTGGGCTCCTTATGAGCCTGAGCCTAGTGCCAACCCATCTCTCATGCAGGAGTTCAGAGATAGTTCCTTCGAGGATTGAAGGGAGTTTCATGAGCTTTTTTTATTACAACTGTGAAAATTCTGTCTTGGTCAGGAGGTTCACTAACACTGCAATCTCTTGTTCCAACAAAGGTTTGATGTAACGTTGGTAGCAATCAGAAGTCCAGCGGCCGAGGGATTTTATCTCGTCAACGCTTATGTCAAGAGCTCCGCGTAGTGACGCTCCTCCAACACAAAAAGGGTGTCCGGAGAGTTCAGGTCTCTGTAGAGTGCGCCAGGCAACAGAGAATATTTTGTTTGTCCGGCGTTTTGTCAGGTGAGTCCTTGTGCCGTTGCGGTAGTAGCCAAAGAGGGAGGTGGAGCCATCCGTCACCGCCATAATCCTTTGGGTAATTGCCTTTACTGGGCAGAGGGGCCCTTGACGAGGCCTAAGTTTGATGGTCTGAGTTTTGCCCGGTTTGGCCGTTTTGGCTTCATGGAGGGTGAGTAGTGTCGCTTCAGGGTAGATCTCCACGTCATTCAGTGTGAGGCCCTGCTTGTATGGTATATGTCCTGTGGGTGACATATATGTGAGTTCTGCAATCCGGGCCATTCCCCAGAATGCTACGATGGCAAGGTCTTTGGCCACATCCGCTTCGCTGCCTTGGTCAGTCAGGGACTGTTTTAGGTTCCACAAGTCTTGAATTAGGACAGGGGCTTTCTCTGAGTTCAGGGGTTGCCTGGCGTCTTTTTGTCCTGAGGCTTTCACCATTAGCTTAATGCGCACCTCAGTGTGGTGGGGGTAGGTTGCGTCGTGGAAGGTGTGCCACGCTTTTAGGCTGTGGAGGTATTTGGTAAGGGAGGGGGCAGTTATCTTCTCCGCTTTGTTGTTGTTTTTGCCTCTACCAGCCCATGTCACAAACCAATATTTATCCTTGGGAGTTAAAGAGAGCCCATACACATCTTGTTCATTGCTTTCTTGAATTTCCCAAACTTTTTCACCGCTGCGTTGTAGCTGGTGACTGTTGATTCCCTCCAACTGTCTAGCACTTGTTTGTCGGTTTTGGAGATTGTTTGTGGCATGGTGCATTTCAGGAGGAAGTCTGATATTTTGCTCAGGTCTGTGGCCATGGTGTCTGGTTGGGATGAGAAATCTTTCTCTGTTTCTCCCTCTGCCAGCAGAACCTTTTTTTTTTTTTGATCAGGGTCTACTCTTGGGGGTCCCTGGGGGAAAGCTCTCAAGTGTTTGCTGTCAAGGAGTTTGATTCCATTTATTAATCAAGGGGCATTCTGAGCTTTGATGTTACAAATATCTTCTGGTATGACAATGTACACCATGTTAGGTGTGAGGTGGTTTTCTCTCTTCCCTCTGGAAAGGGCATCTGCCCGGTTTTCTTCAGAGGAGACTCTCCTAGCCTGGATATCAAATCTCTTTTTAAGTAGGAGGTGCTGGATAAACTTCCACTCTTTGTTCACAAAGCGGTTTTTGGATTTCCGTAAGTCTACCGTGCTGAGGGTTGTGGTGTTGTCTTTCCAGATAATAAACCACTTCCCTTCTTCTGCCCCTATTTTGCTAAGCACTAGTACGCCAAGGAAAACTGCCGCGGTCTTGAGCCACGCGATGTCTTTTGCTTGAGGGTTGTTTTCCGATCCTCTTGCCAGGTGGACTTGGGCCCATCTCTTCCCAATCACTATCTCTATCCCATAGCCGGTTGAGGCCTCTCCGTGCCATCCTACTTCAGTCGGGTCTGGGTCAAGGGCTAGTTGGGTGTGTCAGAAGTTGGTCAATGAGGTTTCCCACCATTTAAGATCAGTTAGTACAGGACGTCTTCTGGGACAGGACGTTTTGCTCCGGGCTTCACCCACTCCATTTGCCAATGGTAGATACTTCTGAGGTAGCATCAAAGTTGTGGGATCAGATATATTACATGGGTGAGTCAGCCAGCAATGACCATGGCTTTTTTGAATGAGAAAGTGGCTCTGGGTACAAGGAATGCTCTTATCCGTTCCAGTTGTCCTTCTGCCCGTCCGGGGGGTAGGCCTACTGTTTTCTTCTCTCCGTCCCACACAAAACCTATGAATTTTTGTTGTGGGGAGAAGTTGGAGTATTTCTTGGCGTTGGTTTTAACTCCTAGCTTGGTAGATCTTGTAATGATATCTTCCATATTGGTTGCGGCTCCTTTCCTCCTCACAAAGAGGTTATCATCCACCCGCCGGAATATGTGGACTAGATCAAACTCATACTGCATAATCTCTTTCCATGCGTCAGCCGGGCATCCAAATGATCCACAGCCTGCGACCCTGCCAAAGGTTGTTCAAGTGTCTAATATCATATTTCCTTTGAAGTTTTGGACCATAAGGTCTGGCGTGTTGGTACTTGTCTATACGCCTTCTCCCAGTCAAAAAGGGCTAGCTTGAGGGGTTGTTTTGACTTCTGAAAGAATCTTGAGACTGCTTTGAAATCGTCCCAAGTCGTGGCAAAATCCATTTTGTTGACAAAAGAATTTACCAATGGTGTTGCTCGTACTCCATGTGGGAATGAAAGATCATTAATTGGTTGTACCGTGCCGTCTGAATTTATTGCGGTGCCTAGTGGGCTTGACCTAAAAAAGGGGAAGTGATGTGCGACTTCCTCATGAGTAAACGGCCCAAACATCCTTCCTGCCGTTATTTCTTTCCGTAAGTTTTCTTCAATCTCTTCTTTTGCGGCTAGGGCGGATGTGTGGTTGGGTGGTGTAAACCACCTTTCATCTTTGAATTGATGTTGCAGGATCCTTTGGTCAAAACTGTTACGGAAACCGTCTACAATGTCAGAGTATTTCTCACTTAGGCCTGCTCTTCCCAGGGCTTTTTCCCATGCGCCTAGGTTCATCTCACAGGTCACCATTGTGGGCCATCTACATCTTTCTTCCCTCTGTTGGGGCGGGTGTGACTCTCTCACTCGGGGCACTGCACATCTGTTTCTTTTTTCTTTTTTTTTTTTTTTTGAATCAGAAATTTTGGGACTTATAAGTGTCTCATTGCATTGCAAAGTTCCCTTTAGTCAGGTCTTCTCTCATTGGGAGGTAACAACAAAGTTTCAAATAGGCATGGGTGCATAGGTTACCTAAAGGTTCTTCTTTTGCCGCTTTGGTTCTGGTATCCTTGGTCTTGGCTTCTATAGCCTTTAGATCTATCTTGGGCTCTCTCCTCGTACTTGCCTGACCTTTGTCTTTTGGTGGACAGGGCGTATGGTTCATACCAACGGTTGTTATCTTGTCGGTTTTGCTGTTGTTGGCCGTGGTTGTTGGGGTTTCTATTGTCGCCCGGCTTGTTGTTTGCGTTATTGTTGTTGTTGTTCTGGCGTTTGTTGTGGTTTGGTTTCTTGTTGCCGGTCCACGGATTGATGTCCTCTCTCTGTGCCACTAAAGCCTAAGGGTTGTCTTGGAAGCGTATTCTGTCTTGAGCCTTTGCCTCGCTGAGCGTTTGGGCTTCCATCTCTTTGTCGAGTTCGCTAATGTCTGGGAAGACTAGCCCTCCTTCATGCACCATATTGCATTGGAATGCCTTTAAGCGTACTAACAGGTCTTATTGGAATCCAGCGCAGAAACTGCTGGTGAGCATCATGGCGTCGACCCTATCTCTGTGTATTTGGGCCCAGTTGGCTAGGACGTCATAATCATATACTGTTTGCAAAGTTTTAATGAAGCATTGGTAATTGCGTGACCATTGGGCGTATGTTTGTGACCATTCGTCAGGGGCTGGGTGTCCCGTATATCTTCTTTCCTCTGCTCCTCCTCTATCAATTTGGCGCCTTTTGGCTGAGTGGGCCGCCACTTGTTGTTGCCATTTTGGGTTGAATATGGTAAGTGGGACTGACCCCTTCAGGGCTCGGAGGTTTTTGTTGTAGAATGCTGGTAAACCACAGAATCCGTGACTAGACTTGACTCCGGCCACAAACCTGTGGGCGGTTGCTTTTGCTGGTTTTGTCAACTCAGTGGTGGTTGCTGTTTCCAAGGCTGTTATCACAGTCTTGGGGGCCGGTTGTGCCAGTTTGGCGGTTTTTGGGGGTGGGTACAAGTCCGCTACCAATCTTAGGATGGTTTCTGACCCCTTCTCGTCTCCTGCGGCTAACGCTTTTCAGGCTGCTCTCACAAGGAATATTCAATCTTGTTGTTCCTCTGACTCTATTGTTGGGTTCATTTGACTGTCAAGAGGGGTCACACTCCCGTTGTGTTGAGCATTCTCCGGGACGAGTGGGTTCTGTTTTTCCCCTGTGACTGTGGTATGATTGTGTTCGCAGTCAGTATCTTACTATAGATTCAGATGTTTGGGTACTGGAAAGGTTTTGGTGAGGGGTTGAATGCTCCGTCAGAGATTTCCTCCTTCTTGCTATGGGGAGGCATCTTGCTGTGGGAGGTAGAGGCGTCTCTCATGGGAGGCATCTTGCATGATAGGAGGTATGTGGTTGGTGTCATAAAGGGTCATCTCGCATGGGAGGTATGCTGTGAAAGGCCTTCTCACATGGGAGGAATCTGTCGTTTGTTTTCCTTGGGGTTTTGGGGTTGGGGTATTTGGGCATATCTTCTATATATTGGTCAGTTCTCACCTTGTATGTCTCCCATGCCGCCTAACACGTCGCTTGTGAGGTTTGCTCTGTCCACTTCTTCTACGTCTCCGCCGGAGTCTCCTCGGTGCGCGGTTGTTTGGTTTACCCCGCCTTGACAAGCGTTTTGGTCCGCTGGGCCTCCTGCTTGTTTCTTCTTTTGTTCGAGCATTGCAATTGTTGCTTGTTTCTTCTTTTTGAGTACTGCCGCCACCGCCGCCGCTTCTTCTCGTTCTTGCCTTGTGACCATGGGACGTTTTTTTGCCATCTGTGTTGATCTAACATTTGATCTCTTCAAGATGTTAATCTGGTAACAGAGGAATAGATTTGAAGAAGAAGAAAAATTTCCTTGCTGGCCTGCGGGGGGTAGTCTCTCGGTGATGTAGCTGACAAGTCCGTTTTGGTAGCGGGACCTGGGAGGAGTGGTTTCCTTGTGGTCCGGCGGTTGGAACAGTTGCTACCCCGCGCTGCGCTCCGCAGGCTCCCCCTGGGGGTCATTCCATGGACCTATGCCCCCTCCGGGAACAGTACAATGAATATCTCGGGTTTGTTGCTAAAAGTAGCAATGTTGTCAACATCTACGTATAACCAAATATTTGAAGACCAGAAGACGCAAGGTTCTGCGTAAATTTGATTGAAACCAACAGAGAGCAACCAGGAAGGGAGTCTAAGATGCCATTCCTTGGGTGCCTGTTTAAGAACATAAAGAGCCTTCTTGAGTAGAAGAGTTGAATTTTTTGGTACATCAATCTCAGGAGGAGGGTTTAGCGTAATTCTCTCTCTGATGGGCACATTGAGAAAGGCGCATTTCACATCAAGTTGATCAAATTTCAGATTGCGTTTAAGTGCAAAAGAGATGAGCATTTTTGCAACACAAGTTTGCCAGTAGGAGCAAACATGGTATTATAATCCTTTCCAAACACTTCCGTAACCCCTTGCACGCAAAGTCGAGCTTTGTACTCTAGAGCTTGATTGGATGATTAGGGTTTGATTTTAAACACCCAAGTGCAATTGAGTGGTTTATCTGTATCAGATTTTTCAATCACGTCCCACACATGGTAATCTGCCATGTTGTTGGTCTCTTTCTTTAGAGCAGCAGTCCAGTTATCTTTCTTTAGTGAGTTCATTACTTGATGATAAGTCATTGTATTGTCATTGTTGGAAGCAGTAGTCGCAAAAGACTCAGGTTCCCCCCTTCAACAATGCGATAGAATATTTTCAGGAGAAATGTCCCCAATAATCTCATTCGCGGAACGTGAGATTTTGTCATGACGCAATTGTTGTTGAACTAACTCATCAGGACAAATGAAATTCTCCTGGTTAGGATAAGTATTGAAGTTTGGAGCCTCTTTGTGATCATCAATTTCAATAGTCTCAAAAGGATTAAAATAGAAGCTTGACTTGTCTCCCCAGTCATTGGAGGAAAAAAGTCCTTGTTGAAAGTAACGTTCCTAGCTTTGCAAACTACTTTGCTCTCAAGCTTTAGCATTTGATAGGTTGAGAAATCATTTGCGTATCCTAAGTAAATGCCTTTCTCACAACAAGGTTGCATTTTAGAAGTTTGCAGTTGTTTGGGAATTAGAACATAAGCAAGGCACCCAAAAGCACAAAGCTTTGATAACTCAGGGCAGCGTTGACCAAACCAAGTGGTGTATGGGACTGAGAAGTTTCTTGTGCTAGAAGTTAATAGGTTACAGAGATCGGTCGCAGTCATTATGGCCTCTCCCCAGTATTCAGGAGACAGTTTAGCTTGCGCAAAGATGCAACAAGCCTTGTCCAAGATGGCACAATTAGACCGTTTAGCCATCACATTATTTTGTGGGGTATAAGCGGGAGCAAACTGTTGAACAACTCCTCTCCTTTGACAAAAGTCCTCAAAAAATAAATTTTTGAACTCTCCAACATTGTCAGAAATGACTCGCTTAAGACTTTTACCGGTTTGATTTTCAGCCCAAAGCACAAAGTCCTCAAATTTATTAAGGGTCTCAGATTTATGTCTCATAAGCTTGATGCATTTGAAGCCGGAATGTTGATCTACAATCCTTAAAAAGTATTGGGCTCCCCCCACCAATCTAGTCTGAAATGGTCCAACAAGATCTAGATGTACGGCCTCTGGCACGTTAGACGTTGGTGTGAATTTCCCCTTAAAAGGCAATTTGACACCTTTGCACACGTCTCTAGATTCAGGGAAAATCTTCTTAAGGTAGGAATAGCCCGGGTGACCAAGCCTAACGTGCCAATTGAGTTCTTTGATCGCAGAGTAGGTAGATACTTTAGCACAAAAGAGGAATTAAGCTGGATGAAATTATTACTTACACTACCAGATAAAGATAACTTATTGTCAAATTTAATAATAAAACAATTCAAAGTTTTGGATAAAGTAATATCTTTGTTGAAGAGTCAATTCATTGACAGCAAGGGACGGTGAAGGTGTGGAACTAGTAGAACGTTATTTAGCTTAAAAATTGTACCGTTATCATCTCAAATAAATGTTTTGCTGACAGTGGTAGCATTGATCCGTTGCTCTAGTCCTCCTGTAAAGATATCAATGTCAACACTTCTGATCTTGTTAAAAATGGATGTGTCGTTCACCATATGGTGAGATGCTCCAGAGTCTAGAATGGGAGGTAAATCAACAGAGGATCTTCCTGCAACATAGGCGGAGACTTCGGCATATTTGATCAAGTCATTGTTTTCTTCAAATGAGGTGACGGGAGTTTTACTAACAGCATTGGCAGCATGATGATGACAATCGGCTTCCTTAGGCTTCAAGGAATTGTGTTTCTCCTTGGAAAGCTTGACACATCGCCAAGCGGGGTGAAATGCAAGTGGGTTATGCTTTCCAGGGTTGCAAGGATTTTTCAGCTTCTTATATCTAGATTGTTCAGAATCTGCTTTGAATGAAGAGACCTCTTTGTCTTTATTTTTAGAATGTGAATCTGTGAGTTTGGACAAGGGGCCAGACTGTTGAGTTTCTTTTGTGAACATCAGCTCTTGAAGCTTACGCAGTGTACGGCTAGGAGTGAGGTTTGATTTGTTCATAATAAGATTATCAACAACATTCCAATAATCTTTCAATAGGTTGGCAAGAATCAAAATGGAAACAATGTCGTTGGGAATTCCAAGTTTGACAATGGATAACTCTTTGATCATCTTCTGGCAATCGATTACATAAGTATGAAGATTTCCAGAGTATTCGTATCTCATGAACTTCAACCAAATTTGTGCCTTATTATTGATGGAATCAGAGGCAGAACGCTTGACAACGGCTTCCCAAAGGAGTTCAGGATCTTCCTCATTTGTAAGAGTGACCACTGCGTCAAAAGCAATCTCACCAAGATGACTGATCATGATGAGATTGCAAGCATCGGCCTTCTTCTTATCAGAGATGGTGGGATTTTTGCCTGAGATGTACTTCCAGAAGTCCTTGCTGCGGAGATATGCTCTCATTCTACTCAACCAAGACAGAAAATTGTGTTCATCAAGTTTTGGAATCGATAATTTAAACAATTTGTCTTTGAGTTCCAAAATTTCTGCCTGCATAATGGTCGGTTCCTGTTATTGTCAAATAATTGATCTATTGAGCTACCGTACTGATAATGTGATGATGTTTGACTTAAAATAATCAATAATTAGTAAAGATGAAAAGAATAAAAGTAAAAATACAAAAATGGTGAGAAAAAGAAGTACCTTAAAATAACAGGAACAACACAATGAGAGCTTATAGATAAAGAGAAAAAAACTATTATAACACACCCACACAACCCTAGGATAAAGACTTGCTGAGCCGTCCTAGATGCAAATGACCTTGACGTTTGCTTGAATAGATATGATAAATTGGCTATATCAAAATGGTGCCAAGAACAAGATAGTTGTTGTTGAGATGGGGAAAAGACTAGATTTGATCAAGAGCTGAATAGAAGTACGCTTGATCAATAATTCAAATAAGAAGTATTTACACTCCAGTGACACAACATTGTCACAGAAGCCAAAATCCAACACTCTGTGGGTGCGGGAGCCTTCAGGAGGGCTCTCTACTAATTCCTGAACCTCTGAGTCAGCTGAAGTCCCGCCATGGAAGCGGGTACAACCACCAATGTGAATTGGCAGGGTCTGCTTGTTTTCTTGATTGAGTAATGAAAACTGAAGTAATTTAAGTTAGCAACTGTGAATAAACATTAGGAAGATGTATAATGAAACATGAATTACTGCCTCAAAATTTAAATATAGTGCTGATAATGGTAGTTTTTTTTGCCCTTGAATTCACGGATGAGGAAAAATCCCTAACAGGGCAGTATGCCAAGTAAAAGTGTGGAGCAGCCACTAAAAAGAAACATCCTCCTGGATAGCCTGTAGGTGGTTGGTCCCCCCCCCCTGTCATTTTGTTGATTGTTTTTTATTTGAAAGTCGCAGGAGATGTGAGCAGGTTGCAAGTTCAATGCTCATAACAGGCAGGAACTTACAATAAAAAGAGTTGGACTGACAATTCAACTGGCCACTCCCAACCAAACAGTTAAGTTTAAGGTTGGCAGAAGCCATGGGCGTGGTGGGGAACCAACTCTGCCACTGATGGCCTCTTGTTTTATATCCAAGATCTGATAGGACCCCGTTTTCTACATTGTTGCACTGGCTCAGACATCAAGACTAGCTGTAGTAAACATTGAAATACAATAAAAATACCTTGTCCATGTGTCTCAAAATGGTTCCAAACCTCACTTGTTGTTTTATGTGTTTTGGATCAATTGTCAGAAGTTGTGATCTGATTGCCGGATGATTTTTCTTTTGAAGGGGTAGTTGAGCTTGTGGCCTGACTTTGTGTTTCTGAAATTCCAGTCATTTGTATATCCAACTCCTTCTTACTAGTGTTGGCATCATCAACATTGAGTTGGCAAGTGTTGTGATTGTCACTTCACTGCAAAAGGGGTTCTATTGGTTACAACCCCCCGCGGTAACATTGGCCAGAGGCGACCAACGTTACATCGGTCGCCCAGACCAATTTTATGTTGGCCGGGCCCACCAATACATTAGAACAAAGGCATAACGTATTGGTGGAACCCGCTGATGTTACATTGATCTGGTAGACCGATGTTACATTGGTTGCCTCCACCAATCTAGCCGCGGGGGGTTGTAACCAATACAACCCCTTTGGCGGTGCTTTGTAAACCTGAAGGAGAAGATCTGGAACTTGAGGATGCAGAAAGGGGATGCTTGTTGGTTTTTTTTAGATCTTGGCATGATGAGCTGGAGGTTGAATTATGATTTGTAGAGAGAAAAGAATCAAATTAGCTTCTGGATAAAAGTTCCATCCTACTTGGAGTTGGCACATACCGCTAAGTTCTCTTGTTAATTGGGCTGCCAGGACAGCGCACCTGGGCAAGTATCTGTTGGAGCACACCGCGGGACCCAGGGTGGGCCAGGTCACCTTTTATTTTTTTGGTCTTGGACTGTGTAAACCTGGCCCAAAATGTGAGCCTGGGCCTCTACAGTGGCAGCAGGACACAAGATGGGGGGAAACTCTGGCTGTATTTCAAGGGAATGGGATACAACTATAGGGAGAAAGAGAGGACTTAAGGGATGGATAATGAAACTTAGAATATGAAGAATATGATGATGATAATTCTAAAAGCTTGATTATACTTCTCTCACCTTAAAGGTGAGGAATAAGTGCAATCCAAAAAGGAGAACAAGTAGCGGAGATAACTCTTACGCCTCCTCTCTAAAAGAAACAGAGAGGGTAATCAGCTCTTCAGCTGCACAGTTTTTTAGATCAAAGGAAAATGATAAAGGTTTTTTAGAGGGAAACCTATGTGGTTTTAATTGCTCAAAAGCCCACAGAAAAGCAAGAGAAGAATGAAGTTATGATGGTTGATAAATGCCTCTTTAATGATCAATGATGAAGATAAAGTGGTGTGTAATCAAGCAATCAGAAGACTAGTTGAGAGAAGAAGGGATTGGAGCAATGCTTACTTGTCAACAAAAGGTGACCCCAAATGACCACTGAATAGTGAGAAGATGGGTGGACCTTGAAGTGTTGAGTAGTGAAGGTTGTCCAATGACTTGTTCTGCTGGTGTGGTGGTTCTGGTTGAATGATCTCAGGAGTTCACGTTTTTCCTCCGGGGGAGATGAACTCTGAAGATCAAAATGAATATATTCAATATGAACAGAACTTAGAAAATAATTAGAAGTTAGAATATTATTCCACTCCTCAGTGGAATAATATTACACAATTATAGCACATGTAATATATAAATTTGAAGCTTAAATTGCAGAGAATCAGAGCAAAGCACTGTTGAAGCCTTTTGGGCAACAGTGTTGTCTCCAAGGCTGACACAAAACCTGGAGGGTCACAGGTAGCCCATGGGCTGGCTGGCCCATTTACATCCTGAGTCCAGGAAGGGAGAGTGTGTAATGTTTGTTGGCAGGGTGCTGTTTGTGTTGTTTGTTTATTTTTGGGCCTAGGATTGCTCAAGGAAAGAGAGGTGAGTGTTGAGTGTTGTCTTGGGTGGAATTGGGATTGCATGTATTTATGTGTGGTGAGGATGTGTTAGACCATTTTTTTAAAAAATTTGGTCTTGCTATAGGCCTAGCTAACAAGCCTCTGTAGGTGTTTGTAAGGTTGCAAACCCCTACAGAGAATCAAGTAAAATGTTTTTTTGCCAAACCCTAAAGAGGGAACAAGAGTGGAATTTTGTGTTAAAGATGGGTAAATCCTGCTTACCAAGCGGGTTTACCAACATGGGGGTGGATGCTGTTATTTGATGAGGAGAATCATTAACACTTAAGTTTGCACCACCAAAAGAAGTTTGGAATCAGATTCCAGAAAAGTTGAATATGTAAATCCCAAGCAAAGGGAAGTCCTCCAGTAAAAAAAAAGAACTGCTGGGTTTCAAGCAAAACCCTTTTAATCTAGATTCTACAGCCTCCAAAGACCTCAAAAATGTGGTTTTTGTTTAGATTGACTACCCCCCAGTAGCAAAAACCTGGCCTGCATCTCCCATTCAAGTTTTGCAGGGGGGGGGGCTTACAGACAGATGCCACTTGCAACTGTAAGATTGTCATTCTGGCAGCATTACTTGTTACCAGAACAAAGAAGGTTGCGCAGTCTGTGGCACGCCAGCTGACCAAGCTCTCCAGGTCCCTGCCCAGGGGCTGCCAGAAGACAAGCCCTGGGCCAAGCTGGAATAGGCACATCACAGCTCACAGGACCACAGGGTGTCCCTGTGGCAAGAGATCTCTGGGCAGTCAAAGCCAAGAAGGTCAGATCTGTTCCAGTTACACTTGCTTTGTCTCTTGACTCAACACTGCGACTTTGTCAATCACCGCTTACCCCAGCTCAACCTCCTGCCGGCAATCTATTCTAATTTTTATAATCTGTTAATCTTATCATTGTGCTCAAAACCAACCCACCCAACAACTTCAAAACCCAAATGGCGTCACAACAACTTTAAGCAATAAATGCAAACCTGAGGAGCAGCTCCCAGGCTGACATTTCTAAAAACCCAGCCGACCCAGGAACTAATCAGCAGTCTGCTCTCAGCAAAGAGTCAGACACAACAGGAAACAAGCCCGGAGGTGACCAAACCTGAAGAAGCAACGGCCACCAACAACAGGGCAACAATGACTTGTCCCAACACCAAGGCTCAACGGGAGCAAGCACCAAAAGACTTGTGGAAATCACAAAACAAGTTGGCGCTGGAAGAAACCCTTCAAAGGAAATCAAAGTGCTGGGAGGAAAGAACAACCAACAGCCAAGACGTAAGTCTAAAGCTACAAAGTCTAATTCCAATAGAAAGGAGAAGCACTCAAACTGACGGAAGTTGTTAATCCCTACAGGACAACTATATAGTTGATACCCTCCAGGGGTTGAAGTTGTTGCAAACGCCCCCTGGCCCAGAAAGTGAGATTATTTGGGACCTCGTACGACACGGCATGGAGGCAGAGATCAAGGACAATAAAGCCAAAGCCAGCACGTACTACAACATGTACCGTACAATCAAAGCCTCCACAAAAACCTAGCAACACCCCCAAACCCTCAGCACAAAGGAAACTTTCTCCAGAAGCCTCAGGCAAGGAAGAACTCAATGGTGGCTTAGATGCACCAACCCCTAGAGCCAAGGAGGATTCAGGCAACAAATCCACAGTAGAGGAATTGAAATTCACAACAGGCGCCCTGCCAAAACATGATGAGATGGGTTGCACGCCCTACTTGGACAATAACATCAGGAAACTCAAAGTTCCAATCCTGCTCACAATTTTTAATAAAATGTGGAATAACGCGGCAATCCTCTTCCACTCCAAAAAAAGAGCCAAAGTCAAGGACTCCATAGGTGACTGGAACCACTAAACCGGGTTCCCATAACCTAACAAGTGGACCCAAACCTTTGCAGAATGGACCACAAACCACCAAGGGTTCTACCAAATGCTGGTAACGGAGTACAGGTTCAAAAATGTTGGTGAAACGGTTATTGGCTCACAAAGCAAACTGCAACATGATCTCAACCAAAGATGGCTTTTGTGAGCCTGGGTCTCTTAAGTGACTACAGGACACAAGATTGGGGAACAACAAGGTTTATTTCAGAAGGAATAAGAGAATAAGGAAGAGGAGGAAGAATAGAAAGAAAACTAAGTATGTATCTTTTAAGATAATTATATGTGCTCAACCTTTAGTAGGGAGTAGAGTAGAGCCGGGCAGTGCCACGACCTCTTCAACCTGAGAAGCAGGAGAAGGTACAGTCTAAGACTGCCTTATTTTTTAGGCTTAAGGCCAAGGTTACTTATAAGGAAACCTGAGTGGATGAGTAGCTCCACTGGACTGGGATAATAATGAGAATGATTCTTTATGATGGGATGATGGGTTGTGCCTCTAGATGAAGAAGAAAGAAAGAGAAAGAGTGGTGAAAGATAAGATCAAAGCTCCAATGGAACTTTGAAGAAAGAGAGATTGGGAAGACTGCTTACTAGTCAGACAGGTGACACCAAATGACCACGACACGACGACGAGGGGAAACCATGGGACCTGGAGTTCTGATGAATGAGGAGTGTTGTCCAATGGGTCTGTTTCTTCTAAGTTCTGGTTGGTGAGTGATGATGAAAATTTTCATCTGCCCAACTCTGAAGATGATGAACCATGTTTATCAAAATGAATATGCAATATAGAGCTGAACTTAGAAAATAAGTAGATGTTATGTGGACTTCTATGTTAATTACCTCACACTTATATTATTCCACACTTATACACAACAAAGTAAGGATATTATGATATGAAAATACTCGTATTGGAGAGAGGAATAAGAAGAGAAAATTTTTGCGGCCTTTTGGGCAACATTGTTGTCTCTAAGGCTGACATTCCCTACCACCAAAAGAGGTTATGTTCTGAATAGAACATCAGCTTTACTAGTCCATTCAGGAGGATCTTTTCTCACTTCTGAATCTCCTAAGGAGTGTGGGAGCTTCAGGTATTTCTTGCTCCAGTAGCCACTCATCCTGATCAGCTCCCAGACCTTTGTATCTGGCAAGGTACATCTTAACATCTCTGTTATCAAATCTAAGTCTTTTTTCTCTGAGGATCTTCAGGATGACCTTATGTTTTGGGGGTTGTTCAACAGGGGGAATTACCACTCTTACCTTCTGTCAAAGTGGGAACTTGTCAGGGTCAGGTGAGTTGTAAGGCTTAATCAAGCTAACAGGGAAGGTGGGATGTTTCCTGCTGAATTCTCCAGTAAGGATGACTTCTACTGCATTCTTGCCATGCAGGGCCTTGATTAAAAATGGTCCTGCAAAGGAGTCTCTCATCTTCTTTGGACCAGCCAGGTTGGTGAAATTGGTAGTGGAGATAAGAACTTGGTCACCAACTTTGAATTCAGGTTCTTTGTGGCTTTTGTCCCATCTTTCTTTATTGTAATTGGTTGACTCCACTATGCATTGTTCAGCATGCTTCCGTGCATTGTCAAACATCTTGGCATAAGTTCCAGCAGTAGGATGAATGTCTATTTGGCTTTGTTTGATGAAGTCCCTTGGCAAATTGGGTATCCATCCTTTTTCTAACAAGGCAGGTTGTTTTCCAGTTGTGGAGTGGATGCTGGTGCTGTATGCCAATTCTAGGATTGGGAGGAGTGAGACCCAATCGTGGGTATAGCCATCATTATCTTTGAATTCTAGTCCATATGAGCAGAACCTCCTGATCATGTCTTCTAGGGTCTGAATCATCCTTTCGGCTAGTCCATCAGTTTGTGGATGATAGGCTGTTGAGAAGGCTAGTTTAGTTCCTAGCATGCTATGGAGGCCAGTCCAAAACTCAGATGTGAACTTGGGATCTCTATCAGAGATAATTATCCTGGGGATGCCAGTCCTAGGCATTACTCTATTCCAGAAAAGGATTGCTGTGTCCATGGCAGAATCTTCTTTAAAGCAAGGGACAAAAATGGGTGTCTTGGAATATCTATCAACTATAACAAGACAAGCATTATAGCTGGTGGCTCCTCCCGGTGATAGAGAGGTTACCCAGTCAATGTTAATTATGCCCCATGGCTTAGAGGGCTCTTGAATCTTCTGAAGCAGTCCAAACCTTTTCCCAGTTGCTTTATTTGCTTTCTGGCATCTTTCACATGAGCTGCAGTATTCAGAAGAGTCTTTCTTCCAACTGGGCCACCAAGCTGTATCAGCTACTCTTTCCAAGGTTCTGTCTTCAGAAAGGTGTCCTGAATAGACACTATCATGGCATTCATGAAGAATGGTGTTAATGGTCAGTTTGTCAACTATAACCAAGACTGAGTTATGTTTCTCTCTGTGGTATCAGAGGTTGTCAAACAAGGAGAATCTGCCTGCCATATAAGAGGTCTTCCAGGATTCATCTAATCCATTAACTAGTGCTTGATCCTTGCAATCTTTCCTGAGTATCTGTGTCAAGATGATGGCGTTGTTATCCTTTTGATAGCCTTCCCTGACAGAATCAAAGAATTCTGATTTGAAGGTGGTAACGTGGATGCCCATGATTCCCATTATAGGGATTCTCTCGTCATCTTTCTCCTCTTCAGGGTCATAAGCAGGGTTGCTAGGGTCGTTAGGTAATGACCACCTACTGAGTCCATCAGCATTCTTATGGATATTTCCATCTCTGTGTTGAATTGTCATGTTGCCTCTGTACTCTTGAATAGCTATTTGCCATCTCAACATGTGTCTGTTAGGGGTTTTCATGTTAAGGAGGGATCTCAAGGCTGTGCAGTCCGTGATGACTTCAAAGACACTACCATCTAGGTAATAGTGTAATTTGTCTAGGGCCCAAACTAGGCATCGGCATTCAAGTTGGCTGGCTCCATATCTGCCTTCAGAGTCTTTCAGCTGTCTTGATATGAAGACTATTGGTCCTTCTTTCTTAATACCATCTATTACTTGTACTTGGTGTAGGGCGGCTCCAAGGCCAGTCATGCTAGTATCAACATACAATTTGAATGGGAGTTGCCAATCTGGGAACAAGAGAAGAGGGGCTGTAGTTAGTTTCTTAACAAGGAGATTGTAAGCTTCAAGCCTTTGGTTTTTCATTTCAAAAACAACCTCCAGTTTGCACAGCTCAGTCAAAGGTCTTGCTACTTCTGCAAATCTATCAATATGTTGTCTGTAGTAACCAGCAAAGCCAAGGAAAGACTGGATCTCTTTCTTATTGGTGGGTGTACTCTTCTGCAGTACTGCAGCAACCTTATTCTGGTCTATGCCTATGGCTATTCCAGATACAATGTGGCCAAGGGCTTTGATCTGGTGAAAGCCAAAGTTACATTTCTTCAAGGAGATTTTCATGTTCATGTTGATGACAATCTTCAAGATTCTGTTGACCCTCTGAAGGTGTTCTTCCCAAGTGTTGGACATGATTATGATGTCATCAATATAGATAATAACCCATTTTTCGTCCAGCTCTCTTCTGAATTCAATGTCCATCATCCTTTGGAAATGGGAAGGTGCATTTTTGATGCCAAATGGCATTCTCAAGTACTCATAGATCCCTTTATGGCATATAATTCTCAAGTACTGCCTAGAATCAGGGGCTATAACATTTTGATGAAAACCTTTTAGCACGTCCATGCTCGTGAGGAACTTGGCTTTGGCCAGATTAGTCAAAGTCTCACTGATCTTAGGAATGGGGTACCTGTCTGCTGCAGTGTAAGTATTGAGGGCTCTGAAGTCACCTACCATCCTGGATTTCCCATTGTGCCAGGCTATGATGACTGGGGTGGTAATTTCAACAACTTCATTGTGTCCCACCTTTTTCAGAACATTCAACCTGACTAATTCATTGATGTGCTCATCTAGAGCTTCTCTACTCTTAGGGCTAGCAGGGTAAGGGGGTCTTCTCAGCAGAGGGGGGTATGGTCTTTCTGTTGTAAGCTTGATGTGAACTTCATGACCTTTAAGTGCTCCCAGGGGGTGGGTAGTATCAGCAAATGCTTTCTTGTGTTCATGGAGTGTTTCAAAGAGAGACTCTTTCTGTTCTGTGGTCAACTTCTCATATATCTTTGCTTCACAGAGTTCTTCTTTAACAAATTTGTCCAATAGGGGATCAGATTTCTTCAGAGCAGATATCTCAGGAGACAAGGGGGTTCTTTCATGAAGATCTGGTTTGAAACTGAACTTCTTTTTCTTGTTCTCATTCCCAATGGTGAAGTATCTTTCTTTACTATTGGTGATGTCAAAACCATACAATGATTGGTAATCATTTCCTAAGATTAAGTAGTTCATCTTGGCATTTTCCATGACAACAAATTCAGCTACTATTCTCACCGAACCTCTGGTATGAGGGAAGATGAGGGCCAACTCAATAATTCCCAGAGCTTTTAATTGATCACTACAGCTGTGGAATCTGGCATGGGTAATGGGCAACAAGGATTGTTTCCAATCAGGGAGAATCTTATTCAACACTTTGTTACTGATTATAGAGCAGGATGCTCCACTGTCTAACAAACAGGAGTATTCAGAGTTGTTGATCAACACAGGAGTAATAGTTTGGAAACCAATCAAGTGAGCTTTTCCTTTCTCTGGCTTGCATCTCATGAGTCTGGCATCTTCAACGTGGGAAGTCTGGCAGGTGTTGCTCCAAGTTTGGGGCTGATGGGATTCGGCCTGTATCTCAGCTATAGAGTATTCTAGTAAGGGCTCACATTCAATGGTGTACTCAAGGTAATCCCTATCAATTGGACCAGTGGGATCATATACTCTGTCTTGGTCTAAAGCCAACACAAAGTGGTCATCATCTGGCTGATTAGATGGTTCCTCAGATGCATCTCTTGGTAAATTATTATCATTATCGCCTTCAATATCACTGGGGCAAGATTCATCAAGGTTCTCCATGCCTACTTCATTGATCCTTTGTCTTCTCTTGGGACATTCTCTGGCAAAGTGGCCAGGTTGTTTACAGAAATTACACGTGTCTCTGGACCTAGAGGCTTGGACTGGGGCAGCTGAAGGCCTCTTTGCATCAGCTTCAGTTTTGCTGGGTTCTACTTTGGTACTGGAGGGGTTGCTTCTCCAGTTATTTCTTGAGTACTGTTGAGAGTGTCAGCCTTAGAGACAACACCATTGCCCAAAAGTCTTCAATAATGTTCTCTCCATATTCTCCTCATTCTTCTGATCATTTTCATCTACTATTGTCTATAGTTGTGATGGGTAATTGAGGAGTAATAACACTTTGAACATCTATTATTTTCTAAGTTCAAACCATATTGAATATATGCATTTTCAATCAACAAGGTTAACCACTTCTCCTCTGGCAGGATGAAAATTTTCATCATCACTCATCAACCAACTTAGAAGAAGCACAGAACACTTGGATCAACACTCCTCACTACTCAATCACACAGGTCCCATCATATCCCTACGTCGTTGTGGTCATTTGGTGTCATCTGATTGAATAGTAAGCAGGTTTTCCAACTTCTCCTTCTTCAAAGTTCTTCTTGAGCTTTGATCTTATCTTTCCTCTTTTCTCTTAACCTTAACCTTCTTCTTCTCTTCTCCCATAAAGAATCAAACCAATAAAAACATCAAATAATCAATAATAGCTTCATAAATATTCATCTTTATTGCTTCTGGGGATTGCAGCTTAAATCCACATAGGTTTCCTAATAAATAACCTTTGCCAGTTTCTGTTGGCATTAAAAATCAAGGCAGTCTCTGACTGTACCCTCTCTGTTTCTTCAAGAGAGGAGGCGTAGAGTTTGCTCCGCTTAAACCCATCTCCTTCAAAGGATTGAAAAGCTTAAATCAGTCTAAAAGACTTCTGTCTTATCTTCTTTCTTTACTCTTTTCCTTTTCCTTCCTTTCCTCTCCTCTAGTTGTATTCCTCCTATTCATCAGGAATTCAACTAGTGCCCCCCAACTCTTGTGTCCTGCTGTCACCATAGAGGCTCAGGCTCACAATTGGGGGCCTCATCGGGAAGTATCTCATCCTAGACCTCTCCTCTTTCATACTAATCATTCTAAAGAATCTTAATCTTGAGCTAAACAAGTTTCTAATAACTCTAATCTTCTTCATCATCAAAAATCAAAATAACAAACAAAAAATTTCTCCTAAGGCCTTTCCTACTCTCTTTTTCCAGTAAAACACAGCTAGAAGTGCTGCTAAAATTTCTTTTATCTTCCTCCTTTTTCACAACCCCATCTAGAACCTCTGCCAAAATTTTTTGGGCATCACTAAGACTAATTTTTTACTTGAATCTTCTTTTCTCCGCTTCCGCGCTATCTTCCCTTGCCAAGGAAGTGAAAGATTTAACCGTTGAAGACCTCTTGGTATCATCCGACCTATCCGATTCCTCATCAGAAGAGGACCAACTGTCCAGCGAACCTGAGCTAGTATCTGACCAACCTACGGTCAAAGCCGCCGAAGGCAATTTGATCAACCCGGAAGCTTGGACCCCAATATCTACCGGACCTCCCCAGCCGGTGCCTCCTGAACATCGAGTAGACAGATCCGTTATCCCTAAAAAGAAGAAGGCTCCTGCTCGTCGTTCGGCTAGAATCAGAGCCACTGCCTCTAAGGCTCCAAAGACAACTAAGGCTAAGGAACCTCCCAAAAAGAAAGGTTCTGTAACCCTCCTTTGTCTCTACTCCCCCCATCTCGCTACGTAACTTCCTCGGAGCAATCACTTACATTTACACTGTCCTTTTAACATGGGTGCTCACCTTAGAAATGGCAAGGACCTTTCTTTCGAGCAACGAGCCGCCGCCGCCGCCACCGCTGCCAGAGATCAACAACGAGCCAAGCTTAGTGCCTTCGCCGCCGAAGCCACAAATATTGCCGCAATCGGGCAGCAGCAAGGAGCCTACCAAACCGCTCCCCAGCTATCTCCAACCAAAGGAGTTGTTCCCATTGGCTCCTCTACCCCCGAGCGACTTAATGTCACCTTCCAGCCAACCGCCAACAACCTTGAGGACTCAACCTCCAAGCAAATACAATCGAGCACAGGTCCATTCTCAGGCCAGCCAAGCGGCAATGGAACCCCGTCGAGAGGAGAGCCGTCGCATACTCCCAGCCCTGCCGCGCTCGAGCGCCTTCGCCAAGCTAGAGAGCAGCTTGCCCCCCTTGATGGGCTTCGACGAGCTGGATCACTTGACCAAAGCTCATCCGCATTACGACCCTCACAGAGGGGTCACTCCGTCGGAAATCAACTCGCGGGCAGCCTCCATAGCCCTGGCGTCGACCATATCTACACCAGTCCCTCGGCCTATAGAACGACAAGAGTTCTTAGTCACGCAACGAGACCAGCAACTGCCACCCCCTCTCAGATCGACGGAGCCCACTACTCCCGTTCAGAACCAGTTGGTTCTCCGCGAGATGACGGAAGTTCCTCGACCGCCAGACCCAGCAGAGACAATCTCAGATGTGTTTCACAGGCAATGGCTACTGTTCGTGAATGCGAAAGAACAGAACAATCGCCCAATGATGAGACTAGCGCTCAACCAAGCAATCTCTTCCCAGGATGCCTTGGAGAACTTGCTAGGGACCCAGCGCATGCTGGAGATTTCTGAAGGCTGGATAGCCAGAGTGGACCAAGATTCCCAGGCGCCTACTACCCCTTGCCAGGAACCGGCCTTGGACATGCGGCCGTATACAAGCCCCTACCCCCAGAACCCAGCCCTCCATCAGAGGTTACCCCCGCAAAATGAGCAGGTATTTCTCCTCTAAGCTTTCCTGGGTACAGATATGGAGACTTACCCTCTCACCCTCTTTCAGTTGACGCTCCCAGACGTCGACACGCGGATGAGACCAGCGTCGACCAATCAACAACCAGCGCAACAGGTCCATATACCCCCTTTGCTGGCGCCGGTGCCAACGCGACCACCTACTGGACACCAGGTAATGCCAATGGTAGTCGAACAAATCTTGCCTCAACGCCAAGACTACCAAGCCCCCCCTCAGCATGGCATGGCACCACCAGTCCACCAACCCGTGCACCCGTACTACGGTCAGGAATACAACGCCAACCAATTATATCAACACCGATACACCGAGCAGCCCCACCTCACCGGTCCTCAGTACCACAGACCATACCAGAGGAACCGGGAGAACTCTTGGCGCCGCCGCTACGACCCCATGGCCAGCATGATGCAGATGGGGACGTTCTTTATGAGAGCGGAGCGCACCATGAGCCGCATGCAGAGGCTCCGCTACAGAGGCCGCAGCTATCGAGGCAATCTAGGGAACAATCAACCTCCACCTCCCCCCGGCAATTATCAATGAACTCTAACCTGAATCCTCACCCCTCTTCTGTCCCTCTTTCCAACCCTTCTTCTTTCCCTCTTTCTGAAGAATCTCTGAAGGAACATTTTCTTAGGAATGTAAATAGTGACTTTGTTAATGACGCTCCTTTACTTATTGAAGAGAAATTGAAAGATCTTTTCTCCAAATTCTTGTGTGAGTTATCTGGCACCATGGAGACCTTCCCTGGTACCCTCCTTGAGTCTTGTGTGATGAAGTTGAGCTCCTCTGTACAAGAAATTATCACGGCTGAGGTCATTCCAGCCCTATATGATAAGGTTTTCAAACATTTGAATGAATTCCCCCTGCCTCCAAACAGAAATGAACAGTTACAGGAGTTTTTTAATGACAAGCTTGACAGTCTACAGGACATAATCATAGGGTTAAACTCAGAGAATACGTCTAGTATTGACTCAGTAAAAGACAGTGTCACTTCTCTGGAACACAACATGTCTTCTACCCTTAGAGCAATGAGAATTCAATTGAGTGAAGCTGAGGACAGAGAAAACTCCAGATTTGAACAAACCAAAAGAAGAATGGGAGATTTCCATTCATCTATGAATAATATGAACCACAAATTGGATTTGATAGTCAATAATATTCAGAAGAATGAACCTCCATCTGTCAGATATAATAATCCATTAATGCATGAATGGCAGTCCCAACAAGCTGGACCCAGCAGAGCTCAAGCCCCACCTCCCCCGCCGCCTCCTCCGCCCCCCCCTTCCCCTCCACATGAAGGAGTGGAGAACCCCCCAAATCCCAGGAGGCAACCAGAAGCTAATACTGGTACAACAGAAGTGAGAGCAAATACCCCCCAATGGGAACAGGATTTTCCTTTCATCAAACACAATGATGTTGACCCAGAGATGAGGAAAGAGTTATGGAAGTCAATCCCCAAGACTAGTGAATGGGATAAATTCTCAGGAGAACTTCCATACAACCACGAACTCTGGTTAAAGAACATAGATGTGTTTGTTGAGGATTATTGCATGTTGGATCACATGGTCATCAGTAGACTTACAGCACTTTTCACAGACACTGCTAAGAACTGGTACATAGGCATAAGAGATGTCCATGGTAAGAAATCTTGGGCTTGGTGGAAAAATACCATCCGCAATAAGTTTGGCACTCACAACTGGCAATGGAAGATGCAACAAGAATTTGAAAAAGACCACTTTACTTTTGGCAATAATAAAGTACACAAGTGGTTCAACAACCAGAGAGAAAGACTGAGAGCATTCCAACCTGAGCTTAGCGAGTACCTCATTTGTGAGAAAATCCTGAAACAGTGTCCGGGTAACTTAGAGCATGCCGTGAAGAGCAGATACAAGAAAGATGCTATTGACACAAGTTTTGAAGAAATGGTAATTATTGTTGAGGAAGTCCTAGACAGAGCCATGAGACAAAACAGATCCAACCCCCCTCATTCTTCCACCCAGAATAACAGAAACACTTGGAGGAATAATTTTTCTAGCACCAAAGTAGAGCCTAGCAAAACAGAGCCAGATCCCAAAAAGCCATCCAATTCTGCTTTACCAACTCCTAGATCCAAGGACGTGTGCAACTTCTGCAGGCAACCAGGACACTATTCCAGAGAATGCCCCAAAAGGAGACAGAGGATAAATGAAGTAGGAATGGACATAACTGAGGACTCTTACCACAGTGACCAAGAGGTTGATGACAATAGCCATTCTCTTAAGAATGATGGTGAGGAAACTCCTGACCAACAAGATCATAACCAATTTGTCCTAGCCATGGATCAAAACTTAGACTTCAATGACTATGACACATCTGGTCCAGTTGACAGAAACTACTATGGTTACGCAATTGAATGTGAACCATTAACAGAGTTTTCTATAGCAGAAATACAAGCTGATTCCCATCAACCCCAAACTTGGAACAGTAATTGTCATTCCCCTCATGTAGAAGATGCTAGGCTTATGAGATGCAAACCAGATAAAGGGAAAGCCTACTTGATTGGTTTCCAAACAATCACCCCTGTTTTAATTAACAACCAAGAATACTCTTGTTTATTAGACAGTGGCGCCTCTTGTTCTATAATTAGCAATCAACTTCTGAATAAAATCTCCTCAGATTGGGAAAAATCCCTCATGCCCATTACCCATGCTAGATTCCACAGCTGCAGTGACCAACTTAAGGCTTTAGGAATTATAGAATTAGCCCTCATCTTCCCTCATACTAAGGGCTCAGTAAGGATTGTTGCAGAGTTTGTAGTCATGGAAAATGCCAGAATGAACTACTTGATCCTGGGCAATGATTACCAGTCTTTATATGGTTTTGACATCACCAACAGCAAGGAAAGGTACTTCACTATTGGGAATGAAAATAAGAAGAAGAAATTCAGCTTCAGATCAGAATTTTCAGATAGAGCCCCCATGTCATCAGAGATATCTGCTTTGAAGAAATCTGATACCCACATGGATAAGTTTGTAAAGGAAGAGTTGAGTGATGCAAAAATCTATGAGAAGTTGACTTTAGACCAGAGAGAATCCTTGTTTACTATCCTCTTTGAGAATAAGACAGCTTTTGCAGACACAACTCATCCCCTAGGAGCAGTAAAAGGTCATTAAGTCCATATTAAATTGACCACAGAAAGGCCTTACCCTCCATTACTGAGAAGACCTCCCTACCCTGCCAGCCCAAAGAGCAGAGTAGCCCTAGAAGAACATATAGAGGAACTGGTGAGACTGAACGTACTTAGGAAAGTGGGCCACAATGAAGTGTAGAAATCACCACCCCAGTCATCATAGCCTGGCACAATGGCAAGTCCAGAATGGTTGGTGATTTCAGAGCCTTGAACACATACACAGCTGCAGACAGATACCCCATCCCAAAAATCAGTGAGACCCTCACCAATCTAGCAACAGCCAAGTTCCTCACCAGCATGGATGTCCTGAAAGGCTTTCACCAGAATGTCATAGCCCCTGAATCCAGAAAATATCTGAGGATCATCTGCCATAAAGGCATATACGAGTATCTGAGAATGCCATTTGGAATCAAGAATGCACCTTCCCACTTTCAGAGGATGATGGACATAGAATTCAGAAGAGAACTAGCAGAGAAATGGGTCATCATATACATAGATGACATTATCATTATGTCCAATACCTGGGAAGAAAATCTTCATAGACTGGAGAGGATATTGAAAATTGTCATTAACATGAATATGAAAATATCATTGAAGAAATGTAACTTTGGTTTCCATCAGATTAAAGCCCTGGGTCATGTTGTTTCTGGAATTGCCATTGGAATAGACCAGAATAAAGTGGCTGCAGTGCTACAAAAGCCCACCCCTAAGAACAAGAAGGAAATTCAATCCTTTCTTGGTTTTGCTGGTTATTACAGACAACACATTGAAAGATTTGCTGAAATAGCTAGACCACTAACAGAGCTTTGTAAATTGGAGACTGTGTTTGAAATGACCCACCAACGGCTAGAGGCATACAATCTTTTGATTGAGAAGTTGACTTCAGCTCCACTCCTCCTGTTCCCAGATTGGCAACTACCTTTCAAACTGTATGTTGATGCTAGTATGACAGGCCTTGAAAGCAGCAATACACCAAGTCCAAATCATTGATGGCATCAAAAGAGAAGGACCAATAGTATTCATCTCTAGACAGCTTAAAGACTCTGAAAGTAGATATGGTGCAAGTCAACTGGAATGCCTCTGTCTAGTCTGGGCCTTGGACAAATTGCATTACTACCTTGATGGCAGTGTATTTGAAGTAATCACAGACTGCACTGCTCTGAGATCCCTTTTGAATATGAAAACCCCTAACAGACACATGTTGAGATGGCAAATCTCCATCCAGGAGTATAGAGGTAACATGACCATTCAGCACAGGGACGGGAACATCCATAAGAATGCAGACGGACTTAGCAGATGGGCTCTCCCCAACAATCCCAGCAACCCAGCATATGACCCTGAAGAGGAAAAAGAGGACGAGAAGTTCCCCATCATGAACATAATGGGCATCCACATCACCACCTTTAAGTCTGAATTCTTTGACTCCGTGAGAGAAGGGTATCATAAGGATAAAAATGCTGTGATCTTGTTACAACTACTAGTGAAGGATTGCAAAGACCAAACCCTAACCAATGGTTTGAATGGTACTTGGAAGACTTCATACACTGAAGGCAGATTTTCCCTGTTTGATGGCCTCATATACCACTGTGAGAAGCATAATTCTGTCCTAGTGCTGGTAGATAAAGTGAACATCAACACGATTTTGCATGAATGCCATGACAGTGTCTATTCAGGGCATCTTTCAGAGGACAGAACAGTGGAGAAAGTTGCTGACACGGCCTGGTGGAACAATTGGAGAAAGGACACTGCGACCTACTGTGCCTCATGTGATAGATGTCAAAAAGCCAATAAAGCTACAGGAAAGAGGTTTGGGCTGCTCCAGAAAATTCAAGAACCATCCAAACCATGGGACATAATTAACATGGATTGGGTTACTTCCTTATCCCCTGGAGGGGCAGCTAGTTATAATGCTTGCCTTGTAATAGTTGACAGATACTCCAAGACCCCCATATTTGTTCCCTGCTTCAAAGAGGACTCTGCAATGGACACAGCCATCTTATTCTGGAACAGAGTGATGCCTAGAACTGGTATCCCAAAGATAATCATCTCTGATAGAGACCCTAAGTTCACATCAGAGTTCTGGACAGGACTACACAGTATGTTAGGCACCAAGCTTGCCTTTTCAACAGCTTATCACCCCCAAACAGATGGCCTCGCTGAAAGAATGATCCAAACATTGGAAGACATGATCAGAAGGTTCTGCGCATATGGATTGGAGTTCAAAGACAATGATGGTTACACCCATGACTGGGTTTCCCTCCTTCCTATCCTTGAGTTAGCTTACAGCACTAGTATCCACTCCACAACTGGAAAAGCACCAGCTTTATTAGAGAAAGGCTGGATACCTAACCTTCCCAAGGACTTCATTAAGCAAGGGCAGGTTGATATTCACCCTACTGCTGGCACCTACGCCAAGATGTTTGAGAGTGCAAGGAAACATGCTGAACAATGCATTGTAGAATCCACTAATTATAACAAGGAGAGATGGGACAAAAGTCACAGAGAACCTGAATTCAAAGTAGGGGATCAAGTCTTAATATCCACAGCAAACTTCAATAACCTAGCTGGCCCAAGGAAGATGAGAGACTCCTTTGCTAGACCATTTGTAGTTAAAGCTCTGCATGGCAAGAATGCTGTAGAAGTTATACTGACTGGTGAATTCAGTAGGAAACATCCAACCTTCCCAGTTAGCCTAATCAAACCCTACAATGACCCATCCTCCAACCAGTTCCCGTTGAGACAACAAGTGAAAGTAGTTATCCCACCACTTGATCAGCCCCCTAAGAACAAGACCATCTTGAAAATACTCAGAGAAAAAAGGCTTAGAGTAGACAACAGAGATATCAAGATGTACCTTGCTAGATACAAGAGCCTTGGAGCTGACCAAGACAAATGGCTACTTGAGAAAGACATACCAGAGGCTTCCACTCTATTGAGGAAATTCAGAATTGAGAAGAGATCCAATGATTGAACCGTGAAGCTGATGTCCCAAAGAACATAACCTCTTTTGGTGGTAGGGAATGTCAGCCTTAAAGACAACACCATTGCCCAAAAGTCTTCAATAATGTTCTCTCCATATTCCCCTTATTCTTCTGATCATTTTCATCTACTATTGTCTATAGTTGTGATGGGTAATTGAGGAGTAATAACACTTTGAACATCTATTATTTTCTAAGTTCAAACCATATTGAATATATGCATTTTCAATCAACAAGGTTAACCACTTCTCCTCTGGCAGGATGAAAATTTTCATCATCACTCATCAACCAACTTAGAAGAAGCACAGAACACTTGGATCAACACTCCTCACTACTCAATCACACAGGTCCCATCATATCCCTACGTCGTCGTGGTCATTTGGTGTCATCTGATTGAATAGTAAGCAGGTTTTCCAACTTCTCCTTCTTCAAAGTTCTTCTTGAGCTTTGATCTTATCTTTCCTCTTTTCTCTTAACCTTAACCTTCTTCTTCTCTTCTCCCATAAAGAATCAAACCAATAAAAACATCAAATAATCAATAAAAGCTTCATAAATATTCATCTTTATTGCCTCTGGGGATTGCAGCTTAAATCCACATAGGTTTCCTGATAAATAACCTTTGCCAGTTTCTGTTGGCATTAAAAATCAAGGCAGTCTCTGACTGTACCCTCTCTGTTTCTTCAAGAGAGGAGGCGTAGAGTTTGCTCCTCTTAAACCCATCTCCTTCAAAGGATTGAAAAGCTTAAATCAGTCTAAAAGACTTCTATCTTATCTTCTTTCTTTACTCTTTTCCTTTTCCTTCCTTTCCTCTCCTCTAGTTGTATTCCTCCTATTCATCAGGAATTCAACTAGTGCCCCCCAACTCTTGTGTCCTGCTGTCACCATGGAGGCTCAGGCTCACAGAGAGGAATTGGTAGGAAGGGACCTGGGTTGTCTCATTGCTCTGTCAAGCACTTCTTCAATGATGATAACCATTTCCTCAAAACTCATTGCTTCAGCTTCCTTCTTGTACCTGCTTTTGACAGCGTGCTCCAAACTTCCGGGACATTGTTTCAACACTTTCTCACAGATTAGGTACTCACTGATCTCTGGTTGAAAAGCTCTAAGTCTTTCTCTTTGAGTGTTGAACCACTTATGCACTTTCTTATTCTCCAAGGTAAAGTAGTCTTTCTCAAATTCTTGTTGCATTTTCCACCTTCAGTTGTGGGTAACAAACTTGTTTCTAATTGTATGTTTCCACCATGCCCATGATTTCTTACTATGGCTATCTCTGATGCCAATGTACCAGTTCTTTGCAGTGTCAGTGAATAAAGCAGTCAACCTACTGATTACCATATGATCAAGCATGCAGTAGTCTTCTACAAACACATCAATGTTCTTTAACCAAAGTTCATGGTTATAAGGTAATTCTCCTGAGAATTTTTCCCAATCACTGGTCTTTGGTATGGATTTCCATAACTCTTTCCTCATTTCAGGGTCAATGTTTTCGTGTTTAATGAAAGGGAAATCCTTTTCCAACTGGGACACCTTTTCCCTCACGACTTCAGTTGCTCTGTGTAATTCTTCAGTGCCAACCTGGTTGGGCGCCTCAGTCTTGGGCTCAGGGGCAAAGCTATTATCATCTAAGACATGATGGCGTGGCCTATCATGCATCAGAGGGTTGTTAAAGGTTCCTTCAGGGGGGTCATGTGGGTGGAGGTTATTGACTAAGAAGTTGAGCTTGTGATTGATGGCATTCAGAGAAGTATGGAAATCACTCATTCTTCTCTTACTCTGTTCAAATCTCAGATCTTCCTTGCTAGAAGCTTCTTCTAACTTGGACTTTATTGAGGACAAGTTCAGAAACATGTCTTGCTCTAGGGACTTGACTGAGTTTTTCACGCAACTCAACTCAGAAGTGTTATCATCATTTAAACCAATGATGATGTCTTGGAGGCTATCTAGCTTATCATTGAAGGACTCTTCAAGTTGTTCATTCTTATTATGAGGTACCGGGAACTCACTCAAGTGTCTAAACACTCTATCATACAAAGCAGGGATAACTTCTGAAGATATAATCTCATTGATGGTAGAAGTGATGGTAGAACTTAGTTTGGAAACACAAGACTCAAGCAAGGTGTCAGGGAAGGAATCTATTGTGCCAGATAACTCAGACATGAAATTGGAAAACAAGGTTTTTAATCTTTCCTCAATGACCTGGGGAGCATCATGATACATATCAGCATTAAGACTTTTGACAAAATACTCTTTCAAAGAATTTTCAGAAAGGTTAATCAAGGGGGCTTCACCTGATTTTATTGATTGTTGTTTGGTGGAAAATAAGCTGGGGGAGCCATTCCGCCTCTGCCTCTGCGGCGTTGAGAGCGGTTGATCATTCTTTCCGCTCTCATGAAGAAGCTGCCCACCTGGAGCATCCGAGTCATGGGGTCCGCACGATGGCGGTTCCTCTGGTATGGGTGGTGGAACTGGTAGCCTGGTTGGTATGGCCGCGCGTAAGGGTAGTGCGCTTGGTGAGAAGGCTGCGACGGGTAATAGTAGGCGTCCTGGCCGTAGTAGGCCTCCTGCTCCGGGTACTGGAGAGGGGGGTACGGAGGCTGCGCTTCTTGTTGGAAAGTACCCGGTTGGGGTTCCGTACCAGGTATCATCTGCCCGGGGGCCGGCGGCGGTGCAGCAACCTGATAAGCTGAGTGTTGCCCTTGGGCCCCGTAGGTCTGAGGCGGAGGAGGTGGCGGCGGCGGCGCTTGCTGGAGTGGCTGTAGCTGCGCTGGTCTCTGATGCGCAGGAAGCACTGGAGGGGAAAGGCGGAGCGGTTGGGTAGGGCGAGGTGGCATCGTATCCCTGTTGGCCACTTGCAAGGGGGTTCGTACCGCCGGCTGCTCCTCTACTGGCTGAGGTAACGGCTGTGGAGGTATTTGGAACATATGTTCCATCCTGGCTAGCTCGTCCTGGGCTAACCATCCGTCCGAGACTTCCAGCATGCGTTGAGTGCTGAAAAGGTTCGTCAACGTATCCTGGGTCGATATGGCCTGGTTCAACGCAATCCTCATGAGGCAGTAGTTGCCGCTTTCCTTTGCGTTGACAAACAGGAGCCATTGGCCCTGGAATATGTTGGAGATCGTCGTGAGCTCGTCCTGGGCTGGTATCTCGGTGTCTATGGACATCTATCGCCCTCTGAGGGCAACCTGGTTGTGGGGCGAGGGGTCTATAGACATTTCTCTGCCCCTGGGCGGACCGTTCATAGGGGCTGAGGGGTGAATCCCTGTCGGCGTCATAGACCTGGCCATCAAGGGGGGCGGGACTTCCCGGTGCGAGACGGCGAATTTGAGTCTCTCCACTGGACGGGGGACTGGTGTCGACCGAGCGGAGGCCAGAGCTGTGGAAGGAGCTTGCGAGAACACTTCCGACGGGGCTATCCCCTGATTGGGTTGGTAGGTGGGCTCCATCTCTAGCTGGTCAATCTCTTCCAGACTCATGAGCATGGAGCTCTCGTGCTCTTCGTAGCCTCTCAAGGGCAGCGGGGCTAAAGGTGTAGCCAACGGGTGGTTGGACGCCTGAGGGGCCGGGATAGATGGCGGAGCTGCTCTGTCCGACGGAGCTAGGGGGGTAGACAGCGCCTGCTGGGTCGCTGACGCCAGCAGAGTGCCTGTCGGTACCAGGGCGGTCGCTGGGGCTGAGAGGCTCGACGTAGCTGTCTCTGGCGGCAATTCCGGCGGCGCGCTGCTGTTGCTTACGTCGTTCTGTGGCGCGGAGTTGCTCGAATGATAAGTCCTTGCCATTTCTTAAATGGGAAGGCATGGCGGAATTTTTAAAGGATTTCAAAGATAATCAGAGTCACTATAGATTAGGATATGCTTAAAAATCAAAGAATGAAGGGAAAGTTTTTAGAAAATAGACAGAACCTTTTTTTTCTTGATTTTCTTTAGTTTTTTGATTTTTTATATTCTTTTTTGGTTGAGTGACATGGATCCTAGCAGATCGGCGACGCGGGGGATTCTTCTTCTTGGGAGGAGGCTTCAAGTTGCGAATTTCCGGCGGTACACGGAATTCAGGCGGAACAGGTAAGGGTGGACCTGTAGCAATAGGTGTCCACGCGTCTCGATTGACGAGGTTGTGCGCCGCAGCGGCTACCGTAGGCTGATCGCTAACGAGCTCCGGTTCACTAACGGAATCTTCTTCAGAAGAAGATTCGGAGAGATCCGACGAAACCAGGAGGTCTTCAGCGGTGAGGTCTTTCACTTCTTGGCGAAGGAAAGAAAGAGCAGATGAAGAAAAGGATAGGATCAAGCAAGTGAGTGCTGGGTCTCAGCCAAGAAAAAAATTTTTGCAGAGTTTCTAGATGGATTTCTTCAGAATAGAGGAGGGTAGAAAAATTTTTGGCAGCACTTCTAGCTGTTTTTGATAAAGGAAAGAGAGTAGGGAGGCCTTATGAAAGAAAATGGTTAATCAGTTTGATAGAGATATTATGATTCTTTTTAGAATGGATATGATGAGAGGAGAGGTCTTTTACTGAGATATTTCCCGATGAGGCCCCCAATTGTGAGCCTGGGTCTCTTAAGTGACTACAGGACACAAGATTGGGGAACAACAAGGTTTATTTCAGAAGAAATAAGAGGATAAGGAAGAGGAGGAAGAATAGAAAGAAAACTAAGTATGTATCTTTTAAGATAATTATATGTGCTCAACCTTTAGTAGGGAGTAGAGTAGAGCCGGGCAGTGCCACGACCTCTTCAACCTGAGAAGCAGGAGAAGGTACAGTCTAAGACTGCCTTATTTTTTAGGCTTAAGGCCAAGGTTACTTATAAGGAAACCTGATTGGATGAGTAGCTCCACTGGACTAGGATAATAATGAGAATGATTCTTTATGATGGGATGATGGGTTGTGCCTCTAGATGAAGAAGAAAGAAAGAGAAAGAGTGGTGAAAGATAAGATCAAAGCTCCAATGGAACTTTGAAGAAAGAGAGATTGGGAAGACTGCTTACTAGTCAGACAGGTGACACCAAATGACCACAACACGACGACGAGGGGAAATGATGGGACCTGGAGTTCTGATGAATGAGGAGTGTTGTCCAATGGGTCTGTTTCTTCTCAGTTCTGGTTGGTGAGTGATGATGAAAATTTTCATCTGCCCAACTCTGAAGATGATGAACCATGTTTATCAAAATGAATATGCAATATAGAGCTGAACTTAGAAAATGAGTAGATGTTATGTGGACTTCTATGTTAATTACCTCACACTTATATTATTCCACACTTATACACAACAAAGTAAGGATATTATGATATGAAAATACTCGTATTGGAGAGAGGAATAAGAAGAGAACATTTTTGCGGCCTTTTGGGCAACATTGTTGTCTCTAAGGCTGACAGCTTTAATATGGCCGCACATAGACACAACGTCCAAGTGAGGACAAATTGCTTTGCCCACCAAGTAATCCTAGAGGACGGCAGCAAGTCAATAGCGGACATCTTGGTCTTACAGACAAAGGTGGGGACTTTGACCTATGCCACCTGTAGGGAGTTCAAAGAGCTCAAATTCATGGATAACCCGTACACCAATAATGGCTCAAGAGCAACATGAGACCCTGAAACCTGGTACCCAAGAGGCAAAAAGAAGCCTCAAGCTCTTCAGCCCTAGCAGCAACAACCAAGAAGGATGTTAAGACCATTCAAATAGAGAAAGGCACAGGATCTGAATCTGGGTCTGGGTTTCTGTCTTTGTAGGTTGATTGCAAGATGAGAAAGGTTCCATGATCTCCCCTCCTCATGGTCCTCTAGTGATGGATCTGTAACATGTACTCTAAAGGGCTAAGCTATACATGACAGGCCTTACTGGGTCATAACACTAACTATCCCCCCTCAATGCCCAAGCCTACCCCCTTTTGTTTGACAAATTTTTAATCTTTTGACTGATCCTCCTCTTGTACGGCTCTACATTCTATCCCTGGGCCGCGTTAAAAAACCCCGTAGGGAAAAAGATAGCCCTCTCATTTTCTTTGCTGTCTTCTCCTATTTCTTGTTGCCGCGTCTGAATGTTTCAAGTTGAATTCTTCTATTGTCAATTTCAATTTTGCGTTATCAAGGTTTTCTTGCGGTTCCCATGAGTTGTCCACTGGGCCAAATCCTTTCCAACTTCTTCCCCCCCTTTCTGCAATCCAAAATTTCCTCCACTTCCCATTCCTCTTTGCCTTGAACGGTGATTGGTTCCGGTGTTGGAGCTGCGCCAGTGTAGATTGTGTCTGGGATGTGTTTCCGTAGTACTGAGACATGGAATACAGGGTGTACTTTGCGCATTGATAAAGGTAATGTCAGTTTGTATGTCAAAGGTGAAATTTTAGAATGTATAAGGAATGGGCCTAGCCATCAGTGGTCTAGCTTGGGGCTGGGCCTTGTGGTCAAGATGTGTCATCCATTCCGCCACATCGCGCACTGCTGAAAAAACCTCATCCAGTGGGCTTGTCCAACACAGCATTGGACAAGATTGTCCAATGCTGTGTTGGACAAGCCAGTCCAACCATCTTGTCCAACATGGGATTGGACCATTTTTTCCACTCCCACTTCAGACAAGGTTGTTTGACTGATTTCTTCAACGTGGGATCGGACAACGTGTTGGATCCCATGTTGAAAATGGCTTTCCAATGAGTTCTTAACTCATTGCACCCATTGTTTGACTATTTTGAGGTCGCTCAAATATTTGAGCAACTTCTAAATGGTCAAACCATTGGTCTGATGAGTCAAAACTCATTGGACAGATGTTGTCCAACACAACATTGGACAGAATTGTCCATTGCTGTTCCAAACAAACCAGTCAAACAAAAGTGTTTGACATGGGATTGGACAATTCTCTCCAATCCCATGCCGGACAGGCTTCTCAACGGGGTAGGAGAAATTTACAAGTCATTTTTTACAAGTCATAAGCCTTGCAAAGTGGATGCCCTGCAAAATTACTGACATGGGTCAGGAATGGCAATTTTACAGGGCTTCTCTTGCAAAGCTAGTCTTGTAAACAAAAGCCTTGCAAAAAATGCTTGTTCTTTTTCCGCATGGAGTCCTGGAACAGAAATTTACACTGCTGTATTGCCACACCATGTCACACTACCCCTCAATATTCTGTTCCAGCTGGCATGTAACTAAGAATACAGGGCTCTGGCATTACAAGCCAATGCAATGCATTCAAAGATACATGTAAACTTATTGTACTTGGCTTGTGGTTCTGAATTTTCCATAGCTTGGTTGCAGATTTGCACAACATATGTACAAAGCTACACACTATTTCTCGGCAGCCTCTGAGGGATCAAGGATGCACAGGTCATGGAGGTGCCACCACCTTGATGAACCATGGTCATTGGTGTGTCAACACCTCCATGACCGGTCATTGAGCCAGTCATCAAGGTGTCAACACCACCATGACTAGTCATCAAGGTGTTAACACCCCCGGCGCGGCTGGTCAGAGGTGTCAATTACACTTCAATGACCGGGCATGGAGGTGTTGACACCTCCATGACCAGTCAGGGTCATTGAGGTGTTGACACCTCCATGACCAGTCATCAAGGTGTTGACACCTCCATGACCGGTCACGGTCATCAAGGTGTTGACACCTCCATGACCGATCACGGTCATCGAGGTGTCAACACCTCCATGACCGGTCATGGTCATGGAGGTGTCAACACCTTGATGGCCGGTCATGGAGGTATGTATACCTCGATGACTGGTCATGGAGGTGTGTAAACCTTGATGACTGTTCGTGGAGGTGTGTAAACCTCGATGACCAGTTGCACACCTCCATGACTGGTCATTGAGGTGTTTAACACCCCAATGGCCGGTCATGGAGGTCATCAAGGTGTGTATCATTTGACTCCTCATCAGCAGCTACCAGAGGCTTCAAGTGGGGGGTACCAATGCAGCAAAATATATTTGGGTTGTTTGATTGATCTCTATGGGATGAGATTATTCTGGATGAAATTGGGACATGGCTTGCAATTTTCATGATCTCATCCAAATATCTGGAAATTTACAGAGTGGGATTTTTTGCAAGGCTATAGCATGTTAGCTTCAAGCCTTGCTTTTTTGCTTCCCTGTCTCCCTATGCTAGTTTTACTCAGCTTTTTCTTTGCAAGGCTCATGCAATGCAAAAAATGGTTGGTAAAATTGGGGTGGATAGCTCTGTTGGCTGCTTTTACAGTGGTTTTTTTGCAAGGCTTCATTTTACAAGGCTAGGGGAGCAAGAAAAGCCCTGTAAAATTCATGATTAGCACCATGTACAATGAATATTACTAGGCATTGCATTTGCAGGGCTTAAGCCTTGCAAAATATAACTTGTAAAATTCTATATCCCCCTTCTCAACTGGCGTGTCCAACATGGCATTGGACAATCATATTTGATGCCATGTTGGACAAGCCCACCAGATGGGCTATTTTTAGCGGTGGCGTTGCCTACGTCCCAGTTTGGTGTCTCCCGCACTGATTGGTCAAACTGATTCTTCATGGTCTCTTGAGCCACCTTAAGGCATTCTTTTAACTCTTCCTGAACGGTGTTCATCTGCTTAATTCTGGCTTTGACCGTGGGTAAACACTGCTCAGCATGATGAACACCCCTGTACGTCAAGTTGAACCCGTAGTAAGCCTTAAAGGGACATACCCCCAATGAAGCATGGTAGTTATTGTTGTATGCAAATTCTGCCATGGCGGGCAATGGTTTCCAGTTGTTCTGATGATAGCCAACATAGTGACGTAGATACGCCTCCACTACCTTGTTTTATATTTTGGACTGTCCTTCTGTCCTTGGGTGATATTCCATTGAAGGTTACAGTCAAATGCTGAGTTGTTGACTGACCTCTGTGGTGATCTGTGAGATGAATACGCTTCCCCTATCCAATACAATGTTTTTTGGTGTGCCGTGGAGTTTTCAGACCTTCCGGAGCATGAGATCTGCCAATTGGTCTGCGTTCATGTCCTTCCTGCAAGGGAGGAAATAAGCCATCTTTGTTAGCCGGTCTGTGACAGTGAGTATACTGTTGTATTCAGGAAAATCAGCAATCAGGTCATAGCTAATGTCTTTCCATGGTCCCACAGGTATTGGCAACAGCTCCAATGATCTGTACGGCGCCTGTGTGGTTGCCTTTGTCCGCTGACAAGAGTTTCAGCCATCCACATAGAAACTCAAAAAATTCTTCTGGGATGGCCACGTGAAGCTGCACCTGAAAAGTCCCAATGTCTTGGCTTGTCTGGGGTGTCCCGCTGCTAAGCAGCCATGTCTTCTCTTTAGGATCATTGTCTTGATGATGTCTCAAGCCGGTACTTTAATTTGGTTGTTGTTGTACTCTACTGATGTCAGCCTACGTGATGCCAAGAACAAAGTTCTTCTAGCTACACGTGGTGCAAAGATATGAAAAGGTAGTTTCACGCGTGGGTCTCACGGTGAAATGGGGTAAAGTAGAAAAAAGGAGAAAGAAATATAACAAAAAGCAAAAGCTTTTTATCAAAGAGGGGCCTGAGTTACAGGGGTGTTTACGGTGCCCTCTATGAATTAGATCCTGAAATATCAGGGGTACTCTAATTATCTGGTCCTTTGACAAGGAGTACACCCAGAAATGACAAAGAAAGAAGTGCTACGGGGAATTTTACTCACTAATGCTAAAATCCACGCAAAGGGGTCTTCTTCAAGCTTGGCAGGGATCTTGAGGCGTCAAAAGTAGTCAAGAATTGATTGGAAAGCTGGGGATTTGTCGTGGTAATTGTTGGTTAAGGTGATGATCCAATATAACAGGTATAACAAGGCTAATAACTAGTGTAAAGGCTGGTTGATTGCGTTGGTATATGCTGGTATGATAAAAGATGATGGGGATTGTCAAAAGTGGGAAAACAAAGCTCTTTAAATATCAATTTTGGGCCACTGTGTGCGTGGTAATTTGCCTCAATTGCAGGTGTAGCCCATTTCAAACCAAACCAGGCCATTGTTACGCTAGTTTGGACCAAAAGGGCAATCCACAGCTGCTTATGGGTGAATACACAAGGTTATGATGAGTTTGTTGACGCCAAATAACCATGTAGACCAACCTGGTTCAATACTACTGGCTTGATTTAGTCAACAATAGCATTGAAGGAGTGGTTACGCCTGAAAAGGGCCACAAATATTGAGACTGGGCCATGCTACAGGTGTTACACATGTGTAATTAAGGTTTTAAAAGCGGAAACTTTGTTTATATATATGATGCAAGGTTCCTGAAACCTAGTTACATACATGCTGCCTTAGTAACATGTATTTGTGTAGTTCATGCGGGGTTTTTAATGAATTGGGCCAACTTGTGTAACCAGTGCGCGGGGTTGGAACATTAAACCCCATTTGGGCCTAACTCGGCCATTTCACACAACACCTCAAAATGAAGTCCATTTTTGGTCATTTCCCAGTTGGTATCGTAATAGTCAACCAACATGTTACGCATATATGCCGTGCAATCCTATAGGTGGGGGAAATGGGTAAAAGGAGTGAAGGAGTGAGAATTAGGGGGTACCATGAGTGGGATACCCTAGGTTATTTTGCATGTAGATTAAGAATCTGCCATAATATTCTAAGTTTTCTTTAAGGTTTAAGAGTTATGGTAATATTTTGTGTAAAACATGATTTTGACAGGGTATTTCAATGTTTATTCTTATTTTGTATTTATAAATAACAAAGTCATAATGCATTACAAAGTGAGAGAAATTCCTACACATGTAATAATGTCTCTAACTTTGGTAATACAATTTATTTTCTAATTTTCAATGTATTTATTATGATTTTATCTTTTCATGTAATCTTTGTTAGATTGTCTCTGAAGAGTAGCAAGCTGACAACTGAGCTAGGTAAGCATCCCACTTCTCCTCCTTTCTCCATTTCATTGTTTCTTCCATTCCATCTCTTTTCCTTCTTCTTTCTGATTATTGTTGTAAAAGAGATCTCTGACCTTTCATTCTACTGAGCTAGATCGTAACGCAGACATACTTGGGTTCTAGAATCTCTCACCCAGGCATCATTGTCTGTGCTCCCGTCCCATTTTCCAAATTATAGTGAAGGGTAATTCCAACCCTTACAGCAAGTCAACAAGATCCAAAAGCTCTCTCAGTCAAATCTTACACCCGCTCAGATATTACTACAGCTCTAGACCTCCGATAACCAGACCTACGCAACAAACAAGACGGTTAGCAACGCGCTTCAAAAGATTTTTCTTGAAGATTTGAACGGAAGGTCACCAATCAAAGCTCTTCTATGCGTCTTAAAGGAGACTAACTGGGCCTACAATTTTAAGGTCAAAGAAAGTGGGGCAATAGAAAACTTATTTTTTGCTCACCCTGGATCCATTTACCTTGCTCGGATCAATCATCATGTGGCATTGTTGGATTGAACATATAAAACAAATCAATATCAACTCCCTCTCCTACAAGTCATTGGTCAGGCCACGTCCAATTGATCTTTTCCAATAGCCTTTTGCTTTCTGGCCCACAAAGACGCTGCAAGTTACCTTTGGGCAGTCAGAAATCTGAAGAAGCATGTTTGGAGATCCCAACGGATCCCAAAGGTCTTCATCACCGATAGGGACAGTGCATTGCGTGGCGCATTGGCTGATGTTTTTCCCGATTCTCATGCTAATCTTTGTACCTGGCATTTGAACAAGAACATCACAACCAATTGTAAGAAATTCTTCTCCGCCAAAAAACCCCAATCTTCCTGTGAAAAAAAGACTCCGGATACTTGGACTCATATCATGTTGTCTTGGGGGCAAGTAACAAAATCCAAAACTCCCAATATCTATTACAAACAATGGGTGTCCTTGAAGGCACAACTTTCTTCTCGCCCCTCCATCTTTGAATAAATTGAGACATCTATCCTCCCAGTAAAGGAGCTCTTTGTTGTTGCATGGGCTTGCCAAAATCCTCATCTCAGGAATTTCAATACTTCTTGCGTCAAGTCTGGGCACGCCTACGTGAAAAACTTCATTAAAAACTCTACTAGAGACTTGCTCTCAGTCTTCAAGTCTTTATTTCTTGCGGTCAACACAAAACTTAATCAGGTCCATGAGTCCATTGGTCGGGATACTTTCAAGAGCCTTGTTAACGTACCAAAGTGTTTCATTCCACTTCTCGGCCATGTCTCAACATTTGCGCTCAAGGAATGTCTTCATCAATTTAACCAAATCAAAACCCTCAATCCTACCAAACCTTGCTCTGGCACAGCTACAATTGGCCTTGGAATCCTGTGTTCCCACAAGATTATTGAGGTCTTGGAACGTGGTGATGCTTTGACTCCAGAAAATTTCCATTTTCAATAAACTCTAACATATAATCCTGAAATATTGGTAAGGTCTTTTTCACTCAACAGAATCACTTGATCGCCTTCATTTGCTGATAAAACTACTTGTTTGGCCTTCAGAAAGGTGATTCTCCCAACGTTGATTTGGATGGAGAGTTCAAGATCCTCTTGTTAGGCCTCTCACACAAAACTCCAGACAAATTGCTTAGCCTGCTTGATCAATTCAAAAAGATTGCATCCGGAACCCATTCTGCTGTTGCAATTCAAGATCCCGATGTCAAAACAAAGACCAAAGGACGACCTGCGGCAAAGAAAGATTGTCTGACGTCCACAAAAAAGAAATCCCTTGGCATTTGAGCTTGCTGAGGCAAAGATCAAATGCGAGGATACAACTAGGAAGCAAGTACTGAATTCAAACAAAGGAAGGCAATCAAAACAAGTCAAGACAAGCGGGGGCAATAAAAACAAAGAAGAAAACAAGAGCTCGGAAAGCAGCAGCAATAATTGGAACGGATCTGATTGGGACCATGAGGAAGGTGAGGATAGGAAAATCAAGGAAAAAGAGGAAAATAAGGCGGTGGATGAAGAAAAGAAGCCTGTTATCAAGTCTTTGCTGAATGGGGGGGTGACAGAGTTGGTAAAGGTAATGTTTTTAATTTCTTTTTGTAATGCTTAATTTTTTTTAGTTTTTCTTTTTATATTTTGAAATTGATGAATTCCCAACTTCAACTTTGATCAGCCCAACTACATCTCTGAGATTCCTGCGCCTCTTGAACCATTCATCATTGATGTGTTCAACCCCACTCCCAATGGGAATTTTGGATATCGCTCCTTGGCCAAAGCCCTTGGCTACAACAAAGATGGGTGGTTCCAGGTCAGGCTCGAGCTGATGGAAGAGGCAAAAAAAAACAGACAAGTTGACACTAGATTCCAGGGAGGTCAAGCAGCAATGGATTCCGTTATCAAAGCGCTCAAGGTGGAAACCATACAAACCCGCAAAATGGCTCTCAAGGTTGGATCAGGGTCAGATTGCTGCAAACACCTACAAGCGACCGATTGTCTTCCTATCTAGAAATGATTCCACCTCCTTCCTTCCATCGCAAGTCTTACTATCAGGGAATGCCAATCCCATTTACCTCCTCATTGTTGCCAATAACCACTGGGTTTTGGCCAACGTGCAGGGTAAGGAGGGCATCAAACCCATTCCACCACCTTTTATGGAAACACAAATGACATCCAAAATTACTAAAGCCTGGATGGCTCATATTCAGAAAGGCCTTGATCTCTACCCCAATGGCATCACTCTTTAAATCTTTTTTACCTCTTAGTGTTTTTTCTTTTTCTTTTTCATCACTATCTTTAATTATTTTTTTCTTTTTCATTACTCTCTTTAATTTTTTTGTGTGATTTCCTTGTTTCTGTTTGGTTCCTTTCTTGAATATGAAAAAATTGTCTCATTTTGACAGGCTACGTGATGCCAAGGAGTGATCCTTCTAGCTACACGAGCTTCAAAGCTGATAAATATAGTTTGGAAAACTATGAAACTAATGTTTTTGGAGTTTTTATATATTTTTTGAGTCCTTTTGGGATGTAGAAATAAGGATATAAATAATAAAAATGGGACAAAATATGTCCCAGAGGGGCCTGTAAGTGGGTACAGGGGTTTTTATGGTGCCCTCTATCAGGACCTGTGTTAACAGGGTGCTTTTGACAAGTAACCTGATCTTCTGGGGCCTGGTTCACAGGATTATGCCCAGGGAGATAGATAATCAGGAAGAGAAATGGCCAAAATTGCACTTACAAGCAATTCTTGGCAGAATTCCTTCCAAGGGATAAGCAGCAGGACCAGAGGGGAGATTCTTGATGATTCTGGTGATGATGCTGACGGAGAAAAGTGGCTAATAAGTTTCTGGGAAGGTTCACAAGATTGGTCTTCAGGATAATGCTGAGGGACAATGCGTAGTGGTAATTTTCCAAGGGTGATAAAAGCTGGGGAATCCAATATGGGGGATTCAAGGGTCTTTAAATATTCAAGAGGGACCTCTGGGGACAAAATCAGAGAGCTAGGTAAGTGCTGGGAGCAGCTCTAGTGATCCTTTGATCTACAGGCTTGATCATCTAGTAGATCTTCCCTGGGCCAGATCAGTAGAAGATCTGTGGGAGCTGGGGATCTTAATTCAAGATCCTTTTTTCTACAGCACTTCTTTGAAGCTAGTAGATCCTCATGAGGTCATGGGTATTTTTGTCATTGGGGCCTTTTACAAGTTTGAAAGGTATTGAGAGTGAGATGTAACAGGTCTTAATTAATTTACTATTTGTTAAGTTATTTTGTTATATTGGATAAGTAATATAAGGAGTGATTATTTAGGAGTCACTTTGGTGAGTGAGCCTAGGTTAAATTTTATGTAGAATTCATTTCTGAACTCAGATTTACCTTTTTATTATTTGTTAATAAGTTATAATTATTTTGTTACTATTGTCAAGCTTGTCTCTGCATAGTAGCAGGCTGACACATTTAGCTGCCACACAGCGCACACCAACCAATATCTTGCTAAAACCTCCTGCACACCAAAGAAAGCGGTTCTTGGTGTACAAAAGTGTTACACACCAAAAATCTTGGTGTGTAACACTTGTTCACACCACACGTTTTGGTGTGCAGGGTATTGTACACCAATAATTAGGCGCCTTAGGTGTTTCAAGGCTCGTACACCACCATTATTGGTGTGCACAAGTCAGCACCCCTACAAGAAGGGTGTACATTCCTCCGTACACCAAAATCTTTGGCGCAAGGGGTTTTACACACCAAAAAGATGGTGTACATGAAGTAAACTATTGGTGTGCCTTTAGGCTGACCCTTATATAATCCAATTGGAAATTGGCCAAATGCGTGGAAATAGCTAATCCCCTAGTTACCACATGTGTACAGGTGTAACTAGGGTAGAATTAGATTCTACATGGTTTATTTACAAGGTTTCATTAATAAAAACCTTGAATACATTAGAGTAACATAGCCAGTGTGGCCTTTAAAGATTAGCCATAGCCATTTGTGGCCCATTTCAGCATCTGTGGCCCATTTCAGATACAATTACACGTCAGTGTTGCTATGTACTTTAGTTACAATGACCAAATAGGTCATAAAGGTCATGAAGAGCACTTGTAAAGCTGAAATAATGACCAGCATTGTCATTGGGATGAGCCTTGTTAGTGCCAATCTCCCAAATTGGCCACATTGCGCTGAGATCCAGTAACTACACGCACACAGGCAGAAAGGTCCTCTACTATGAGTGAAATTAGTATTTATAGAGCCCTCTTTCCACGCCAAAAGGTTTTCCCCATCATCAATTTACATTAAAGTCAATCAGTTACGCCATGTCCTGTCCTTTTTTCAGTTACTCTGCTCTGTTTGCCGGTTTTATCCGTGGTGTTCCTCCTTCAATCAAACCTTCAAAGTGTCCTCCATGATGCACGGTCTTTCTTGGGTTTGTGTGGTTATGATCAACGGTACGTTAAATTTTTTGCTAAAATTGCTGCCCCTCTTCATGAGCTTACGGCAGGCAACGTTACTAAATGCCAGTCTGTCCCGTGGTTACCTTTGCATGAAGCAGCGTTTGTCCAATTAAAGCAGGCCTTGGTCTTGGCTCCTGTGCTGTTAACCCCTGACCAGTTGAAGCCTTATCAGATTGACGGATGCTTTGGACTACGCCATCAGAGCGGTGCTTTTGCAGCGGTCAAATGAGAAGGAGTGGCATCCTATTGCTTATGAGTCCAGCAAACTAAAGTCTTTGCAGCAAAATTATCCCGCTCAGGAATGTGAGTTACTGGCAATCCTTCATGCTTGGTGGAAATGGCATGTGTATCTGGATGGTGCAGTTGCTACAACTATTGCTTACACTGATCATGCTTCTTTGGTGTATTTATCCTCTCAGAAATTGCCGTCAAAACGCCTTTTTTGATGGCTTGATGAATTCTCCAAAATTGAAATTGACGTTTGTTACAAGAAGGCTTTGGATAACGTGGTCCCAGATGCCTTGTCACGGCTTTTGCACTTGCTCGTTGTTGACCCTATTGTGTCTAGCTTGGATGATTTGGATTGGCCTTTTATTAATCCTTACTTAAAGGACAATTGTCCAGTCCCAGACTTTGTTACTCCTGCTCAAAAGGCCCAAGCCTTGGCTTTGATAAAACTGTTTGATTACAATGCGGAGGCTGAGACTTTGGTCTACTTAGGACTTCCAGGCTTGGAAGAACAATCCCCTTTCATTGCTCAAGGGCACCGGTATGCTCTCCTTCAACGGGTGCATGATGATGCTGGTCATTGGGGACGCAATGCAACACTTTGTCTCCTCTGAGGCCAAGGTTGGTGGCCCCATCAACTGTCTGATGTTAAGAATTACATACGGACATGCACAACTTGTCAAATGTTTGAACGTTCACACCTGTCTCAGGAAAATGCGGAGCAATTGGCCCTTCCGTTAGTGGGTCCTTTTGAGTGTTGGTCCGCGGATTTTATTCAAATGCCTGAGAGCTCTTTTCATAAGTATTGCTGGATACTCACCATAATTGACCATTGTACTTCCTGGCCAATTGCAGTTACTATGCAAGACGCTACTGCTTTGGCCATCGCTGATTCCCTGTTGGAACATGTCATTACTCCTTTTGGTTTACCTTGGGAGTTTCTAACCAATTGTGGCTCAAATTTCCTTTCTGGGGGATTGACAACATTCCCCCAGTCAAGCGGAATTGAAAAATCTAATACTTCGGGTTACCATCCTCGTAAGAACAGTAAGAATGAGCGGTATAATGGGATTTTGGAAGCCACCCTTTTTAAATTGAATACTACTGGTTATTTGGCTTGGTGGGAGGACCTTTTGCAGGCTGCGCTTTACTCAACCCGTATTCACCGCAGTGACAGTAGTAAATTTTCACCCTTTGAGTTGACATACGGTATTGTGCCTTGTCTGGCTATTGATCCAGCGCAACTAACGGCTTCTGAGCTTGCTTGTCCTGGTGAGGATATATTGCGTGAACGCATTTGCTCTCTCAATGAGAAACGTGGGACGGCTTTGACTAATGTGGTAAAACGCTCTCTGGCTAAGAAAAACGCTTTTGATGGGAAGTTGCCATCTGATCTCCTTACTTTTGCTGTAGGGGATGTGGTTAAGCTTCAGAATGAGGCTCATGTAAAAGGCGCGCCCTGATGGTTTGGACCTTTTGAAGTAAAGAAGGCTTTGCCCCACAACGTGTATATTCTCATTGATCATGAGGGTACTGATTATCTCCAACCTGTAAATGGGAACTCTCTTTGGCCCGTTTCTCTTTGGTCTCTTATTGTCAATGAAATGTGGTTGTCACCCCCTATTATTGTTCTCATGGCGCAACAGAAGGACACTTGGGTTGCCCGCAAATTACTTAGAGCATCTCCACTGCGGGAGGGAAAACCTGGTAGCCAAAAACCAAAAATCCCTCTTGGCCGCAGCAATATAGCTCCCATGACTGCTGCGGCATCCAGCGGGAGTAGCCAACTGGAGAGTGAAACTGGGCTGTCACTGGTGTGTTGGGGGGATGTTGCGTTGGATCAAGGTTGGATCAAGGTTGGTGGATGTGATCTTTGGGGGTTGTGTCATGTATGTTGACAGAGGTTTCAAGGAATATTGGTATTTCACGCGGAGGGATGGAGTTGTGGAATGGGGCGGCCGCATCGCTACCAAGCAAGCAACCAAGGCATTTCGAGCCTCAGACAGCGCCCCCGGTGGATGTTGATTTTTTGGGTTTGGGTAGCTAAAACCCGGATGGCTACCCGGTTTACCTCCCGCGGTGGAGATGCTCTTAATTCCGCAAAGAAGATGTCTACAGTCTTGACTAAACAAATTTGTTTGAAGTTCAACGGGAAGTTCATCACTCCGGCGACTGGGTCAGTTGCTCCGAAGGAGGGGGGGATGTTGTAGCCAATGCCTCTACTGCCACTTCCGCCTTGGCTACTTAGGCCCTGGTTTCTGTTAGAATGCTTGGTTGTGACACTTGTGTGACAGCCATCGGAGTCAATCATGGGTAGTGAGACTGGAAATTAGGGTTGTGTTTTGTTGTATCATGCGCCGCAGCACCTTGTATATACTCTACCACATCCCGGCGCCGGTTCCGGTTTCCTCTTCTTCTCTACTGAGTTGAGGGACCAAGAACCAGGACGCTAACCTTGAGCTGTCCATCATTGCCGGACACGCCACAGGTTAGTCATGCAATCCAATCTACCAAGTTGAGGGACCAAGAACCGGGACGCTAACCTTGAGCTGTCCACCATTGCCAGACACGTCACGGTTTGCTGCTAATAGGTTTAAAGCCGTTTCTACCACATCAGTGTACCCCGTCTGGAGCTCTCCTCGGTCGTCAAATGAACTTTGTGGCCATTGCCCAGAAAAATAGCAACACTGATTCTGAAGGATCTGAAATTTTAGAAAGATTTGAAGCCAAAAGAATGGAACATAACCCCAATTGCCTCGCCACAATGGCACAACAACTTGCTGAGATGCAAAATGTAATGCGCCAACAGCAAGAAATCATCTCCGGTCTCACCAATTCCTCCCGCAACAACCATCACCACTTGCCTGCAAACTCCATTGCCAACGACGTCCTCAGACAGTTTGTCAAATCCCCTTCCAAGTTCTTTGCCAAGGTCAACCCACGCAAGCCTTGCCTCTCATTCAACGGGTCTAACTATACCAAATGGGAGACCGCCATCGATTGCGCCCTCCAACACGCTTTTGATTGCAACAAGTCCTTCCTCAACAACAAGGTCAACAATTTTGCACTGATTGATTCCATTCAGAACACGGCCGTCTCAATGCTGATGTGCAGCACTCTTGACAAAGCCCTGCTCTCGATTGTTGAATCACACAATTTTTCTAAGTCAAAGGCACTCTTTGAACTCCTAAAATCCAAATGCAAACGCTCAGGACGCCGCCAAAAGATCATCTTGATTGAGAAAGTCCTGAAGTCTGCCTCTGAAAACTCACCAGCCAGCAAATCTTGGCTCACTAGATTCTGCGTGATCATCTCCGACGTCAAGCATTTTAGGACTCCTGTGGGACAAATGATAATATTTGGTAAAGATCCGGCTGGGGAAAATAAACTGGTGAGTTAGGTTGAAAGGCTAAAACAGTCAGTTTACGGGTGGTTTATTGGCCTGCCCCTTTATAAATACTATACCCTTTGTAAGGAATCTTAAAATCAGTATAAAAAGAGAAATGGCTGATTTCAAGATTAAGTTTACTAAGTATAGTAATCTCAATCAGACTTGGACTTTATTCGTTGTTGTATTTGAGTAGACAGCTTATAACTAATGATATGGATAATTGAACCGTGGGATTGATTATGTGAAAGTGCAATAGTGTGTTGGACTATTGCAGGTGATTGTTGATGATTGTTGAGTTTGTTGTTGATTGATTGATGTGTTTGTTGATTGATTGGGTTGTTTGTTGATTGATTGGGGGTTTGAGAAATGTTTTTATTGTTGGGGTTGATAACTGATTGATTGACTTATTGACTGATAACACTGATGACTACACTTGATGACTACACTTTATGACTAACTTGATGACTGGTGAGACACACTATACTCTCTTAGTAAGTGGCTGAGGAAAAAGAAAACAACAGTGGTGGGGAAATGACCTTCTTATATAAGAACACCATGAAAAATCAATTGTCACTTGATATCAAGTGACATCCAGCCAACTCCAGCCAGCTATCCACAATCTATCCAGACATTTTCTTTTCCTAAAACTATATAGAATGAATTCCGCTCAGTTTCAATGATAACTGATCTATTTAATGGGGATCCCTGAACTTTGGTACAATATGGGAGCTGAGCAATGCCACAGTAAATGCCAAGCTCCTGGCCACCCTGAGCCCTGAACTGCACCAAAGTTGTCTATGAGCTGAACTGCTGAGCAGGCTGAGCTTAACTGCAGTGAGAGCTGAGCTGAGGCTCATTTTTTGCTGAATTTTTTCAAAATGAACATCAAGAAGATCAAAATTATATTAAGAGTAGGAATGGAGTAGCTTTGAAGCTGTAACCAAAGTTGAGTAATGTCACTTGATATCAAGTGACAATTGTTTTTTCATGGTGGAAAAGATGAGGGAATTTAGCTCCAAGGGAAGGTCCTTTGAGGGATTTATGCTGCAGGTGAACTGGTCAGCTGCACAGCCTGCTCCTTGTTGCTATGGTTTCAGCACAGCATGACATCATTGCTGCACAGCATGACATCATTTCTGAACAGCATGACTTCATGTCTGCACAGCATGACATCATATCTGCACAGCATAATATCATTTCTGTGTCACTCCCCCCCTGTACTGTGTACAATACAGCCCATTCTTCTTCCTTCTTCTATCCTTCCATCCAGGGGCTGAAACACCTTCCATCACCCCTTCTTTCTTCCAATTCCATCCTGTTCAGGGTCTAGGCCTCTCCTCCCCCTGGTCCTTCTTCCCCTTCTTCCCCCTGTGTCTGCTCCTTGTACTGCTACCATTGTCCGTATGTCCTGCTTGCTGTTGGTGTAACTCTTCCTTGTTGTTGATTCTGTGATGTTGGTGTATTGTGTATTCTTCCAGATTCCTCTGTACTCCTCCCTGATATTCCTCCTCTTGTATCCTGTTCTAGTGTACATCCTGTAAGTGAACTTGTAATGTATGAAATGTACCTCTTTGGCATTGGAGAGGGAATGGAACACCACATCCCCCCCCCCCCCCAAATTAATGCTGTCCGCAGCATTTGCGGAAATGCCAAAGAAAAAAACTGAAAATTGGCCGGGGTCTGAGACAAGAGTGATGATGATAAAACCGTTTTTCTGCCTTCATTTTTGAATTTGTTTTTGTGCGTTTTGAATTGTTTTTGATATGTTTTCTGTTTGATTTGTGCTTGGATTTTCTCCTTTATGTCTTGATGGTGCTATGGCCTAGGTGAATTGTTGCTGCACTGAAAAGATGAATAATGGATCCTGATCACTTGAGCGCATAAGATTTTCTTTTGTCTGTTGAATTTATTTGTGGGTTGGTTGGCCTGAGATCAATTGAGCCAAATTTGTGTTTGATTTGCTGTCCTACTGAATCCAAAGTTTGGTGTTCCGTCCTTCCATCTTGCCTGTTTTAATTGTGTACCTGTTATATAATCTGAAGAAATAATAAAGAAAAAAAAAAAGAGAAGAAATCTTTTACGGGTCCCACCCTTTCCTCAGCGTACATTTTGCAATGCAGCCTACACACACTGATTTTTATGTTTTCATCTTGTTTTTGCCTGATTTTTGCTGATCTATTTTTCATCCTGTTTTTATTTATTTTATTTCATTCTATATACTTTTACTGATTGACATGTTTTGGCTTCTTCTGTTTTTCTGCAACTGCTATTTTTAATGTTTTTCTGTTCACTTCCTGCTGTGTATTTTTTTTTTTTTTTTTTTTGAATATTGATCACTGTGCCATGGACTGTGGTGAGTGAGAACATGTGAGGACGCGCTGCAGTTTGTTCCCTGGAAGATTTGTGAACTGGGAGTGAAACCCCAAAAACTTCCTAGTTGCACGACCTGTACCCCCCGGGGTTTGTGATCCCATGCAAGGGTGCTGGCAGCCTTGTTGTTTGTCATTTGCATGATCTGTACAGTCCGATTCAAACAGATCCTTGCTTGTCTCCTAGTTCTGTACACTGGCTGATGTAGGTATGTAAGTTTTTCTGTTATTGGTCTTCCTCTTTCTTCGCAACTGTTCCCGCCCAATTGCTAATCTATCTTGTCTCGAGTACGTCATTAGGTGCATTGCCCCCATCCGTAGCCTGTATGGTCCGATTTGAACGGATCTTTGCCTGTCTTCTCAAGCTGTACGTGGGAATAGATTGGTCCCACAACTTGGCCTTGGTCATTGACTCATTGGCCGCCTATAAAAGCAAAGCTCCAATTACCTCCCTGTTGACACTGTCTGCTCCTCATGATCCCGCTCCCGTCTTCAATGTGAATGTCCACCTAGCTGAAGCCATAAGTAATCTCTTTCTTCATTTGTTTATTTATGATGATCCATTGAGAGCGACTACTGATGCCTGCTACTTTGCAGATATCCGTAGCGTATCCCGACCCGTTCTCCCTGATTCCGGCTCTCCGCTTGCTGGCCGTCCTCACAACTCGTCTTCAGCGGATAGCAATAATAACCAATCATCCTTCTATAAAGATGGCTTCCCATGCAATTTTGCTCTTTTTGTTGATGCCCGTACCGTTGTATACCAACCCCAAGACCAAGAACGCTCAGATGGCTATGACATTTCAGGTTGTCAAAGATTTCTTGCGGCGCCCGGCTACCACGACGTTTGAAGCCCATCAAGCTGACCTAGCTCCAGCTCCTGATGCTGTTGCTGCTCCCAGGGGGAAAGAACAACTGATCTTCTAATTCCCCCCTTCTCTGCTGGTGTTGACAGGATTTCTCCCTGTAGCCGCAAGCTTCCTTGTTGAATGAGGGTATGCTCATTGATCAGGACGGCCCTGCTAGTCAAATGGAGGTATGTCCCTTTTCTTTTTCTTCATTTTTTACTTTTATCTATCCTTTGTAATGATCTGTTGCCAATGCTGACCAATTGTTTCTTCTCTTTATAGTCAATAGCAGTGCCAACAATCCCGGCGCTCCCAATCGATTGCGCACCGTTTCTGACTCTTGTTGCTGTGCACATCGCCAATACAAACCCGCATCTAGTCCGATTCGTGCCACATCCCCGGCATACCGAGAACGCCCAAATGGTGATCAAGTGTTAGACCGTTGAGGAATTCCTGCGCTGCCAACGATCTTCCATATCTGTCCTTCGTCAAGCTGATCAGCTCCCGATCCCGCCGCTTCCTTCTCTGCTTCCAAGGGAAAAGAACAAGCCAAGTCCTCCGTAGTTAAAACCAAGCCCGCTGATGATATGCTGATTTTTTTTTCCAAATAGCCGTGCCCTTCACTCCGGCTTGAACAACCAATTGCGCGTCATTTGTGAGTCTAGCCGCTGCCTGCCTCGTCGATGAAAACCAAAAAAAAAAAATCTGTTCGTCCTGTTTCTTTTCTCCCCCTCGCCAAATCAAACTTGCAACTATTTTTTTCTTCCTTTTTCTGTGTGGATGGCTTTTTATGACTGATATGATTAGATGAATAACACTGTCACTACATACCCTACAACATATCCTGTACGGGATACTGAGTAAAACATTACGGGATATACAGGATATCTTGTAGTGGTCAACTTTTTCAAACCACCCTCATATAACATCACCATATCACCATATCATATAACTTTCATATCCCAATCTAAAAATATCAGATCACTGTCATATTACAAGATACTAACATCATATCACTACTGTATCACAAGATGACACTATTGTAAGCACTGTCAGCATTGACCAGTCAAACATGGCTGGTCAAGCAGTGCTCAGACAGGCATGTTCAACCAGTGATCTTGGAGATGCATGGTCAAACCAAAGCCCATGCTGGCCATTCAAGCGGGTCTTCCCAATCAGTTCCTGGCTGGTGGTGACTGGTTGCAGTCAAACCTATTGGACAGGCCCATCCAACTGGCTGACACGGGCTTTTGTCAGACCGTTCCTGTCCAATCACTGGTCAAACACGGCTGTTCAAGAACTTCTCAACCAGCCGCGTTTGACCAATCAATGCCAGCAGTGAAGCTTACCTCGCTCCAAGCTTGCATCAACAAAGGTCTTCAGTAATACTCAAGATGCCTCATGTCAACTGCAGGCATTTGAGGAATTTATTATTGTGGTGCCTCACCCAGGGGCTGTCCCAGTGTATTGCCACAAAAAGTGCTTGACCTGATCAACAAGTGCAACAAGATTGGTAAACTCCATGCAAAACATCTGTATTAATGTGGACAACTTTCCAAGGCCACCAACAACCAAAAGGCTTGTTGTAACAAGTGGTTTCCGCGGTTGGTGCTCTATAGTCTCACTTTGAAAATCTTGTCATTGCGGCAAAACCTTTAGTATAATGTCTTTTGCCTGTCAAGATGTGGCTTCACGTGGCAAAATTTCACAAATTACCTATTTGTCCCTTGTTCTTTCCCAAAAAAAGACCCTTTCACATGGTGAATTAGAAACCTAGATGTTACCAATGGATGCCTGTGAGCCAAGGATTGATTTGCAAATAGTGGTGTGGTAGTACACACATTTTGCCGGTCAAGATTGGGCTTCACACATCAAAATTTCACAAATTACCTATTTTTCCCGTGTTTTCTCAGGAAAAAAGACCCTTGCACATGGTGAAACAAAAACATAGATATGGCCAATTACCTGTGAGCCAAGGTTTGATTTTTGTATTGTGATGTGGTAGTAACACATGTTTTGCCCGTCAAGATTTGGCTTCACGCATCAAAATTTCACAAATTATCTAGTTTTCTTGTGTCTTCCCAGGAAAAAAGACCCTTGCACATGGTCAATCAAGAACATAGATATGACCAATTGATTCCTCTGAGTTGAGGGTTGATTTGCATATAGTGGTGTGGCAGTCTCATGCAGCCGTTTGCCTGTTAAGATGTGGCTTCACGCATCAAAATTTCACAAATTACCCTCTTTTTCTGCATTTTCTCATGAAAAAAGACCCTTGCACACGGTGAATTAAAAACATAGATATGGCCAATTAATGCCTTTGAGCCAAGATTTGATTTTCATATAGTGGTGTGTTATTATCACATGTTTTGCCTGTCAACATTTGGCTTCACCCATGAATATTTCACAAATCACCTTTTTTTTGTGTTTTCTGAGGAAAAAGTGCCTTGCACATGGTGAAACGAAAACATAGATATAGACTATTGATGCCTGTGGTCCAAGGTTTGGTTTATATCAACAGTGGGCAGATACGTTACTTTACGTTACAGCAGGGTTATTGGATAACATAACTTGTTTTTAGTTATCCACTTGTGGTGTAATGTAACTAAATTTGGCTGTAATTGAATGTAACGTAACTTTTCTGTTTTTTATTTTTATTTTTCTTGGGTAACGTAACCTTCTGGGGTTATGTTTTCTGTGTGATGTGTTGTTGAAAGTTTTGTTGGATGCAAAGTGAATCTAGCTTAATGGTCAAAGACTACCTTACCTGTGCAGTGGAAGGTTGAGGTTGTGGGTTCAATCCCCACTCTGGTCAACTTTTGAACTGGCTATATGGGGAAACAAAACTTGGCAAACAGTTGATTGGACAAAGTGAGCACAATATCTTGCTCATATTGTCAAAACAGTCACTGGTCAAAGTTTCACCTGCTAAGTTACATGTCAAGTTACACAAAAGTTATCCAAGTTTGGTAAAAAAGTAACATAACCTGGTTTTGCATAAAATACTTGGGAACGTAACTAGAATAGAAGTTGCCCCTTTGGTGAAAAAGGTATCGTAACTAAAATAAAGATATCTGTAACTAGCAGATAACGTAACGTAAAAAGTTACGCTACAGGCATAGTTCTCCATTTGGAGAACGTATCTGCCCACTGTTGTTTTTATGAATTGGTGTGGTAGTATTGCGTGTTTGCCTATCAAGATTTGGCTTCACGCATCAAAATTTCACAAATTACCCATTTTTTCTGCATTTTCTCATGAAAAAAGACCCTTGCACATTGGGCATCAAAAACATGGATATTCCCAATTGATGCATGTGATTAAAGGTTGGAATTTCATATAGTGGTGTGGTAGTATCATTCCTTTTGCCTAATGAGATTGGGCCTCACACACACCCAAATTTCACAAATTCTATTTTCCTGTGTTTCCCCAGGAAAAAAGACCCTTGCCCAAGGTGAATCAAAAACATAGGATTGGCCAATTGATGAATCTGAGTCAAGTGTTGATTTGCAAATAGTGGTGTGGTAGTATCATGCCTTTTGCATGTCAAGATTTGGCTTCATGCATCACAATTTCACAAATCATCTATTTTTCCCATGTTATCTCAGGAAAAGAGACCCTTGCACATGGTGAATCAAAACACAACAAAAAATTATGCAATCACCCCAGGGATATTTGAAATATTTTTGGGGGTAAATTTTAATTTTTTTTTTTCACAAAAAGAATGAAATCTTTGCTTTCTTTTCTTTCTTTTCTTTCTTTTCTTTCTTTTCTTTCTTTTCTTTCTTTTCTTTCTTTTCTTTCTTTTCTTTCTTTTCTTTATTCAGCTCAACTGGCAGGTCAACCTGCATTCTGAGCTGGTAACAGCTCAGCTGGCAGGCCAGCCTGCATGCTGATAACAGTGCAGCTGGCAGGCCAGCCTGCATGCTGGTAACAGTGCAGCTGGCAGGCCAGCCTGCATGCTGGTAACAGTGCAGCTGGAAGGCCAGCCTGCATGCCGGTAACAGTGCAGCTGGCAGGCCAGCCTGCATGCTGGTAACAGCGAAGAAAAGGAAGAAAAGAAAGAAAAGAAAGAAAAGAAAGAAAAGAAAGAAAAGAAAGAAAAAGAAAAGAAAAAAGAAAGAAAAGAAAGAAAAGAAAGAAAAGAAAGAAAAGAAAAGAAAAGAAAGAAAAGAAAGAAAAGAAAGAAAAGAAAGAAAAGAAAGAAAAGAAAGAAAAGAAAGAAAAGAAAGAAAAGAAAGAAAAGAAAGAAAAGAAAGAAAAGAAAGAAAAGAAAAGAAAAGAAAGAAAAGAAAGAAAAGAAAGAAAAGAAAGAAAAGAAAGAAAGAAAGAAAAGAAAGAAAAGAAAGAAAAGAAAGAAAAGAAAGAAAAGAAGAAAAGAAAGAAAAGAAAGAAAAGAAAGAAAAGAAAGAAAAGAAAGAAAAGAAAGAAAAGAAGAAAAGAAAGAAAAGAAAGAAAAGAAAGAAAGAAAGAAAAGAAAGAAAAGAAAAAAAAAAAAAAGAAAAGAAAGAAAAAAAGAAAGAAAAGAAAGAAATGAAAGAAATGAAAGAAATGAAAGGAAAGAAAAATTTTATTTTTTTGTGAAAAAAATATTCAAATTCACCCCCAAAAATATTTCAAATATCCCTGGGGTGATTGCATAATTTTTTGTTGTGAAAGCATAGATTTGGCCAATTGATGAATCTGAGTCAAGTGATGATTTGATTATAGTGGTGTGGTAGTATCTTGCCTTTTGCCTGTCAAGATTGGGCCTCATGCATCAAAATTGTACAAATTACCTATTGTTCCCATGTTTTCCTCAGGAAAAAGACCCTTTCACATGGTGAATCAGAAACAAAGATATTATCAATTGATGCCTGTGAGCCAAGGATTGATTTTCATATAGTGGTGTTGTGAGCCTGGGTCTCTTATGTGACAACAGGACACAAGAAAGGGGAGCACAATAGTTGATTCCAGAAAGGATAAGGAGAGGACAACTATTGTGAAGTAGAGAAGGAAGAAGGAGAGGAAGAAGAATAGGGTTATCACTATGAATATGATGATCTTTGGCCTTCTATGGGCTATTCTGGTTCTCTCCTTAAAGGAGGATGGTTTAAGGGCATCTAAGCTTAACCCCTCTTCTCTTGAGAAACAGAGAAGGTCCAGTCAAAGACTTCCTTGCTTTTTTATGCCAAAGGAAACTGGCAAAGTTTTTGTAGCAGCAAACCTATGTGGATTTTAGCAGCAGTCCACGGAAGCACAGATGATATGTTTATTGGCTTTGTTCTTTATTTGATTGGAGAAGACGATGAGCAGGATGGATGAAAAGATCAAGAGCTCAGAAGAACTTTGAAGGAAGAGAGAACTTGGAAAAAGCTGCTTACTATTCAATCAGATGAAACCAAATGACCACAACAACGTAGCAATGTGATGGAATCTGTGTTGATTGAGTAGTGAGGAGTGATGTTGTCCAGAGTTGTCTGATTCTTCTAAGTTGGTGGTTCTGAGTGATGATGAAGTTTTTCATTCAGCCAGCTGAAAAAGTGGTTAACCTTGTTGATTGAAATGCATATATTCAATATGGTTTGAACTTAGAAAATAATAGATGTTCAAGGTGTAATCACTCCTCAATTATACATCACAACTATGGACAATAATATATCAAAATGATCAGGAAAATGAGGGGAATCTGTAGAGGACATTGTTGAAGCTTTTTGGGCAACAGTTTTGTCTCTACGGCTGAAAGTTGTGATAGTATCACACATTTTGACAGTCAGGATTGGGCTTCACACATCAAAATTTCACAAATTACCTATTTTTCCTGTGTTTTCTCAGGAAAAGAGACCCTTGAACATGGTGAAACAAAAAAATAGATATGCCAAATTGATGCTCCTGAGCCAAGCTTTGATTTTCATATAGTTTTGTGGTAGTATCACGTGTTTTGCCAGTCAAGATTTGGCTTTGCACATGAAAATTTCCCAAATTACCCATTTTTTCTGCTTTTTCTCAGGAACAAAAACCCTTTCACATGGTGAATGAAAAATTTAGATATGGCCAATTGATGTGTCAGAGTCAAGGGTTGATTTGAATATAGTGATGTGGTAGTATCACACCTTTTGCCTGTAAAGATTTTGCTTCACCGTCAGAATTTCAGAAATTACCAACTTTTCCGTGTTTTCTCACAAAAAAGACCCTTGCACATGGTAAATCAAAGACACAAATACTTCCAATTGATGCCTGTGAGCCAAGGTTTTATTTTCATATAGTTGTGTGGTAGTATTGCGTGTTTTGCCGGTCAAGATTTGGCTTCACGCATGAATATGTCAAAAATCACCTTTTGCCAATTCATGCCTGCAAGCCAAGGTTTGATTTGAATGTAGTGGTTTGATAGTATCATGCCTTATCCCAGTCAAGATTGGGCTTCACGCATCAACAATTTCACAAATTCCCTATTCATCCTGTGTTTTCTCAGGAAAAATGACCCTTGCACATGGTGAATCAAAACACAGATATAGCCAATTGAGGCCTCTGAGTCAGGTTTTCATTGACATACAGTGGTGTTGTAAAATTGAGCCTTTTCCCTGTCAAGACTTGGCTTCACGCATCAAAAGTTCACAAATTACCCCTTTTTTCTGCATTTTCTCAGGAACAAAGACCCTTTCACATGGTCAATCAAAAACATTGATATGGCCAATTGATGCCTGTGAGCCAAGATTTCATTTGCATATAGTGGTGTGGCAGTATCATCCCTTTTGCCTGTCAAGATTGGGCTTTGTGCATGAAAAATCCATTGATTCACCATGTGCAAGGGTCTTTTTTTGTGAGAAAACACAAGAAAAATGGGTAATTTGTGAAATTCTGATGTGTGAAGCAAAATCTCAACAGGCAAAGACATGATACTACCACACCACTACATGCAAATCAACCCTTGACTCTGATACATCAATTGGCCATATCTTCTTTTTTCATTCACAATGTGAAAGGGTCTCTGTTCCTGAGAAAAAGCAGAAAAAACGGGTAATTTGGGAAATTTCCATGTGCAAAGCCAAACCTTGACAGGCAAAACACATGATACTACCACACAACTATGTGAAAATCAAACCTTGGCTCACAGGAGGCATCAATTGGATATGTCTATGTTTTTGATACACCATGTGCAAGGGTATATTTTACTGAGAAAACACGGGATAAATGGGAATTTGTGAAATTTTGATGCCTGAGCCCAATCTTGACAGGCAAACGGCATGATACTACCACACCACTATGTGAAAATCATCAATTGATTCAGCCGCAACAATTGGCTATATCTATGTTTTTGATTCACCGTGTGCAAGTGTCTTTTTTCCTGAGAAAAAGTGGGAAAAGTAGATCATTTGTGAAATTTTGATGCGTGAAGCCAAATCTTGACAGGCAAACGGCATGATACTATCACACCACTTTATGCAAATCAAAAATTGACTATGATTCATCAATTTTCCATACCTATGTTTTTGATTCACCATGTGAAAGGGTCTTTTTTCCTGGGAAAGCACGGGAAAAATGGGTTATTTGTGAAATTTTGCTGCATGAAGCCAAATCTTCACAGGCAAAACATGTCATGCTACCACACCACTATATGCAAATAACACCTTGGCTCAGGTGCATCAATTTTCCATATCTATTTTTTTGATTCACCATGTTCAAGGGTCTTTTGTGCTGAGAAAACACAGGAAAAATAGGTAATTTGTGAAATTTTGATGTGTGAAGCCTAATTTTGACAGGCAAAGTGTGTGATACTATCAAACCACTATATGAAAATGAGTTCTTGGCTCACAGGCATCAATTGGGCATATATATGTTTCTGATTTACCATGTGAAAGGGTCTTATGGGAAAATAGGTAATTTGTAAAATTTTGATGCATGAAGCCCAATCATGAAAGGAACAAGGCATGATACTACCACACCACTATACTGAAATCATCACTTGACTCAGAGGCATCAATTGGCTATATCTATGTTTTTGATTCACCAAGTGCAAGGGTTTTTATTCCTGGGAAAACATGGGAAAAATAGATAATTTGTGAGATTTTGATGCGCAAAGCCCCATCTTGACAGGCAAAAGGAATGAGACTAAAGGTTTTGCCACAATGGCAGGATTATAAAAGTGAGACGGATTATAATGCCGGCATTTGAGCAAGTATTTATTGCAGTGCCTCACCCAGGGGCTGTTCCAGTGCATTTCCACAAGAAGTGCTTGACCTGATCAACAAGTGCAACAAAATTCCTAATCTCCACGCAAAACATTTGTACTAATGTTTTGCATGGAATAGCAATCTGCAGATTGCTTTGGAAAGTTATCCACATTAGTACAGATGTTTTGCATGGAGTTTACCAATTTTGTTGCACTTGTTGATCAGGTCAAGCACTTCTTGTGGCAATGCACTGGGACAGCCCCTGGGTGAGGCACTGCAATAAAGACTTGCTCAAATGCCGGCAGTTGGCATGTGGAAACTTGAGTATTACTGAAGTCCTTATTTGATGCAAGCTTGGAGTGAGGTAAGCTTCACTGCTGGCATTGATTGGTCAAAAACAGCTGATTGAGCAGTTCTTGAAAAGCTGTGTTTGACCAGTGATTGGACAGGCACTGTCTGACCCAAAAACGTGCCAGCCATTTGGATGGGCCTGTTCAATTGGTTTGATTGAAACCGGTCACCACCAGCCAGGAACTCTGTTCAGCTTTGGTTCTTTTGCTCTCTTGCTATATCTCCTCAGAATCTTTCTGAGAGGATTTAGCTCTCTTATGTTTTCTGTTTGCAACAGTCCCTGTTGGTGCAGACAGAGTTTGCTCAATTGATTTCATTTAGATAATTTCATTTCTATTTGCTAATGAGTGAAGAATTTTTCGGGGCTAATGGATTTCTCCCTTGCTCCCTGGAACGGCCTGGGGAGGAAGAGTTGAGTTCTGCCCCCAAGTTGTCCGAGTACAGGTTGGGCTAGAGAATCTCCTCTTGTCACCGGCTCTCCTTTGTCCCGGCCTCTGAGAGGCGGCTGGGAGTCAGGAGAGCGGCACAGGGAGGAGGAGAAATGAGACTAAGAAACTCGCCGTCAAGGCAAGGAGGAGGGACTCCAACCCGGGTGGGTGGGCTGGTGAGAGAAAAAAATTACTTAGATTTCAGGAAACTGACGTTGGCGGGATGGAACTGGCGGGTGATTGAAGTAGGCCAATGCGTAAGTGGAATGTAGCTGAGTCCTGGGATTACCCGGCAGCTTGCTGAGCTTGAGGCCTGGCAATTAGGTTTCTGTTTGCTGCGGTGGTTCCTGCAGTTCTGGTGTGCCGCACTGTGTTTTTTTGGTTGGCCGGCGTAGGACGCCTGGCTGCCAAGAACCTTGCGCCACGGACTCTGCAACCTCCCGCTGCGCTCCGGCAGCTCAACATGATTGGGCAGACCCGCTTGAATGGCCAGCATGCGCTTTGGTTGGACAGTGCCTGTCCAAGATCACTTGTTGAACACGGCTGTTTGAGCATTTCTTGACCAGCCATGTTTGACTGGTTAATGCTGATAGTGCTTACAATAGTGTTATCTTGTGATACAGTAGTGATATGATATTAGTATCTTGTAATATGACAGTGATCTGATATTGTTATATTGGGATATGACAGTTATATGATATGGTGATATGGTGATGTTATATGAAGGAGGTTTGAAAAAGTTGACCACTACAAGATATCTCGTATATCCCATAATGTCTTACTCAGTATCCCGTACGGGATATATTGTAGGGTATGTAGTGTGTTGTACATAGGTTACTTGTGTTTTTATCTGTTTATTTATTTATTTTTGAAATTGATTTTTAGCTTTGAAAAGAAACTGATCAAAGTGAGATTGAGCCAAGTGAGTTGAAACCTTAAGGGAAAACTGAGTATTTTTGATGCTTTTGATTTTTGTGGATTTTTTTTTAATGCTGGATCTAAATCTGAGACTGATGTGACTGAATTTGACTGAAGTTGAGTGATTTTTATGTTATTTTCTATTTTCATTCTTTTTTTTTTTTTTTTTTTAACTCCTATATACACTTTTGTTGATGAGTTTATTTTAGCATTCAAAGAAGCAGTCTTCCCAGTCCTGCCAGAATGTGGCATACTGGTCTCCCATCTTCTTTTGCTCTTGACGCAAGCTCCAGCAGAATCCTTCCCAGGTGAGCTGTCCAAAGATTTCAACCATTCCTTGTACCGCGTTTACTAAAAATTCTCCTTCTTTCTGCTTGCTTATGGCATTCCTGTCCTGACTTATTGCCCATTTCTGGTGTTGCTTCATAAACATCAATGCGTCCAGGCTTCCAAAATACACTTCTCGTAGATATTGGGGAGGCATCCACCAGTAGGCCAACCAGATCTTGTCGTTCTTCAAGTATCCATACAACCCATCATCATTCAATAGCATCACAAATCCAATCCGTCTGGCTGGGTATCCAGGAAGCTCTTCCCAAATGCCGCCTCCGATGGGTGGGAATGTTTCCGGATAGAGCCGTAAGAAATCTTGAGTTGGGAATCCACTGTCCAAATAATCCAGTCCTAGCACACTGTTGACCTTGAAAGCTCTCTTCTTCCGCTTAGGCTCATATACTTCAAATTCTAGCCATTCATCATTGTTGGTTGGGATGCATGCTTTTGTTGTCCATGGTTCTTCATCTTCCGGGTGATTTCTATTTTTGTCCTCTGGGGTTAAGTTCCATGCTTGCTCTTCCAAAATTGGTGTGTCTTCTGGTATATCTTCTTGGCTGAATATAAGCTCCACTAATCCTTCCGTCTGTTGAGATTTATCAGGTTCTTCTATGTTCAGGCTTCCCGTGCTGCTGGCCAATGTCTCTGAGATACTTTCCTCTTCACTCGAGTATTCCGGTAACTGAAGTTGATGGACACATTTATTCATAACGTGATGTTGCGGTGGGGCCATTTGCCATCCTGGAATCCTTGGTGCGCAGATAGGTATACATAAACGTGCTCCGTCCCAGACCTCATAGCTTAGAATCTCTCCATGATCCTGCGACAACTCTAAACGGACTTTATGATCAGCTAAGAAGGGCCTTCCCAGAACAGTATGGACCTTCCCTCAAGCTATGAAGAAGTTAGCATTTTTATTATTCTGTGTATCAATATGGAGTGGTACTTCTTCAGCAAGTCCTACTACTGGAGAAGTGTGAACGCCAATACCTGTAATCCTCATGTGAACTTCCTTGGTTGGTAATTGTAACTTTATAGCTTGATCTTCCGGCATGATGTTTAATTCTGATCCACTATCCACTAATGCTTTGACTTTTCTTCTGTTGATGGTGACGTCCACAAATCCCAATGGACATGCGTACGTTAAAGGCTGTAATGGCTTATAGTTGTCCATGTGAAACTCCGGTCGTTGGCCATCCAGTTCTTTGTTGAATTCACCGCTTTTACTTGTCCGGACCGTTGGCTTTGAAGGATGGTCTTGGATTCTTCCTCTGCAAAGTGATGTAATTCTTGAATAAATCTTGGCGCTATAAGTAAGAGTTCTCCAAGGTGAGCGTGAAGGATTGCTTCAATATCTTTTTCCTTAGTCCCCCCCCAACTTTAGCTTTGTCCGTCAGTTTCCCTGTTAATTCCTTCAAGCCTTCTTCCTCCTCTTTCTTTTCCTTCTCCTTACCCTTGGATTTGACTGGTTCTTGAATGACGCTCCCGTCACTGCTGTTGTCATCTGATGCTCCTTCTACCCACGCTCCCGGATAACTTGGTCTCCTCTTCTTTGGTGCTGCCGGATGCTTGTTTGCTTCTTGATTTGGAGGTGGAGGTTTGGGTACACTTTCTGTTGGTTTGATAACTTCCTCGGGTCTTGACTGCGTGGGCTGACTCTTATCTCCTAATCTTGCAGATCTTCTTAATCCAAATCCAACCTCGTACTCCGGATCTTGCTCGTTGCAATGAATGACTGGCGGGCTCCACATATCCCATTGGTTGATTTCTATCATAGATGTTGTGGGCATTTGCATTGGTAATTCTTCATTGTGGGTCCAAGTTGCTGAGTTGGTCTTCTTGTCTTCTTGCTGAGTCATTCCGTCTTTCTCTGCATACTTTCTTGCTAGCTCACAAACTGATTCTTTGATATCCATTGGAATTGGTTGACGATTTGGATAATAAAAATTTGGTGCTTGCTTGAATACTAGCCGTTTTTTGATATCTTCACCTAATTTTGCACAAAATATGGACGTATGATCGGCTCCTTTGCAGTAATAACACTGGATTGGATTCCTGGGAAATGGGTTTGCTGAAAATGGTTGCTGTCCTGCTGGGGGAGGCTGATATCCTGACATTTGTGGTGGTAATCTTCTTGAATTCTGACTGGTATTCAATTCTGTTCGTAATCTCTTGATCTCTTCTTCCAAGGTCTGGATTTTACTGGCTCCTTCTGGTGCTTTTGTCTCCGTCTGAACTTCCTTCTTAACTTCCGGTGCCTTGCTTAATTTCTTCATGGATTTTCCTCCTACTTCCAGGTCCAAAACGGATAGTGATGCTTCCATGTAGTCCTTCAATTGAGCCAACTTGGGTACCAGCGCTTTTCTGTCCTTGGTCTTCTTCAATTTCTTATTGTGGGCTAGATCTCGTGCAATATCTCGTTGTATCTCCAAGGCAACCGCCCTCCAGAGTGGTTCTCTGCTTTCCGCATTTATGTCCTCGTATTCCATCCTCGTCAAGTAGGCCAAGATCTCCTCCAGCTTGCCAATAAACGTCCTGTATTCCTCCTTGGTTTGGATTCCTCCTTTGTCTGAGTACTTGCTAACTAGATTGGATACTGAGCTCTTGTCAAATTGTCTTTTGGGTGTTGCTCTTCCCCACTTGCTGATAAGTTCCTTCTTCAGTAGTTCCCAGTCGCAGTTCTCGTGTCCTTCCATATCCTCGATGCATTCGCTAATCTTCCTGTCCTTGATCATAAATGGTAACTGTAAAGCTACATCCAGCCCTCCGGCCTTCTTTAATATTGCTATCTTCTCCACTTGTTTGATGAATAATTCTACTTCGCACCCATTGAATTCCACGTTCAGCTTCTTGGTGTCCAGTATCACACCTTTTTCTTTGTCTGGTAATTTTCGGTATGACCTGGTTCTGGTAGGTTGAGGTTCCTCCTCTTCTGATGAATCCATTAGACTTTCTTCATTGTCCTGAATGGTCGTGTCCAAGCCAGCTGTTCTTCCTGTTCTTCCTGTGAATGGGGTTGATGTCGTGAATCGAGGGGTTTGTCCTTTTGGCAATGGTGTTTCTGGTAAGGGTACGTCTTTTGGTGATTTGCTTTGTTCTAAAAACATAGCCATCATGTCATGCATCTCTTTTAGGGAGTCCTTGAACTGATTCATTTTATCCTGCTGTACCTTCATGCTTTCTGATGTTTCCTGCATTTCCTGTAGTGTTGTATCCATGCTGGGAAAGTTTTGCTTTGTTTTTCTGATTTTATTGTGTTTTTCTGATTTGATGTTTTATTCTTGACTGATCTTCTTCTGGGTGATATCCTATTCTTCTGGCTTGACTCTTCTCCTTGACTTGTATCCACGCTGCGCCACGTATTCCAAAATCTATCCTTGCCTACGTCCACGGAGTTTTCTTGATCCAGGATTAGTTGAGGTGATCCACGCAAAACAGCAATGGATTTGATCTAATTTGAAGGAAATTGGCCACTGTTGGGACACCAGATGTAGGACTCCTGTGGGACAAATGATAATATTTGGTAAAGATCCGGCTGGGGGAAATAAACTGGTGACTTATGTTGAAAGGCTAAAACAGTCAGTTTACGGGTGGTTTATTGGCCTGCCCCTTTATAAATACTATACCCTTTGTAAGGAATCTTAAAATCAATATAAAAAGAGAAATGGCTGATTTCAAGATTAAGTTTACTAAGTATAGTAATCTCAATCAGACTTAGACCTTATTCATTGTTGTATTTGAGTAGACTGCTTATAACTAATGATATGGATAATTGAACCGTGGGATTGATTATGTGAAAGTGCAATAGTGTGTTGGACTATTGCAGGTGATTGTTGATGATTGTTGAGTTTGTTGTTGATTGATTGATGTGTTTGTTGATTGATTGGGTTGTTTGTTGATTGATTGGGGGTTTGAGAAATGTTTTTATTGTTGGGGTTGATAACTGATTGATTGACTTATTGACTGATAACACTGATGACTACACTTGATGACTACACTTTATGACTAACTTGATGACTGGTGAGACACACTATACTCTCTTAGTAAGTGGCTGAGGAAAAAGAAAACAACAGTGGTGGGGAAATGACCTCCTTGTATAGGAAAAGATGAGGGAATTTAGCTCCAAGGGAAAGTCCTTTGAGGGATTTATGCTGCAGGTGAACTGGTCAGCTGAACAGCCTGCTCCTTGTTGCTATGGTTTCAGCACAGCATGACATCATTGCTGCACAGCATGACATCATTTCTGCACAGCATGACTTCATGTCTGCACAGCATGACATCATATCTGCACAGCATGACATCATTTCTGTGTCACTCCCCCCCTGTACTGTGTACAATACAGCCCATTCTTCTTCCTTCTTCTATCCTTCCATTCAGGGGCTGAAACACCTTCCATCACCCCTTCTTTCTTCCAATCCTTCCAGCTTCCATCCTGTTCAGGGTCTAGGCCTCTCCTCCTCCTTGTCCTTCTTCCCCTTCTTCCCCCTGTGTCCGCTCCTTGTACTGCTAACATCGTCCGTATGTCCTGCTTGCTGTTGGTGTAACTCTTCCTTGTTGTTGATTCTGTGATGTTGGTGTATTGTGTATTCTTCCGGATTCCTCTGTACTCCTCCCTGATATTCCTCCTCTTGTATCCTGTTCTAGTGTACATCCTGTAAGTGAACTTGTAATGTATGAAAATGTACCTCTTTGGCATTGGAGCGGGAATGGAACACCACAGAGTGCCAAAATTTTGGTCAACGAACTCGCCGGTCTCATCCTCCAAACCCTTGCAAAAGCGCCACCTGACACAGACGCCAAGAACTTTGAATACTCAGTGAGCCAACCCCTTGACAACATGGCTACCACACCCACCTTTGGTGAAGTGACCACTGTCATACAATTGGCCCTCAGTAAAGTCAAAAAGGGGACCGCCCTTGCTCCTGGTTCCATCCCATCTGATGTCAAAATGTCAGTCAACGCAATTAATCATTGCAGACAGAACGACAGATACAAACCACCCCATTGGTGCGATGCCGAAAACCCCACCAACTCTAACGCCGGAAAATTCTCCATCAAAAAGGCCACCTTCTACTGTGGGAAGGGCCACACCAACTCCTTAAAGGAGTGATATGGGTACACCTGCCTTTACTGCGGCAGCCGTGAACACTGGTACTCAGACTGCGCCGCCTTTTGGGAGGATGTTCAACACGGCCGTGTCGCTGCACCACCGCCAGATTATGACAATAAGGGATCCAAATACACTCTGCCCCCTTGCACGACCAAACCTCATTCTCAGAAGCCCCAAAATGCTCAGCCACATCAATTCAACGACCGCATCCGGAAGATTGATGTGCCTGATGCGAATGATGGTACTGTGCTTCTTGACTCTGGTTCCATGATCAATGTGAGTGGCAAGTCCAGCTTTTTCACAAGGACTGCAAAACTGGCCACTCCACTGACGGTATCCCTTGCAATCTCAAAATTTGTAGCTCCTATTGACTCCATCGGTCATCTTAGCATCCCAACCCCTACGGGAGTGATGAAAATTGAGAATGTCTACTATTGCAAAGGGATAAAGGGCTCCATTCTGTCAACGGGCCGTCTAGTAGAGGATGGTTGGAAGTTTGTACACAAGGGTACAGACGCTAAGCTCTTAGATCAGAACGGGATGTCATACGACTTAGTTTACTTCAACTATTGCTGGAATGTTAGAACTTTAAATTTCAATGCAATGCTAAGAAAAGTGTCCCAAAAACCATCCAATGAGCTGCATTTGTGGCACTGCCGCATTGGCCATGCGTCTGAACCTGTTGTCTGAAAATTTATCCGCAAGTACCTTCCAACTCTCCAACTTTGAAGCAAACCCTTCTTTTGCGTTCAATGTGTGAAGTCCAAGGCTAAGGACTCCAAAGCCCCGGGTGCCAACATAGATATTCCGCGCAAAAAGCCCATGGACCTTGGCATGACGGATGTTGCAGGACCGTTCCCCATTGACATCAAGGGATGCAGGTACATCATCACATTCCGTGATCATGCTAGTACCTATACATTCTGCGCAGTCATGGCAAGTTGCAGCAAAGTACCCGACAAAATCATGTCATGGGTTCTCCATCTTAAAAATAATGTGGGAAAAATCCCTGCATATCTGAGGTGTGACAACGCTGCTGAGTATGTTGGTAACCTGAAAGAAAGGCTTGTGGAAGTTGGAACCAAACTCGCTCCGATTTTGCCATACCATCCGGAACAGAATGGTGAAGCTGAATGCGTCAACCTCACCTTTGGCAATATGGCCCGGACTATGCTTCTTGACAGTAAGCTCCCCAAGATCTACTGGAGTTTTACTTACAAGACGGCCGCCTATGTCCATAACTGCATCCCAAATTCTTGCGTGGATACCTTCCCCCTAGAAATGTTGTTCAAGATAAAACCTTTGCCAAACAAACTATATCCGTTTGGCACAAGAGCAATCGTTCATGTTCACAAAGAATTGCAAGATAAGCTTGATGAGCGTGCAACCAAATGCATTGTCCTTGGGTACCCAACTGCTGGATCAGGATGGCTCTTTTATTCCCCCAAACTACAGCACATTGTTCACTCCACCTCCGCCGTGTTTCCCAAATATCAAGAGCTGAAGGTTGCTGAGGCCTGCAAAAACCCTTCCCCGTTGGTTGCCAAAGGTGAAGCACCCCTGGATCAGACCCCTGAAGAGCTGGCAGAGATATCAGAACTGGACAAAATCGTCTGTCAAATACGTTTTGTCCTGGGCGGTGAACCCACTAGCGAAATTACCAAAGCGGAACTGAAAGAAATTGCCAACTTACCCAAGGACCCAGAGCATAAGCTCCCCAAGACCATCAAATCCGCCCTGACAGGAGCAGACTTGCCGCATTGGAGGTCAGATGCCAAGTACGAGATTGATAAGTTCAAGTCGCTTGGTGTTTGGGAACCCATCAATCCACACAAGGGTGTTAAGGCTTTGGGGGCCTGCTGGGTATTCACAATCAAACAACAACCCAACGGCTCCATTGACAAGTTTTGCGCGCAATACGTTGCGAAAGGATTCAACCAAATCATGGGATCCGATTGCAACGAGACGTATGCGCCAACTGGATCGCTCAACACTCTTTGTCTACTGCTCTCAATTTCTCATTCTCAGAACTTTCCTACGGCGTCATTTGACATTAGCTTGGCGTACTTGTACAGCCCCATCAAGGAGGAAGTATACGTGCAACCCCCTGTGGAGATAATGCCGGAATGGAAAGGGAAGATTATGCAACTAAAGAAGGCCATGTACGGGACCCGGCAAGCGGCTAGGTGTTGGTGGGAGTTCTTCAGCAGGAAGGTAATCAGTTTTGGTTTCACGGCTAGCAAGCTAGAACCGTTGCTTTATTACTGCAAGCGTGGTGATGAATTTGTTGTCATCTGGTTACACGTTGATGACGGTTTTGCCATGGGATCTTTGACGCAAGTCTTGGATGAACTTCACTTAGCAATAGCCAACAAAATGGAAGTTAAATGGTCTAGTTCGGTCACCAAACTAGTGGGGATTAACATCACCAACATGGGTGACCACACCTGTCTTGACCAATCTCTCCTAGTTGACCAAATAATTACCAACTACTTGCGTCCTTGCTACCCTTGCCGCAGCACACTTTCCGAGGAGCCCTTGGAGATCAACACCGGCAAAGCTTTCAACTCAACAGATTACCGCTCAGTACTCAGCTCGCTCATGTACCTGTGCAGCGGGACGCACCTGGACCTGTCATACTCCGTCAACTTGTTGGCACAATATAGCGCCAATCCTTCAAGGGAACACTGGCAAGCGCCCAACGTATTGATTGGTTACTTGAAGAGGACAAAGGGGCTGGGATTGGAAATGAAGAGGGGGAATGGTGTAATGCAGCTTTGGTCAGATGCCAACTGGGGTGGGGAGCATAAACGGTTGACTTCGGGGTATCTAGTTAAGCACAATGGTAGCAGCGTGGCTTGGGGGGAAAAACGGCAGACAGTGGTAGCACTGTTGACCTGCGCGGGAGAGTATATTGCGCTTTTGGATGGCTCAAAAAATCTTGTGCACCTCCATAATCTGCTGATTGATATTGATCAAATTATTCCGCTCAAGATTTACTGCAACAACAAAGCCGCCATACTTATTGCAAGCAACAACGCGTCCAAGAAGAAAACTCAATATCTCTCCTGCGCGTTCTACTTCATCAATGACTTTATCTGCCAGTACAACATTTCCATCCAGTGGACTAACACTCAAAATCAATGCGCCAACATTTTCACCAAGCGTTCAGGACCCAACCTCATCGAGAAAGCCCTGTCCAAGATCAACTTATTGGCGTCAATCTCACAACCAAGGGAGGGGGTGTTAGAATGCTTGGTTGTGACACTTGTGTGACAGCCATTGGAGTCAATCACAGGTAGTGAGACTGGAGCTTAGGGTTGTGTTTTGTTGTATCATGTGCCGCAGCACCTTGTATATAGTCTACCACATCCTGGCGCCGGTTCCGGTTTCCTCTTCTTCTCTACCAAGTTGAGGGACTGAGAACCGGGATGCTAACCTTGAGCTGTCCACCATCACCGGACACACCACAGGTTAGTCATGCAATCCAATCTACCAACTTGAGGGATCGAGAACCGGGACGCTAACCTTGAGCTGTCCACCATGGCCGGACACGCCACAGAGCTGTCACGGTTTGCTCCTAATAGTTTCAGCCCAAGACCCTAGACTACGCTCCTGGCCTAGTTTAGTCCTGGACCCTTCTTTTTGTGATAGCGGCTCTCTGCTCTATGTTCTCTCTCTCTTGTTCATTCGGGTATATAAACCCTCTTTCTCTGACTCCTTTGTTGGTCTCTCAGTCTCTTATCATTCTATCTTTGACTCACATTGTTTTAGCTTCTACATACATATTTTTCATTTGCATTTGCATTTACGTTTTCCCTGCTTTGCCGCAGTTCTAGCCTATAGCCCCAGACGCTCTAGTCAGCCCTGCTAAGAGCACCTCCACCGCTGTGGAACTACTCTTTTTAGGGAGAATAGAGCTTGAGAGGGAATAGGTGCTTTGAAGGAGCTGCCTCTCTGTAATAGCTGGAAGAGTAAGGTAAGACAAGAACAAGAGTGTGGACTCTTGCAGAATAAGTGTGGCTAATGAGGATGTTTTAGGTATCTTTGGTAATGGTATTATATATGTTTAATGACTTTATGATTCCTATGAACATAATTTCTTCTAGGTTGTAATCAGACGGGGGGCTGGGATATATATGGTAACTAATGATTTCTCCAAGTTAATGGGGCTATGATGAATGCTTATTTATTTAATTGTGACCAGGAATGAGTACTAACAAGTGATGTGTGTAGACAATCTGATGGGGAACAAATGAGCAGGGGGAAACAGGCCTCTTATATAGGAAATATGGACAAATGGGGGAGTGGCCAAAATGTGGTTGTGTGAGGGGTGAAACATAAAGATGAAACATGGAAAAGAAATGAGAATGGCTGACTTGTGGGTGATGAAAATAAATGGAAGGATGGAACAAGTGAAAATTCTATATACAAAGGCTGAGTTCTGGTTAAGGGGTTGAAACGTGAAAAGTATGAGTTGTGGAATATTCTATGAGAGTGAAGACTATATACAAGTGAAAATATTCAAAGGAAGGGGTTGGGGTTTCATGTGTTGGGAATGTGGTTTGAGGATGTCTGGTGGATTCCTTGTGAAACTAGTGTGATTGATGTGTCTTGGCCAAGGCTTGTGATCCTTCTGTGATTGCTGAACCTTGTGTTTTGGACTTTCTAGCTTTTTGCTAAGGAAAGATTGGCTTACCATACCGCGGGAGTTAAACCCAGTCTCTATCTCACTTTTAGCTACCCAAACCCAAAAGCGATCTTCCACCGCAGGCCCTATCCAGGGTGCTATCACCCTTGGGCGGGCACTTGGGCGGGCATGGGTCTCACCTGGGGCAAAATGGGGTCCTGATTGTGTTACAGGTTGCAATGTCCTGTAACACTACAGGACGTGCCTGCGTGCTGGGGGTCCCGCAGGATTTACATGTCATAAAGTCATGTGGTCTACGTACACAACCCTGGCAACATGTCAGAAACTTTTCCTACAAGCTGTCATGCCTTGTCATGCGCACGCAACCAAAGTCCAAAACTAGATTAATGGAAATTATGAGTTAATCCACATCACAACCATCTATGTAGCATGTGATATTATATCAATTGCCCAAGTACATGTAAACATATCATTCAGGTCTGACGGGGCCCCGTCTGGCTAGATATGTACATACATACATACTGCCTGCCCTTGCCAAGCAGGCCGCAGTGGCACACACCTGCTCAGTGAGCAAGCTCTTGCCAAGCAGGCTGGCACAGCTGCTTGGCGAGAAGGTGGCTACTGCCCAGCGAGCGGGTAGCTGCCACCTGCTTGTTATGACAGCTTTTTACACCCTTATATTTTTACTATCTCATGATCATTTTTTCTATTCCGTTCCATGTTGTTGCACATTCTCACGTTCTTATTTGATATATGCATTTAGACTTGTTCTCATCAACCCAAGTATGTATTTAGTTTTGCACATCAAGAAATATACTTTTCCCTTTGGGGGAGTTTTCTTTCCACTCATTCTCAGTAGATCCTAGGATTCACGCATAACACTGCTCACCAAGCAGGCCATCACCTGCACGCCAAGCAGGTGGCTACCTGCTTGCCGAGCCTAACCTGCTCACCAAGCAGGTGATGGCCTGCTTGATGAGTAGGTGGTAGCTACCTGCTCGCCAAGCAGGCCATCACCTCTGCTGGGTGAGCAGGTGGCAGCTAACTGCTTGCCGAGCAGGCCATCACCTGCTGGGTGAGCAGGTGGCAGCTACCTGCTCAGCAAGCAGACCATCACCTGCTCAGTGAGAGGTTGCTGCCTCCTTGCCAAGCAGGCCATCACCTGCTTGGTGAGAGGTTGCTGCCTCCTAGGACGCCAAGCAGGTGATGGCCTGCTCGGCAAGCAGGCAGCAACCTGCTTGCGAGCAGGCCATCACCTGCTTGGTGAGAGACCTGCTTGGTGAGAGGTTGCTACCTCCTTGCCAAGCAGGCCATCACCTGCTTGTCAAGGAGGCCGCAACCTCCCACCAAGCAGGTGATGGCCTGCTCGGCAAGCATGCTGCCTGCTTGCTGAGCATTGTCAAGCCGTAAATACGTATTCAACTTGGCAAGCAGATCACTTAGCCGCCGAGAGCCGCCGAGTATGGGTATTTTAGTACATACATAGGTACATATGTATTTTAGGGTACTAAGTTTATTTATGTATTTGCATACTAATGTGCGGTGGATACCCATTTGTGTGTATAGTTGTTATGTACATGATACACCAGCATTATGTGTTAATGTATTGTGGCAGAAATGTTATCATGGGTATTTCAGCTTATTTTAAACCCAGTACGGTATGCGCTGTTATGCAGTTGAGTGGCCGTGTGAGCTACGTGACACTAGCAACACAGGTGAATGACAGCTGCGGGATTAAACCTTCTGTTGTTATGCAGGATATGATTGTCCTGTTGGTGTCACAGGACATTGCAACCTGTAGCGTCATCAGGACCTCATTTTGCCCGCGGTGTCTCCACCCCTAGCGACTCAATCCCACCCGCAACATGTCCAAAACACATGAAATGTGGACACGTGTCCGCGACACCCAGCATCCCATCACGAAACCGTTCACCCCCCCCCCCAACTACATAGCTCCTCAGATAGAGCCTCTGGCTGGATGCCGCAGCCCTCGCGGTTGCCAAACTGCTGCGGGCGGTCTCTATTCAACATTATTTAGAGCCCGTGGTGGAGGTGCTCTAAACCAGACACGTTGGGGTGAAGCGGGGCTCTTCAGGCAGATAGGGATCTAGCGGGATAGCTACGCAAAGATGATGAAGCTGAAAGAAATCTGTGTATTTTCCAAAGGGAAAGAACTGAGAAAAAGACTGGAGAGAGCTCCTACAAAAGGAGACTGAAACAACCAACAGGACCCAGCGGGTCCGTCATACAACTGAACGGCTCATGCAGCCAAGGAGAGGAGAGAAACAAGATATGTCATAAGGGAGATAACGTGAACCCCTAGTCTCTGACAGGTGGTTCACGTGTCTTCTCGACTGTCGTGACTGTACAGGGGGACTGTCCTACCCCTGTCTACTGTAGCCCGGCTACAGGGGCGGGCGCACCCGACAAACGTTCTGTGAACCCGCAGCTCCGCCGTGTAAATATTTACCCACACGGGGGTGGATGCTCTTATAGCACATTTCCTACTAGCCCAGCTAGGTCTCATATTTCGCTGTTCCGAGCCCCGTTACATTTGTTAAGTTAACTAAGAGGAACGGATTGACACACATGCGCCAGCAACGTAGCCCATTGGATAATCAGACGAAGACCCAGTCCAGTCAGCTCCTTGCTGAAACGGCACACCTTGACCCTGATACGGTCTCCTGTTCGAATCCCCACATCAAACGCACCCGCGCGCAACGCTATGAACATCCCGGGCATTTATATTCCACTTTGGCTGCTTGCACATATCGTCTCGGCGACCGAAAGATTGCCACTCTCACCCGATTCATGTGTGATCCACGAGAAGCGTGACTGCTCCGGAGTCCTAAGTTGATTTAAGGACCAAGACGGCGAGTGTCCCGGGTACCGCTGCAAGGTGATAATTCCAAAACGCCTCCGCATCGCCTAGTGCAAGGAATGTGGCGCGGAATCCCTATCGATAATCGGCGACTTCGGTTGTCGAGAACACTCAAACCCAGACAAAGTGTTGCATTCCTACAACCAAAGCGCGGGTTCAAGCCACCCGTAACGGGGGACCTCATCCAAACCCTCTTGGAAACCCTCTCTGTAGCGAGTCAAGGGGACTCTGATGCCATCCTCTAAAGGGTGTGCGAGTGCTACCAATATCTTTTTGCTTGTTTTTGGAAATCTTACTAACAAAAACAGGAGAAGGTGCTTTCCTTTTAAAAGGTTGGCATATATAATCCGGGTCCATGATATTTTGAAACATGAAAAAAGAGTTCCCTTTGAATCTTTTCCAGGCAACTATCAAATTACTCAACAAAGAATACCAGCAAGAAAGATATGTAGCTAAGGGGTATATAGCCCAGCGCACGGGCCGGCGATTGTCGACGAGGAGAAAGACAGGGGGTTCAATACCTGGGTCTACGGGGAGCGGTGGGGACGAGCAGGAAGTACGAGACGGCTTGGAAGTCTAGCCACCGCGTGAGGGTGTCGGTCTGGAGCACCTGCTTGGTAACAGTCACGATAGTCGAGCCCGCTTTCTTGCCTTTCTTGCCCTTCAATTTCTTCTTCTTGCACCCGCTCCCATCGTTATTAACCTGGTCATCGTCATCATCGGTATCAGAGGATGATTTGGAGACGCACTCTTGATCTTCTCCTTCTACTGCTTGTGGTCGTTGTTGCTGGCTCTGTTGAACAAGCAATTGAGCTTTGAACCGATCCTCGAACTCCTCCTCCAATAAGTTTTTCACCTTATCTTCAAAGACCGACAGTTGAATAGGCTAGTAAATAAAACTTTTGACATGTTAGTTCTAGACAAAAAGGGGAAATGCCAGTTGACAAAAAAGGGAAAATGCGAGTAGAAAAAAAAAAAAGAGGAAATGCGAGTAAGAAAAAAAGGTAGCAGACCTCGAACCTCAGGATCCTAAGATACAGCTCAGGTTCGCGAGAGGTGAGCAGGAGAAGCATGAGGCGATGCAAGCCTTGGAAGTCGAGTTTTTCCTTGACGATTTTGACGGAGGATTTGGGCAGCGAGGCTGTGCCCGTAGAGTTGAGTGAGTGAACGAGGGGGTTGGGAGGGTAGAGGGCGTTCCAGAGCCGGAGAACCTTCTTAGCGAGCGCCGCTTTAGTTTTCGGGACCTTGTCGAGGTCGTTGCGGACGTCCGCCAGCGGATCCTCCTCCGCGGACGAGGCCGGAGCCTCGGTCGCTTCGATCTTGCGCGCCAGTTTGGCGTACTCCTCCTCCAGCTTGGGCTTTGCAAAGCTCTCAAAGAACGGCCTGAGGGGGCCCCCCTGCTCACTTGCTAAATCTGATTGCACAAATAACTCATGATCTTCTGGATTCAACAGGTTATTCTCCCACGCCAGATCGTCATCCTCTTGGCCATAGTGGTGATAACGATCAGATGGATGGAAATCCCGGTCTTCTTGTTCTTGTTCCTGCTCTTCGTTATCGTTGTCGTAATCGTTATCGTGCCTGGGTGGGTCATGGAGAGATGCGGAATCCGAGTCGTACTGTGGAACTGCAACGCTTGGACCAGGTTCGGAGAGAGGTGTCCTGGTCATGATCCCCACGGTGTGCGGACGGCATCCCATCTGGTTTGTCCACGCCGCCTCCGCACGCGCTACCAGTGCTGCGGTGGACAGCTCGAGTCCATCCTCGTACCCCAGCCTTTCGCTTTCATTTTCCAGGTCCGAGCGGGACCATCGTTCGTACTGGGGCATGGTCAAAAAGCCTTGCTCGTCTAGGTCAGATTGGCTTGAGTTTGACGGTCGATGTGATTGTTTAGATGAAGACGATGAGCGGCCTCGTAGCTTGCCTGTTCCCTTGGCACAGGATCTCGGATGATCCGATTTGGCACGTCCTAGTGATCTGTCGACGCGTTTAGGAGACGAATGAGCGCTTGAGCTGTGTGATCAGGAACGAAAGACGCGTCTGGTTAGCCGCGGGTACGTGTGCTGAGAAATGGCAAGATGAGAAATTGAACTTACGACTGACCGATCATATGGGTAGTCATCATGTCCACTCGCTAGTTCCCAGAGCGAGTAAGACCGGTCATGATTCTTGGTGTTCACTTGCGCGTTTCGATCTTTGGTCTGTTGTTGCAGCTGTTGGAGTGCTGATGAGCGGAATGAGTGGGCTGAGTCTGGAGCGGAATCTGATTTGGGTCTCATAGATTTCTTGGTAAGATTCGATGATGAGGATGAAATTGAGAGTGCCTTGGTGGGTTTCTTAGGTTGGTTTGTAGAATTCGGAGCATTTTGATTGGATGTTTCATGACTTGGTTGGGGGTAAGGTTGATCAGAACGAGCCAGTAAGTTAGAGGATGTGTTGAGATGGCGATCGATTAAGCCAGCTTTGAGGTGTTGCTGCTGAGCTTGTTCTTCGAGGACTGCTTGGACTCGTTGAGTGAGATGTCGCTGTGGAATGAGTTCTTGTGTGGCGCACAGTCTGATGTGAATGAGTTTCGATTTGGGCGCTTTGTAGGTGATCCATGGATTGTTACAAACGGGACATTTGTTGAGACGGAGTAATGAAGGATAGTCGATTGAGAGGAGCTCTTGATCTTGTTGGATGGTGAGTTTCTTACGCGTATCCTTGTTGAGTAGGCTAATTGAAGAAGAGGAGGAGGAGGAAGTGGATGGGGTTCGTTTTTTGGTGGTGGTGGTGGTGGTGGTGGTGGTAGTGGCTTGATGCCTAAACTTGGAGATGATGTTTTTGAGGTGATTGACTGGTTCTGATTCCAAGTCATCATCATTCTCATCAGTGTCTGTTGTTATCGCTGTTTCTGTTTCATTGGAATTAGTTTTACTTGCTGTTGTTGTTGTTGTTGCTGCTGCTGCTGCTGTTGGTAGTGGCGTTGTTCTTGTTTCTGGCTCTTTGGAAGTGACTTGATCTGTTGGTATCGTTGTTGCTGTGGTTGTTGCTGTTGTCGTAGTAGTAGTAGTAGTAGTACAAGTTGCTGGTTTTGTTTCTCTTTTTCTGATTTGTTGGTAGTATTTTATCCTTTCTGGTTCTGAGTCGTAGCAGATTTCTTTCTGGTCGTCTGACGTGGTTGGCGATATCATTTGTTCCAGTTGGAGATGTGCTAAGTATATAGTTTTCCGTCCAAAAGTCGACAGTGAAAATTCTTGTCAAGGGGAGGGGGCATGACAGTTATAAAATCATTGTGACAGGCACATGAGCTGTGGTGCAAACAAAAGCGAACAAAGTTGAACAAAGGGGGGGGGGCAAGGTTTTTCTGAAAGGGTGTTGAGCACCCGGGGGATGGATGGCCACATGAGCATTTTGAATATTCAAAACGCATGGTTTATTTTGAGACTTGCACCACAATTTGGGTAAAGTGCGGGAATGTTTCTCTGCGCGAACGCACCAATGGAATATCTGCTGAGCATCCTCCTCTCAATAGTTGAATAACCAGTGGCCTTTTCAATTGAAGCATGGGATCCGGGCAAGGTTGGGAAAGCAGTGGTGGACCAACCGGGTATATTGTACTGGGTGGCTGGGCCACCGTTGGGTGGGCGACGTCAAAACGTTGAAGCAACCAAAATGACCAGATTGAGACCCTCTCCCGGTGGCTAGACTTCTAAGCCATCTCCTCCTTCCTGCTTGTCCCCATTGCTCCCTATAGACTAGACCCAGGTATTGAATCTCCTTTTATCCTTCTAGTTGACAATCCCCGGCCCGTGCGCTGGTTTATCCTTTTAGCTACATCTGTATCCTTCCTGTTGATATTATAACTTGATGAATTTGGGCTGTAAAGATCCAAAGAGGCCTACTTTTGAATGGAATCACATTATTGATTCTCCCATCAATTACCTTGGAAAGGGAAACCACATGATGCTGATGTTTTCATCAGGAATATTTTGAACACCAACAGCAAAAGATTTTGGCAGCAACCATATTCTTCACAGGATGGCATCAGAGTCCCCTTGACCTGCTACAGCCTAGGGAAGGTTTTCAAGAGGGTTTTGTTTTGGTCCCCGGTCATGGATGCCTGGGAAACGGGCGGAGGTTTCCGGGAAGCCATGAGGTTTTGATATTTTTGGGTGGTTATTGCAATTGAAGCGTTGGATCTTGCGTCCGGATGTTGCCCAACTTAACACAAGTCCTCTCCTTCTGCGGGCGGGGCAGGTTTGGCTGGTCGCAAAGCAACAGGACCCCAGAAACCCCCTATGGAGGTGGGTAATGAAACTGTATGAATTTTTTTGGCAAAAACCCAAAATGATACTCATGAAAAGTGTATGAATGGCCCATTTTTTCATGAAGCTTACTCACCTGGGATGTATGAATTCACAATTATACATGACTTTTACCCAATTTTTTCATCTTTTAGACCTATTTTCCGTGAAAAAAACCCCAAATGGGTTTGAGAAGGGAGAAAATTGGACCCCCATCCCCAAATAACCCGGATTTCCCCTAACCCGGAGGCTACCCCGGGTGAAAATGCTACTCATGAAACGTGTATGAATGAGCGTGAAAAATGTATGAATTTTTGCAAAAACCCAAATTTTACATTACCCACCTCTATAGGGGGTTTCCGGGGTCCTGAAGCAACCCCTCCAAAGGAGGGACTCGTGACTAAAAACACATTTCTGGCATGAGCGGGATTCACACTTTTGGTGGAGGCAACCTTGTATGCCTCGCCACACCTTCACCACTCACTCAGTTCTTTCTAGGTTTTGATAGATCAAGCATCAGCATATGCTCTTTTTTTTTATATCTTTTTTTCTATGTAATTGCGACTTGATCTAGTGAAAAAAAATAGTGAAGTTCAAAATTTTGAGCTTTCGAGTTCAATTATAACATGTCCGGGTCCAAGCTCACTCGCACTACAAGCATAAATATGCTTGTAGAGCTTGAAAGTTATGATTGGGACCAAATTAAATCAATAAATTTGCTTAATGAGCCATAGGACGTGATGTCATCAAACGTCATTGGTCATGTTGAGAGTTGCATGATTAAATTCAAAAAATCTTTGATTTTTCTTTGAAAATTTTTTAAAAAAGAGGAATGCCACAAACCAACTAGACAAAAATACCAAAAAATCACCAAGATGGCAAAGAACATATAAGTGTTCACAGCATCTTGATTACATCTTTTTTGTAGGAGGTAGAGGAAGAAGAGTGAAAAAGAGCCTCAATATCACATCCTGCTCACGCCAGCAATGTGCGCTTGGGCATAAGCCTCTCTGGTGAGACTGGGCTGCCGCCCAGACCTGCCCAACAGGTCCCCCATCTCACCACAAGAGGCTTAGTTAAGCTTGGGATGTTGCATCACAGTCCTTGCAGTAGAAGGTCAAGTAGCGGTTTGGAATCATCACCGGACAGTTGGCCTGGCCGCACTTCCCCTCCTTCTCCCTACGTGATAGGTTCTCAAGGGCTACAGAGCAGGTATCCTTTTTTTGGTTCACAATTGAATTGGGTGTGGTGCTCCAGGATTCTTCAGTTGCTGACACGATGGGTACAACAAGCAGCAGCCACAGGAGGCAAATAGTGATGTTCATGGCGTTGTGCGGGGCAGGGACTTGAACAGGGTACCGTCCAGGATCTGAGTGTGGCAAAGCAGACAATTGGAGTGCGGGTTTGAGACTGTTGGCCTATGTACGCTGCTGGGTGGTAACCAGAGCACAAAGGAGGATACATTCATATCCACTAGAGGAGCAAGCTTAACACAAGCCTTGCACTTGGTCGCGGAACGCAAGGCGCGAGCAGCAAGCTGTCCTCGACCAGTGGAGGCTTGTGCCCTAAAGACTGATCCCCGTGTGGGCAGTTTTTTTTTTTGCCTATAATCACACTTTCTTGACGTATCCTCATCAGGATAGCACATCTATTTCTCATCAACCCCAGCCTACTGCGATTGTAATAGCTGGAATTCTTGGCCATTGGCCTGTTTTTTCAGTTTTTTATTTGTATTTTCTGATTGTTTATTGTGATTTTTTAAAAATCATGTCATGTCGTTGCAAGTTACCGTTGATTGCTCTTTTTTTCATTTTCATTTTTCTTTAATGAAATACAAACCCATAATTCAACGGCTCTTGGGATAAGCCACATTGATCAATCACCGATCATCTTGATGTTGGATTGTTGACTTGAAGAAACAGAAATACACGTTGATTCCTTTGCCATTCAGCTTGCTTGTGCTGACCACCATCACCACCGCCGTCAAACATGTCCACCTTGCCGACTCCAGCTCAAATCGTTCCTTCAGACAAGGGATTGGAGCATATGATCATCGATGGGGCGGCTGAGCAACTGTCTGGATCCAAGCAGCAGATCTCTTTGCCCAAAAAAATACTTGCATTGAGTCGCGACAAGCTCAAAGACCATATCAGAGAAATGGCCAACGGTATATATGGAGACGAAGCAAAAGACAGACAGATCAATGCAGTGGCTCACTTGGTTCACTCTGAGCACACCTTTGTGCTAGCGGGTAACGGATTTGGCAAAACTCAAATTGCCGAGATATATTCAATGCTCTTCAAGCCTTACCAAAAGGCGGTCATTGTTGTATTAAACCCTTTGGACACCCTGGGTGATAATCAGGTGCAGTGCCAATCAATTTTAAAACACTTTGAATTGTGCAATTGGATGGAAACTAAAGTAATCTGGTTGCTTACTTACATACACATACATATAGGTTGAGGAAAAGAAATCTGTTGGGCTTGACAACAAGACAATTCAATTGATAAACCTGACAAAAGACACCTTGACCAAAAATGTGGCAACACAGATTATCCAAGGCGACTTTGCATTTATTTATGTCGTGAGTGTTTTGTAACACCCAATTCCGAGATGACCTGCCAGAAAAGTGAAACTAACCCTAGATGATTGCAACTCTATGTTCCAGAGTCCTGAGGTGTTTCTGAACAGAGAGTTGTTCAAAGGGATTTACTTCAATCCTACCTTTCAAAGCCATTTGGTTTCTGTGGTCGTTGACGAGGCACACATGATCTATATGTGGGGTCTAGTTGCTAGTGGAAAGATAAAAGGTGTAGCCTCTCACGCTAGACACGGTGATTGAGGTCTTTTTCGTCCTAGTTATGGAAAACTTGGCAGTCGTCTAATGGCCAGGAATGGAGCACCATTGCTCCTCATGTCGGCAACCTGTCCACCGGTTGCAATTGCCGGCATCCTTGACTCGCTCAGAATGCCTTTGCCACAAGCCCATTTTGTTTGGGCTGAGCTCACTCGTCCTGAAATCCGGATTTTGCGAATTCCAATGAAGAATTCACTAGCCTCTTGCAATGATCTGCTGCAGTTGTATTCTCCAGAAGAACCGTCCAACAACGCAATTGCACCAACGTTAATTTACTCCTGCACAATCAACCATACCTTGCAAGTGCTCAAAGTCATCCATGAGGCTCGTGGAATTCCAAAAGGTGAAGATGAGGCCAAAAGCTCCTTTGCACGTTGATACCATTCAAACAGTGGAAAACCGGACAAGAACAACATTGCAAAGCGATTTGTTGGTGGGGACTTCCCCATCATTTCCTGCACAATGGCTTTGGGTCTAGGCGCAAATTGGAAGAGAGTTCGCTCAGTTGTTCATCTTGGCCGCGGGGATCCGTCTTCAATTGCTCAGGAAATAGGGAGGTGCGGGAGAGATGGAAAACCGGGACTTGCCGTGATTTTTGTCAAACCAAAAAGAAAGAACGGTAAAAACACGATTGAATCCTTTGATGATTTGAAACTCCAATCCATTGACAATCGCATGGATGCTTTGGCCATTACTCCGGTGTGCCTCCGTGTTGCATTTTCACTTGACAACCTGTAAGCAACATTGCCTTAAAATCTCAGTTGAAGGAAACCAAATCTTATCTGTCACTGCCTCCTTCGCTCCAAAAAAAATACAGACTAGGATATATTCCTCTCACCACTGAAGATCCAAATTATACTAGAGAAGTTGATCGGGAGATTGAAGAAGGATTTCCGAGATGCCTATGTTCCAATTGCAAGAAAGACGGTTTGAATTGGTTAATCAAACACACGCGCCAGTTAAATTTAGGAAATTTTGAAAATATGATATCAGCCGCCCCAAAGGACGTTGAAGATCTACCTGAAATTAGCTCACCCTTCACCCAACCAGCCAAAGAAACATGGATGAACCTCCCTCGCGGTGAACCCTTGACAAGCATGCTAGAGAGCTTTGCGATCGGCCTTCTTGAGCACTTTTATGCTTTCTATCACGAAGAGGAACAAAGAGGGTTAGCTGAGACGTATGAACCAGAACTTTACTTCACAATTGAGCATGCACGTGGAATCGCATAGAATTTAGATCAAGTCAACATGGACAATATCAAAAAAATAATTGGTGGCGAATTCATCTTGGGCCAAATGAAGATGATCCTCAACCATGTATTGTCATATGTTTCTGGTGATGCCTACAAAGAGTATTTACAACGTCAGCAAGACTGGAAAGATAACATTGTTCAAGAGATGAACCAATTAAAAGCGGAGAAAATTAAAGAAGAAGCCGACCGACTTGAAGAGATTCGATTACAAAAAGAATCGTCCTGTGCAATCCAGGTGGAAAAGACCAATAAGAAGAGGATTGCAAGTGAGAATAAAGCTAGAGAATCAGATTGGAAGAGAATCAAAAAGATGAGTGATGTGATTTGACTACAGGGTTTCAAGGATGAGGCTGCGAGGCTAGCCCGTGACAAGTTGATTGCGTCTTCTACCTCACAGGGAAGAGAAATCAACAATGATACTGGGAATCAAAGTGGATCCATTGATCCGTCTTTACTATAGCTTTCGTAATTTTCAAAATTGTGCAAGCCAAATATTTATTTTCATTCATATCATACAATGTAGCTAAAAAACTAAACAAACACACAGAGTGTCACAAAATGTATTGTTTCAATCTAAGTCATTGAAGATATTACTTACATGGAGTTCATTGTAAGGGTCAAAGACTGTATCATCAAGGTTATTAGGTTCATAGTCTGGTACATTTTCATCGAGATTTTCGGCAGTGGAATGGAAAGTGCGTTCAAGGAGAGTTGTTGAAGGATTGAAACGATTTAGCATCACACTTCCATTCAAGCCATCAGCCTGCAATGCTAAAATTCCCAGGTTCTTGATGTTGTCTACTGGTTTGTGTGTGATTCCCAATTGAATAGCCGATCCATTGTGAATGGATTTTGAGACTGCCATTTGTAAAAAACCGTTGATTGCTTGTATCAAGATAATGTGTTTGTGCGACTGATAATAAACTGCTGCGCCAGAGTCTTCTTTTATTGATTGTACAAGTCTTTGAAGCTAAGATCCATGAGTGCAAGTTGTTCAGTGAGATAAAATACGCGTCCAAGTCAAGCAAGAGATGCAAGCAAAAGGAAGAACAAACCAGGGGAACATTTAATGAGAAAACATCTCGTAGTCTTTTGCTATCGGAGCCCACACCATTGTGATTGTAAAAATACTTCAACCAATAGTTTTGCACCTCAAGAAAGCTATCTTTTGACATAAAATGATCAGCGCGCCCACTTGGAGACATGAGGATTGAATGTTGAATGACATGCCGCATGCCCGGGGATAAAATTTTTGTAATGAGAAGAATTGTGCGCAGTAGGTGGATCAAATAATGATTGAGCCCTTTGATCCCTTGCAACATCACCGACCAACAACGCCACATATTCAAAAGCCGTCCAATGTCACCAGCCTTCATGGCACGATCCGCCTTGATGATTGTTGCGAAATCACAAAGTCAAAGAAGCAGATTTTTCAGTTTAGGAGAAGACAATTTTGAGGCCTTCTCCAACGATTTGGGGCTGAAAAACCAATTGTAACATTTGTCAACCACCTCTTGTATCTCTTTTGACGAAAGCTTCATTTTTGCGTTTGGAAGGTTTGTTTGAGGTGCCCCCATAACGACCCTGCAGTTGTTTTGAATTTTGTCGCAGCAAAGTGGAAAAAATTGATCTATATTAACAACAAAATGCATCAATCACACTTGCAGTTTGACTCACAGTAAGCAATGTATCAGCATCACCTCATGGACCTTCTGCATATTGTCAAGCATGAGAGTGAAATCGTTCTTGGCCAGAGGCCGGTCTGAAGGAATGCCAAGCGCTTCAAGGGTGCTCCAAGCGCCAAGGTCTTCTCTGTTTGACGTATCCCCAAAGTGCAACAGGTAAACCGCTTGTGATACGTTCCAAAGGGTATGTGAAGCGCCAAGCAGCATAAAAGTAATTGCCAGACTGCTTTCGACATGCCTGCTAGGTTTTCGTTGCGACCGTAAACTTTCCAAATTGAGAACAGTCCCCAAATCGCCTTCTAAAATCTGCAGTTCGGAGTGGTATTGCTCTTCTGTGAGACTTGTCTGCCAGATGATGTCGTCCAGAACCTGGCCGATGCCCTCAGCCGAATTATTGGAAGCAATCATGAGTTTTAACATCTGTAGATTCGGTTTTTCAGCTTTAAGCTGATCGATTGGCGGCGGATCAAGAGGAATCGTTCCATTTTTATCGGTTTCCGTAGTTAGGTATCCAAGCATCACACAGGCGAGCTGGCTTTTGATAACTTGAGAGAAGTGGAGACTCTGTTCAAACGTTGGAATGAACATTGCCGGTGTGATTTCCATCGTTTCAGCCTGCTTAATTGCCTCTTTGTATCGCTGAAGAGAAAAGTCGTCTGGATCAAAGTCTTTAAGGAGTTCTTTGTTGATAGTGTTGATATAGCCCCATGTTCCATGGAACATGTGGCTTGTATTCTCTGGCGAGATTGCATGCTTCTTTTCCTGAAAATCAATGTTGTCGATGCAGATTAGAGGGGAGAGAGGCTTGCGTGAGGTGAGTGACATTGCTGATGCTAGAGATTCTTTAGCTGTTTTTCCGATGCTTGCCAGCGCTTTGTGGGCAGTTTTTTGAGACATGCATAAACCGATGTGGTGGAAATAACTGTGCATTCGTTCAGTAACTCCACACGCGAGGAAAACAACAGAGTTCCATACCTGCAGTGCATTGCACCTGCGATTATGACCAAACGCAATCATTGAAACCATTGTTTTCGCCATCTACATAATTCAACTCATTATGAGCAAAGAAATCATGGGGGAATTCAAAAGACAACACGTACCACTTTTGAGCGCTTCATCCTCTTCTCCACACGCGCACTTTCCAACTGAACTCGGCCGCATTCAACAGTGGGAGACTCGGATATGTCGAAATTCACTTCTTCTTCACTGTCATCCGAGTGGTCTGAGTGGGAGTCGTCGTGATCATCCAAAGCGCTCGTTTTCTTGCCATATTCCAATTTACTGTATATCAGATTATAGAGAAACGGCATTTTTAACGTGATCATATCCTCGTCTCGTGCTTCTTTTTCTGACCTTTCAAAAAATTCCTCGCCAATGTTAGTGGAACTGTAAAAGGTGCCCTTGGCAGATTTGCTACGATTAACCAGCTCGGCATTCACGCAAAGTTGAGCCTTAAACAAAACAAAACCAAAAACAGATTAGTTATTTTTACTGGATGATTATAATATGTACAGATATAAAAAGGCTACCTCTTTCAAAATATATGCTCTCCAAAGTGCCTTGCCGGCCACCGTTTTGTGTGTAAGGCGCCGAATTGAGTCTAATAGATGTTCGGTCGAAGTCCATCCCGTCGCAGTGCCCCAGTAGCCACGTTGAGTTGCAACAGCTATGTTTTTGTTCTTGAGGAAGAAATAAAGGAACTTCTTGGGGGTCCAGCCGATTTGTTGGATGCAGTCGCAAATGTGTAATATTTTTCCATGTTCGCTCTTGATCAGGTGTGGCGGGTTTCTATTGTGCAACATGGTTTGGAAAAGTGTTTGATGGGTTGTTTGTTGGATAAGTCGATTGGTTGATTCTTCTCACAGAAAAGTTGATTGGGTTTCTTAAAGTTGATCGGTTGATTTGTATTCTTAGAATTTGAGTCGAGTACCTCTAGTTAACACTGTTTCAAGGTTTTATGGACTTGGGACGGATTGGGCGGTTGAGCCGCCCGATCAATGTTAAGAAAATCTGGGTTGGAATCAACCAAGAACCCATTAGCAACTCGCACACATGTGCTGAGTTTCTGAGCTTGTATCAGATTAAGCGCAAGATGCTGGCCTGTTCAAATATGTGACCAAACCTCTGGTCATACAACCATAGTGCATGTGGTGGGAGGAACAATATTTCTCTCACCAAAGGGCAAAAAACTGCCCACGCGGGAAAATGCGTTTTGGCCGCAAGTCTCTGCGGAGGATAATACTCGCTCGAGCCCGCCGCAAGACTTGCGTCAAGTTTGCTAGAGGAGAATAATTGGGAGCTCATGTTAAAAAAAATATTTATCAGCGCCTTTGGGAACATTAACCCAAGTTTAGGCGGGATGGAATCTTGCTAAATATTAACAAATATTTGTAGTCTTGAAGAGCCTTGTGGCCAGTCAAGAAACATCAATATTACATAAATACCTGGAAGAGTACATCATCCTCATCCACAACACCCAAACAACAAGAGAAAAAAAATGCAGCAAGACTGATGGAAGAGGCGCGCGGGAAACCTCGTGATTGTGACAGCGCCCCACCAAAGGGGGTCACTGTTCCCCCAACAGGGTGTTGTTCGGCATCCGTGTGACGGGGGGGGGGGTACATGTTTATGCATGATATTGCATATTCAAAATGGGCCATCCCAAATATTTTGAGACTTCTCTTGCAGTGGGGGTAGCAGACTGAAGGTTTCTCTGGGCCGAAGCATCGATGGAATATCTGCTGAGCACTCTCCTCTCGACCGCCGAGCACCCGGCAACACACCAGCAGGCGGATGATATCTGCGCCGCATTCGAGCACTGCAGCCACTCAACCAAGGACCAGCCGGATATCCTTCCCAGGTACACACACCACATTCTCTGAGTCTCAACTGAAACACTTCAGCTGACACGAAATGGTGCTCTTGTAGATGGTTCAACAGGATCCACTCCCTGCTCGCCTCCAAGAACCAGATACACAGTGCATTAGGAGCACGGCTGGCACGACTCACCCTCCAGAAAGACCCATACTGTATAACCACGCAAGGAGCGAGATGGATCTTGGCATGCCAAAACTACATCTCAGTCTGTCTCTCTAAAAATTTATCAAAACAAACTCATAATACATTCCATCCATCTCACCCAACCTCACAACCACACAGCGCCATCCACAGCAATTCGACCATGTCTGTCTCGCCCATTCCATCCAACTCATCCTCATAATCTTTGAATGGTCCTCCCGATGGTCCGACTTTGCACGAGAACATTGCGATCCAAAGGCGACCATCACTCTCGCTCGAGCTCTCATAGAAATTGCTCAAGATCATACAGCACAAGATAACAAGGTGAACAAGACAAATCTCTGACCAGCTTGATTTTTCTGATTACTAATGAAATCATAAATACTCTAGGAAGTTCCTGCTCTTGCACTCAGGACCTTAGCCACCCTCATCACACGAAACGCCTCTATTCTGCGACCATTAGCCTCCCAGCTGCAATCACTCGCGCTCACGAACCTGCTGAGCCCGGACAGATTATCGCATGGAGCCACCTCTCTTCTCACCCAGCTGTACCGGCTCAGCGGAAAGACGGACGCCTCCTCCAGCTGGTCCAAAACGATCAAGGCGACGATCGGCACCATAGACATACTGCTCGACGCTCTCCTCTCGCCCTTCCTGAAAGAATCCGACCTGAATCCGCCGCGAGATGCGCCCCTAGCGCCGCTAGAAATTCCTGCCCAAGAGCTAGTCTATTCTCCCCACCCCACATCATCATCATCATCAACCCGCGAAGAAAACACACACCTCGCATCGTACAGGATCCCCCTTCTGCTCGGACGAACGGAGCGGCTCATCCATGTCCTGATCACCATGCTCTCCCAGCCCACCGAGCGCCCTGTCTGCATCCCTCTGGGTGAGCTCTGCTTCCTCGTCCGTCGGCTGCTGCTTCTAGGCAAGGCCCACACCCACGAGCGGGCCGACCAGGCCTGGAAACTGGCGTGGGATGCCTTGGGCGCCACTGTGACTCTACGCCTCTTGGGATGTCGTCTGGTAGCCAGATTGGCCGAATGGTACACATCCCGCCTCCCACCTTCCCTCCACCATCCTCTTGAACGGACACACTAGACTTACATACACATGATCATTTTCTCTGATGATTGGGCACACATGTAGTGCCACGTCCCGCCTGACGCCTTTTGCCAGTCAATTGCTGACGATCCTAGCGTCGGAGATTGAAACGAACAGGAATCCTGTCGGGGGCCAGCAGACGCGGGACGTGTCGGTGATGTACGGGACGTATGCGCGGGTTGTGGCTCGGTGTGCATGCAACCCAGAAGTGTTGAAGACGACGCTGGAGCCGGTCCTGAAGACCCTGCTCCACGACCTCCAGCCCATCTATGGCTCCGCCGCGCCTTGCGCTACCTCCTCGCCTCCTCCTCCAGACCCCGCCTCCTCCAAACAGCCCAAAAAATCGCGGAAAAAAATCGCACGGTATGCCTGCGATCCCGCGTGGAACTTGGCGGTGGTCGTCGATCCTTTAGATCTTTGCGTTGCTGAACGCGCGTTGGACAGTTGAGTCTCTATGTTCCTGTTTATAGAGAGACCATATCTCCGTGAACTGACTTTGTCAACCGCTTGGTGGAGGATTCCAGCCCTGGAGATACTCTTCGGGGCGATTCCGTATGGGTTTCCGACGCCATACCTAACGCTGTGTGTGCGGGAAGTACTTGGGCTAGCGGGGCACCCGTCGTTCATTACGGGGGGGAGCAAGCAGGCGAGCACGACGAGCGGGAAGGGCGGGGTTCTGAGTCGGGGGGCGCAGGGGCGGAGTCCGGGGGTAGCGTATGCGGTGCGGCCGAGTCTGCGCGCGAAGGTGCTGGGGTGTCTGGTGCGGTGCGTGCCGATCCAGCGGCTAGCGAGCCAGCCGCTGATGGGCCTCGGCCTGGCGCAGAGCCTCGCGGGCATCCTGCAGGCGCTGGTGGCCGCGCAGCACGGCGCCGACGCCCACCTCGCGGACCTCGCGCGCCAGGGCCAAGCCGCCCTCTCGCTCCTCGCCCGTCCCCGCGTCCCCCCCGTCTTCCCCGCCGCCGTGCATGCAAACCTGGAGCTCGACGCAGAACCCGTCGTGGAGTCGAGCGATGATGATGCCGACACCAACGACGACGAAGACCTCGCCGACGCTCCACCGGCACCACAGCACCGAGCATTCTCGCCCACCCGCCACCAGCCGACACACCTCGCTCCTCCTCCCGCCGCCGCCACCGTGCCCGTTGCCCCACTACAACCCCTGGCCGCGGCTCCCGTCCAGCCCTGGAAATCGAGCCTGTCGATGCTGTACAGCCAAGACGTGGACCCTTCGGAGGCTGCTGCTGCTGGCTCAGCGGGCAGGAAGCGCAAGCCGCTCGACGACGACCCGGACCCGCTCCTCCGCCCGCCCAAGAAAAACTCCGGCCTCCGCCCGCTCACCGTCGAGCCCGACTCGTCAGACGACGACGAGGGCGACGCAGAGGACGGCTTTGTCAAACTCCCCCAGCTGACTTTCGATGACGATGATGATGACGAGCAGGAGGGCGAGGGTGGTGGTGGTGGTGGTGGTAGTGGACTGGATGAGGAGGAGGAGCGGGGCGCTGAATGACCCTCCACGCATTTTGTCCTCAACTAGCTCTTTCTAAAATCACGTTATCATCCTCGCTCTGCATACCCATTTATTGTCTTCCTCTCCCTCTCCACCTGCCTCCGCCCAACATGGAAAAGAAAAATGAGGTGTTCTCATGCAAAGGTGTTCAAAGGTGTTGCTGTCCGCCTCCAGCTCTCTGTCTTTACCCCACTCCATATATATCCTCCAAATAACCTGCATGTTTTTTTTTTCCTTGTGTGTGTTTTGCTGAGGGAGGTTTGTTGGTTGGGTGAGTGGCGAGTTTCGTGCTTGCCACTCACCCATCCCAAGCTTGAATTGATCACACTACAGGGTCCAGGAATCAGCATGTCATGGACTTTATTTCCATTCATATCCGGTACGTATGTAGTGTAATTTTTTGAGGATTCATAATATTGTATTTCTCAAAAAGCTTGGACGCATTGCTGGAAAATGATTTTTACTCAAGCTTTTACCAATCATGGTTATGGGGTATTGGGTAACCCAGTGGATTGACGGGCCAAGATTACAATGGTTGTAACCATTTTCCAGTCATCAAAATGGGAAACTTGGCTTTAAGTCCATGGATGTCCAACATATTTGAGAAAAGTTAAAACTTGCCAATTACTGCAATGTAAAACTAGATGGTACATCAACAGGTATATCTGCCAATTGTTTCTTCTTCTTCTTTTTGTTTTGCTTGTTGGGGTGGTGGCTAATGTTAGGACATGTAGATGACATGTCAGTAGTCCTCGACTACGTGGCCTGTCACACACTTTGTAGATAGTATTTAGGTTGTTTATTCCTATCTAAGAAATGAATCATTCTATCTTCCGAGCTCACTCTCCAACAGCTAATCCATTGAGATCTAAATGATGCTTGAAATGAGGAACATGATATTTTATCCTTAGGACATTAATTCAGGACGTCTTGTTGCTTTATTTTGTTCCTCAGGCCAAGGGCTCATGACCATGTGGTATGTTATATAGTCAACCAGGAATGCTGAAGATGACCGGAAGGATAGTTGGAAATAATCTCAGGGTGGAGCATTTTTTTTAAGAAAAAAAATGTCTACTGAATGGAGAAACACACATCTAATCAACACTCATGGGAGTCTACCTATTCCTCATCAAGGTTCCTGCTTCACATATTAAACCAACAGTAGTTTTCATTCTTAAAAATTCTGTCAACATTTTGTACAACTGTTACATAGATTTTCATAGTGTGCAATATTGCTAAGGTCAAATTACACTTAAACAAAGATCTAGTTGGAAAGGTTTCTTTTCTCCAGCCTTCTACTTCCTTCCAAATATGCCTTTATTCTGAATGAATCCACTATCTTGAGGTCACCTCCACCGCTTTTTTTTTTTAACTTGTTGAAAAAAGGAACATGATGAGATATGTATCAATTTAAGTTGATCAAGTGACAGATTGTGGCTATGATGCATTTTTGGGCCTTACACACACTATATTAAATCCAAAATTCAGGTGAGGAATATATGAATGTCTGTAGCTTCCTTTTTTCACTTGTCGTCTATATATGCATCCTCCTTTGGCTATGAGCATGGCTGTCTACCATCTGGCTACATGTACTGGATGATTTCTGTGGATTAAATATCATGAGCAAAGTGCAGAGTTGCAAATCTTGAAAGAGTTGACTGCGGGTTTGAAGTCGACAGCTGGTGTATGTATGTATGACTGGGCTGGGGCCTGTATGTGTGTGAGCGGTGGAGAGACTCTAAATTGGGGTAGAGGAATATTGTGAAACCAAGGCGACTGAAACATGATCCGAGAGTAATCCGGCAGGGGAAAGTTGAAACAACAACACGGCCGAGTAAGACTACATAGTACTTTGACTTGACCCACTCTCACTACAACAACAACAAACAACAACAAACAACAACAAACAACAACACTCGCTCACTAGTACAGCCCATCCTCATCCTGCCCCAACTACATACTACACCAACCGAACAACCGACCGAGCGATCCGTGACTTGCTATTCCCCTAGGAACGTCGAGTGCTTTACATAATCCCACTCGAAGTATACACATATCCCCTGCTAATCTATAATTTCTGCGCAATATAATCACCACTCCCGAAGAACACACAAACAAGAAAACACCAAAAAAACACACACACACACTCTCTCTCATCACCCGATTGAACTTTTCGGTGGGCCAGAAAAAACAGACGACTCGGCCACAGAAAGAAAAAAAAAGGGGGGGAAGGAAAGTCAACCACACGATCCTTCAGGATGGGCTTCTCGTTCGGGGACTTCGACTCGATATGTTCGTCAGCGGCGCTGATAGTGTGTCCGTTGATGGGGGCGGCGTCGGGGGGGTCGAACACGCGGATGGGGATCCAGCCGGAATGCTATGCGCGGAACGTGGAGCTGAACGGGACCATCCTGTTCCAGCCCGCGGTCCTGTTCATTCACATCATCGCCCTCATCATGCTCCTCCTCATGATCCTACACATCAAGTCCAAGTACACCGCCGTCGGAAGGAAGGAAATCGTACACTTCTTCTACTTCTACGCCGTCGTCACTCTCGCCTCCTTCTTCCTCGACAGCGGCATCATCCCCTCAAGCTCAAAACTCTACCCCGTCCGTCCTTTCTTCCATACTCACACCTCTCTCTCTCTCTTTCATCCACTGATGACCCTCCTTCTTATGCATCACTTAGTTCTTTGCTGCGTTCGAAACCGGGATGCTCTCGGCCACCTTCTGGTGTTTATTAGTCAACGGTTTTGTGGGCTTCCAATTTGCTGAAGATGGGACCCCACTCAGCTTATGGGTCAGTCGAGCATCGCCATTTGTCCTCATGTGAAACCGAGACTGACGGGCAGTTAATCATTTAGTCGTTGAGGGGGAGCTGTGCAGCGGTGTTCAGCCTGACGTTCTTCATTGCGATAGCGACGTTCAACTCGTTGGCCTCGTTCTCGCCATCCCAGCCGATGGCGCTGTGGATCATCATGTACATCTTCAACGGGGCGTGTGTGGCGATCTATGTGGTCCTTCAGCTACTACTGGTCGTGCGGACGCTGGACGACCGCTGGCCCATCGGTGACATCCTGTTCGGCGTCGGCTTCTTCGTCGTCGGTCTGGTCCTCATCTACGGCTTCAGCCTTACCATCTGCTCCGCTATCACCCACTACGTCGACGGCCTCTTCTTCTCCCAGCTCTGCTTCCTCCTCTCGGTCATGATGGTGTACAAGTAGTCCGTGTCCTTTCTCTCTCTCTCTCTCTCTCTCTCTCTCTCTGTCCCCACTCACAGACCATCTCTGAAGCTGACCACCTTTCTCTCTGGTGACTCTAGTTGGGACTCCATCACCAAGGAAGACCTCGAGTTCTCCGTCGGCTCCAAGCAGGCGGTATGGGACATCAGTTCGAAAGAAGCGCTGCTATCGGGGATGAGCAGCCACGGCGGCGCGGGCGGGAACGGGTCGTCCCCGGAAGACAGCGACTACTACCCGCACAGCGCCTCGGCACAGCTCTCGCCCACGAACTCGCAGACCATGATGGCCCATCCTGCCCCCGGCTTCCATAACGGATATCCCCCGCAGGGCGCCGGCTCTAAATTCTCCGGCTATTAACCTCCCCCTCCCCTCTCCCCAACTCCTCTTTTCTTTGTGTATTCTATTGGCCCCTGTTTTCCTCATCACTCAAAATCTAAAATCACGAGCATCTTTTGTACTCTTTTTTTTTTTTTTCCTCCAACGTGTGCCATGCCCATCTCTCCCTCAACCAGCTTAGACTCTCCTGCCCTCTCTCCTCCCCAACCTACACTACATACTCCACCTTGCCATGCTATTTAATTTATATATATCCTTCCCTTTTTTGCTTTTCCCTCACAAAACTCCCTCCCCCTTTGTTTCACTAATGATATCCTTGTTTTTTTTTTTTTTTTTGGCTCTTTGTGTGCTTGTGTTTGGGTCATTTTTTTTTTCTGAAAGAGAGAGAGAGAGGAAGAGAGAGACAAAGAATTTACTTTTTTCTTTGAATAATGAGAACTGTCACGTCCTGCTTTGTAATTAATCTCTGACAATGTTAATGAAGTGTGTGAACCAACTACACAAAAAAATCATCTTGCTGTGCACAAAATGTGTATAATCTACCTGTACAGTTGAGTGAGTGAGGTGTTGATGATGACTGAGTTCCTTGGCACGACAAAAAGAAAAAGAAGTGGTGTGTTGTAGAGATACACCCACTTGTGATGTTCAGTTGTTATCTGACCACAGGAATTCACCATGTTGCAGAGTGGAAAGGGGGTGTGGTTGTTGAGTATGAGGAAGGAGCTGACTCCATCTGGGTACAGAGGAATCTGTAAGTGGATGATAAGCATTGGAATCAAAGAGAATACAACCACTCCAGAAACCTAGAAGCTCTTCCATCTGGCTCTGCATTCCATCACTCTATTCCCATCTTACTCCTCACCTCCATAAACAAAGCTCTGCACACTGTTCATGGCGCCTGTGAAGCTATGCATTCCTAAGCATGAACGTCTTTTCCCCTCTGTTATCCCACATTCTTTTTGACATCCTGTGTCATCCCAACAATACATGCCCTCTCGGCCCGTCCACAGCTCAGGCAATCCACACCAATATATTGCCACAGTGACATGGTTTGCTCACCAATCCAATGCTGTAATCAATCAGTGAAAATGGGTCTTGCATCAGGGCTAGGACAGGTGGCACAATGTGCGTTTTTCAAGGAACTTGAATCTTGCAAGGAAGGCTGAGAATTGTTGATGTATACAAAATAAATCCCATGGAGGGGAAACAGAAAGAGAACAACAAGGTTGGTATTTATGCTACAACAAGGAGGGTACACATTGCATGTTTTGTCTGAGACTAAATGTGTGTGGTGTCAAAAACTAGACAACTATGAGAAACCAAAAATAGAAAGTACATACAACAATGAAATTTTGAATTGAATCTTGAAAACCGATTTTCTTGACTTTCTGTTGTTGTTTTTTTTGCCTGTTGTTGACAAATGTCTGTTGTGGATTCCATTGCCCATGGTCAGGTATTCAAATACGTTTCTCCCAGCCTACTCCAAAGTAATCCCACAGACCTCTCCCTCCACACTCTGCACCTTGTATACTTTTTCATGTGGTTCTGGCTGGCAATTTTTCAGTATGAATTGAGATGATATATACCTACATCATCCAATGCTTTTCCTCCTATTTCTCCATGCATTTTTCACACCTGTAAAACAGTTGTGGGATCTGCATTTATATGCTTTGTTGTATCTCAATTATGTCTCTTCCTTTAAAATATCCTCCTCTGTGACTAAACTGTGTCTGATCCAGGATTGTATCTAAGTCATGTGCTCTTATGAGTGTCTTTCTTTCCATCCACTTAATTAAATTCCAAACCCACATTTTCTTTGGTCATCCATTTACACACCAAAGAGGCTGTGAAATTAAATATTCCAAGTGATTGAATGAATGTCAAGAGATCTGTTATGATCTAGAGAAACTCCAAATTCTTGACCTCCCTTTATTTTCAAGTTCATAGAGAGGGTTGACTTCCTGTGGGTCAAATACCTGAAATTCTCACCTGACAAAAATACATCTAACATTGACATATTTTTATTTATTGATTTTCAATCTCATTTTTAGGACATTAGATTTACCCTCCCTTTTGTTCCACTAAGAGAATTGAATTCTAAACCACCTCAGTGTTCATAACCCTTCAAGCTCTCAATTGTAGGGACTTAAACCCCTTAGAGCATCCGCATTGGTTGCGGAGGTTTAGGCTACCTTAGTCCATTGAGTTAACACCAGACTAGCCTTAGTCCAGGTGTGCAACCCCATTGGTGCGAGTTAAAAACGGGTGTAAATGTATGGTATGTGTTTAGATGTGATGACTAATACACATGTGAGTTCTACATGCATACTTGTGTATGGCAGGCGGCATGCGCGACCTTGATAAGGGCATGATGTTGGCTTAGCCCCAGGGCTAGTGGGGGCTAAATCTAGCCCCCACTAGCGCCAAAACTAGCTCCAGGCTAGTTTAACCCACGCCTAGTCTGGCCCGGTGTGGTTGCGGCAAAGGGCTAAGTCCCTTAATCCGGTCAAAATTCACAACCGATGCGGATGCTCTTACCCCCCTTGCTATGCATGCAAGTGGTACTTATGGTTACCTTTAATGAAAAATTTCAGGGTTTATCCAACCACTTAGAATTTCTTTGAAGATTTTTGATGATGCCCCTCCCTCCAAGGCTTTTGGAGTGGGGGGGGGGGGGGGGGGCGACTTGATTGGAAAATTAAAATCACTTTTGTGAAAACAATCTGGTCATACCTCTTTGGGATCCTGGCCCCCAATCAACCAGCTGCTGAGGAACATCTCCTGCTTCTCATCTTTCCCTTGGGGTCTCCAGTGCTTTCAGCTAAGGTGTAGAAACCAGAAGAGTTGGATTTACCACCAAGTCCTTCTGCAGAGCTTGCATGGTAGGCAAAGGCACCTCTCCCCTTTTGACCATCATTCAGGAGCTTCAAATTTGCCTATGCTGTCTGGATGGAATGTGCATTTGCAAATCCAAAATAACCTTGTTTCATTATCCTCTTTGTCAGATTGAATTTTGTCCAAGAGAAAGGGAAACTGAAGAGGAGAGAAGCAGAAATAACTCATTATCCTCTTTGTTAGATTGAATTTTGTCCAAGAGAAAGGGAAACTGAAGAGGAGAGAAGCAGAAATAACTAATTTATTCTGTGTAATTCTTTTTTGGAAAGCTGCAAAAAATGAGTCTGGTTTTTAAGAAAACCCTCATTGAAGCTCAAAAAGCCTTTTGGGCAGCAACTTAAAGACACAATTTGCACCTTATCAAGTCAGAAAGGGTAGCACTAAATCAAAGTTGGACACATACTTCAAGAGAAGATCATGGAAATAAATTTTTATCAAAAGATAAGTGGATACTACACCATCACAAATCAATCATCAGATGATTTCAAGTGACATCTCAAAGTACAGAGGCGCCTTTGTACTTTGATGTGTCACTTGAAATCATGAGATGATTGATTTATTGTTTGTGCTGGTAATTATATATCTGAGGAGTATAAAAGGGGGGAAATACTGATGAGCATGATTCTTGGCCAAAATGTATGCATATGAGGAGAGAGAAACTTCCAGAAAAGCTGGCTTGGATGGTTGCAGCTAGTGCTTGCCCCCAAAGGACACCCAAGGTCTTGGACTTGTCCTAGCACCCACCTGGCAGGTATACCCATTGCTTGGGCAGCCAGAAATTCATCCCAAGCCAGACTTGCAGGTACTGGGTTTGGATTTTATACCCTTAGGTGGAGTCCAGGAACGGGTATACCCATTGTTTTGCAGGTTTGTGTTGCAAGGTTTGGTTGTTTAATGCAGCCATCTTGACCGGTGTGGTGTGCTATTTTGGTTTCAAGTGTCAAATGTGGTAAAAAGGACCAATTATTAGAGATATCCATACTACTTATATACATAGCTCATAAGTGGATATATACATAGCTTTTACATTATATTTTCCTGTAGTTACATAATCATCTTCAGCTGGCCAACTTTGGGTACTCAGACCTCAACTTGCCAACTTGTGGTACTCAACAGACCTCAAGCCAGCCAACTTGTGGTACTCAGACTCCAACCGGCCAACTGGTGGAATTCAGTCATCAAGTTCTGACCAGTCACAAGTCAAGGTTCAGTTCACTCAATTTCACTCAGCTTTGACCATCAGTTCCTGAAAAATCAGAACTCAGGATTCAGCTCTGACCAATCAGGAAGCATGGTTCAGACATCAAGTTCCAACCAATCACAGAGCATGGTTCAGTTTACCACCAGAAAAAATGCCTCATCCAAGGTCACCACCAGCAAAAATGCCTCATATTTTAATATAAAAGGAGGGCTTCTCACCCCCTAATTCCATCCTCATCCACTCAGGAACATTGTGAGCCTGGGTCTCTTTAGTGACAACAGGACACAAGGATGGGGGGCACAATAGTTGATTCTAGGAAGGATAAGGAGAGGACAACTATTGTGATGAAGGAAAGAAAGAACAGAGGAAGATGGATAGAGTTATAACTTTGATGATGAAGATATCTGGCCTTCTTTGGGCTATTCTATTACTCTCCTTAAAGGAGGATGGTTTAAGGGCAGCTAAGCTTAACCACTCTTCTCTTGAGAAACAGAGAATGTCCAGTCAGAGACTTCCTTGCTTTTTGATGTCAAAGGAAACTGGCAAAAGTTATGTAACAGGAAACCTATGTGGATTTTAGCAGCAGTCCACAGAAGCAAAGATTGATATTTTTTTATTTGGTTTGATTCTTTATTGGAGTGAAGAAGAAGATGAGTAGAAGAGGTGAAAATATCAAGAGCTCAGAAGAACTTTGAAAAAAGAGAGAACTTGGAAAGAACTGCTCACTAGTGAATAAATGACACCAATAGACCACATCTATACAATGAGGGGAATGGGTGGGACCTAGGTTGATGAGTAGTGAGGAGTTGTGTTGTCCAGAGTTGTCTGATTTGTCTAAGTTGGTGATTCTGAGTGATGATTAGAATTTTCATCCTGCCAGCAGTGAAAGATGGTTAACCTTGTTGATTGAAATGCATATATTCAATATAGTTTGAACTTAGAAAATAATAGATGTTTGAAGTGTAATTACTCCTCAATTATACATCACCACTATGGACAATAATAAATGAAAATGATCAGGGAAATAAGGGGAATTTTGTGAGAACATTGTTGAAGCCTTTTGGGAAACTATGTTGTTTCTAAGGCTGATAAAAATCCTGACAGGAACCACCACCTCACTCATTCCACATCCACACCCACAGATACCAACATATGCACTTGATCTCTTTTACTTTCTGAGTAATAGTTGATCTAGGTCTGATAAGAGACTGCTACATATATTTATCTCTATCATTAGTTGGCCACATTGCTAAATTTTGTTGTGTTTACTCTTACATAGTACTATAGAGGGGTAGGTACTTCAAACCACCCATAACAGTTGTAATAGTTCACATATATCTGGAATATTATCTTCTGTTATTTCCCCCTCACAGAACTGCCAATCCATCCCAAAAGGAGTTCCCACACTGGGTCCCTGGCATGGATCTCTGCCTCTGGCAGACTGTGACATCTCTGCAACATCAACATTTTATGCATGTCCATTCAATTTTCTCAAGGAATGAGCAGGGTGCAGGTACCTGCAGGTATCTTGTTTCCCACAAAGGAGAGCTGTCCTGTGATCCAGACCCAAAAACACTCCACTGTAAGAGCATCTCCAACAGAGCTGCCATTGCGTAACCTGGAGCAAACTTTGGCAGCCCGCAAGGTGTAGTTATCCTCCAGCAGAGCCGCAACAGAAGCCGCCAATGATGGAAGGGGTGGACCAATCCTGCCTTTGGCAGCTTGGCCCACCAGAGATCCACCCCTGCCATCAATCGACAGTCCATAAATGGGATGAGTGTGACACTTTGGGACATCTGCTTGCAGCCCGCCTGTCAGCCTTAGAGACAACACTGTTGCCCAAAAGGCTTCAACAGTGCCTTACCCAGATTCTCTGTAATCCAATTAGAGAAAACACTGTTGCCCAAAAAGCTTCAACAGTGCCTTACCCAGATTCTCTGTAATCCAAGCTTCAATTTCATATATTACATGGTCCATAGTTGTGTCGTGACTCGTATTATTCCACTGAGGAGTGGAACAATATTCTAAGTTCTAATTATTTTCTAAGTTCAGTTCATATTGCATATATTCAATTTGATCTTCTAAGTTCATCTTCCACATGGAACTCAGAAGACCTTCCTCAGATCATCCAACCAGAACCACTACATCAGCTGAACAAGTCATTGGACTACACTTCACTCATCAACACTTCAAGGTCCTCCCATTTCCTCACTTCACAGTGGTCATTTGGGGTCACCTTCTGTTGACTAGTAAGTTCAATCCAATCACTTCTTCCCTCATCTAGTCTTTCTGGTCACTTGGTCACACTTCTTCCTCTTCATCTCATTCATCATCAAGAGGCATATCTTACCAGATATTATTCTTCTATTCTTCTGCTTTTCTGTGGGCTTTTGAGCTATTAAACCCACATAGGTTTCCCTCTAAAGAATCTTTACCAGTTTCCTTTGGTCTAAAAAACAGGGCTGCTGAAGAGCAGATCACCCTCTCTGTTTCTGAAGAGAGGGGGCGTTGTAGTTAATCTCCACTACTGACTCTCCTTATAGGATTGAGCCCCATTGCCTCACCTTTTCAGGTTAGAGAAGAATAAATAAACAAGATTATTATCATCATCAGCTAAAAGCTTGAATATCATTCAATATAAGTCCTCTCTTCCTCCTTCTAGTTGTATCCCATTCCCTTGCAATACAATTAGAGTTCTCCCCATCTTGTGTCCTGCTGCCACCGTAGAGGCCCAGGCTCACACCGCCAAAGCCAGGTTGATCCATCCCCAGACCATTGGAGATGCTCTTATCCAATTCACAGCCTCCCTAGATCTGAGTGTGCAATTATCAGAAAGCTTCAACAAAAAGTCTTTTTCTGAGAGAACAAACGGGAGCAACCTTCAACAGCAACAAGTTGCTGTTCTGAAGGATATTTCTTTTTTAAAAAAATGAGTTTTTAGAATCATGCTGGCATGTTTCTTTGTTTATAATTCAAGAAATTGAAGTATCTTAGAAAAAAAAGGCAACTACTAAGAATGAGGTACAACAACCCAAAAATGTACTCAGCTGATATGACATGGTTATTCAAGCAGTTAGAAAACTCAGCTGGTGAAGCTGGGACCTCAAGACAGTGGGTTTGATTACTGTTTTGGGGGTTGGAAAGTGCATTTTGTGGTAAAGAAACCTGCCTGTTTGCATCATATTTTGTGTGCAACAGTGGGTTGATTCCATTGATACTTGGTTTTGTTTCTGTCTGTTTTCCATTATACTAATGTTTTGTGGTTTTATTTCAGTTCCTCCGACATTCCGTGGTTTGTTTTCTGTTCTTTTCTGGTTACTCTAATGTTCTGTGGTTTTATTTCCAGCTTGTTCCCATCAGGGTAAAAGATGTGGAATTTTCCACCCAACTTTGCAGAATGGTTTCCGCAGGGGCCTCAAGCCAACATCCCCTGCCAAGTCAATGGGAAACATGTCATCCTTAGAGACAAAAATGTGGACCAAAAGTTTCAAAAATATTCTCTTCTTATTCTTCTCTTCAATGCAAGTATTTTCATATAATAATATCTATACTTTGTTGTGTATAAGTGTGAAGTAATATACGTGTGAAGTAATTAAACATGAATTTCACACAACATCTAAGAGCATCCACCCCCGTTGGGATAAATCTTTAGGTAAGCAGCAAGCCCGGCAAGGCTCCATTGCTAACTTACGGAGAAATATCACCCTCGTTGGGTGGCATCAGCTCTTTAGGCAACAATTACTCAGCTAAAGAGGAGCCACACACCACCGTACACACCTAGCACCCAATCACCTGCACAACAACATACACCCCAGGCAACTAGGACCAACTGGTCCAGGGACAGAGCAATCATAGATGCATACCACTTTCTCTCTCCCTTCTGGGACCAATTGGTCCAGGGAAGGCAGAGAGCTCTCTTCCCTCCAGGACCAATTGGTCCATGAAGGGAGAGAGTTGCAATTTTCACTCTCTTCCCTCTGGGACCAATTGGTCCATGAAGGGAGGGAGTCACTCTCTTCCATCCGGGACCAATCGGTTCATGAAGGGAGAGAGTGACAATATTCACTCTCTTCCCTACAGGACCAATTGGTCCATGAAGGGAGAGAGTCACTCTCTTCCATCCAGGACCAATCGGTCCATGAAGGGAGAGAGTCACTCTCTTCCATCCAGGACCAATCGGTCCATGAAGGGAGAGAGTCACTCTCTTCCATCCAGGACCAATCGGTCCATGAAGGGAGAGAGTCACTCTCTTCCCTCCAGGACCAATTGGTCCATGAAGGCAGAGAGTGACAATGCTCACTCTCTTCCCTCCAGGACTGATTGGTCCAGGAGTTTTACTTACTTTGTTCTGTAGTGTTTGTTGGCAGGTACCTGTTTTCAGTGTTTGCTGAAGGAGATAGAGGTGAGTGTAGTTGGATGTGGAATTGGTATTGCATGTATGTATGTGTGGTGAAGGATGTGTGTCAGACCATTTATGTGTGGTGAGGGATGTGTCAGACCATTTTTTTACAATTGGTCTTTCTAGGGCTTGCTAACAAGCCTCTGTAGAGGTTTGTAAAGTTACAAACCCTTACAAAGAATTGAGGAAAGTGGTTTGTTAAAGCGCCCTAAAGAGGGCACAAGGGTGAAATTTTGTGTTAAAGCTGGGTAAATTCTGCTTACTGAGCGGGTTTACCAACACAGGGGTGGATGCTCTAATCATTTTCTAAGTTCAACTTCATTCTGCATATTCATTTTGATAAACATGGTTCATCCCCCTCAGAGTTGGGCAGATGAAAATTTTCATCATCACTCATCAACCAACTTAGAAGAAAAATAGAACCACTGGATAATCACTCCTCACTACTCAGCATCCAAGGTCCCATCATTTCCCCTTGTCATCTTGTCATGGTCACCTGATGTCATCTGTCTGACTAGTAAGCAGTCTTACCAACTTCTCTTTTCTTCAAGTTCATCTTGAGATTGATCTTATCTTTCCCCTTCTTTCCTTCCCTTTCTTCTTCTTCTAGAAGCACCTCATTCCAATCACTCTTGAAGAACCATTCTTCTTATTATCTTAGTCCAGTGAAGCTACCCCCATCCACTCAGGTTTCCTTATAAGTATAACCTTGGCCTTAAGCCTAAAAAATAAGGCAGTCTCTGACTGTACCTTCTCTTGCTTCTCAGGTTGAAGAGACTGTGGCTCTGCCCAGTTCTGCATTTCTCCCTATTAAAGGTTGAGCCCATACCATTGTCTTAAAAGACACATATTCATTCTTCTTTCTTTTCCTCCTCCTCATCCTTTGAAATATACCTTGTTGTCCCCCACACTGTTTCTTGCTGTCACTTGAGAGACCCAGGCTCACAAAATGTTGGTGTTTGGCTTGAAAAAACAAACACCAATGTGGAATTCCATCCATGGCGTATCTCACAAACAGTCTTATCCTTCTTTTATTTTGAACACATCCACACCCCAAATGTGAGAAATATGCTTGGTAAGGGTAAAAAAAAAGTGTTTTGGTAGGAGTTTTGACATGTCCCCAATGGCTACCAAGATGGATTATCAATGTTTTCACGTTCAATAGGTTGGTCCCCTTGGTCAGATGACTCCCGCTTTGGACGCTGTATGTGCAGGTGGCATTCAAACGCGTATCTCTGAATTGGGCCTAGCCAGTTGTCAGATTTTTCACGGCACCCGCAGCAGACCAGGGTGCTGCGCTTGTATTCAGTGGGACATCCCGGTATAGTGCATTTTTTTCACTTTTGTAGTGGTGTAACATTCTCTTGATGCGCAGCTCCCTTGATGATTGATGAGACCGGCTACTGGAAGGATGTTGGAAAGAAACCGGAACAAGCAGTACATGGTTGGCACCGTGAGGAAGTGATAATGATTGGGATTTGAACAAGCAATGTGGACTGGGTGGTGCACGGCACAGCATAAAGCAATTGTTCAATGCGGTTGGGCCACAACACGGGGTACAATGTCAATCAGTGAGCCCCATACAGTGACGGTAGGCATGTTACTGTACAAGATGTTTGGGTGTTCAAAATGTTGAGGGAAAAAAGTAGAGAACTTTTTTTTACAGTGGACCACCCAGGGGGCTTGGTGAGCTTTAAAAAGTGCTCTGCGGGGCTTGAGAAATGACCCACAACACTTTTGGCCACTGTTTTTGAGTAAAAAAACTTCATGTTGGACTTCAAATCACCCAGAATGGCTGTCCACAAGTGCCGCACAGCTCAAAGGAAGGGAAGAAAGTCCAATGGCAAGGCCCTAGCAGCTGGTATTACAAAGCATAAATATGGTTTTAGGGGGTCTAAGTACATACAAATGGGGTAGTACAGGGCGTGAATATGGGTTTAGTGGGTCCTAAGTACATACATATGGCCTTGTAGGTCTGTCTAACCCCATATATTCAAAATGTTGGGTTTGAAAAAAAAACAAAAAACTGAATCGCTGGAGCAGGGACTTAGCCCTCATAAATATAGAATCTACAACTTCCAAGAAGCCCAAATCTATTTTCAAAGTGAGTGGGTGACCACTCACATCAGCAAACATTGGGCCTGCAGGCCGCAACAAGTTTGCATGGTGGGCGTGTACAGTAACATGCCTACCGTCACGGTACATGAGTTTTGTCCACTGTGTTCTTTGCTTCCAAACCAAATAAAAATTTGTCATTTTCCTTGGTTTGGAACCATATGACGACCTGAGTTGGACAAGCCCATCTCAGACACAGCTCATCCAGCTCATCAAAAATGCAGCTCACCCAGCTCTTCCTCACAGGTGAAAAATCAAATCACCCAGCCTCTCCAGGAAGGTGAAAATCCAGCTCATCTAGCTCATCTAGCTCACCCTGCCTGATGAAAACCCAGCTCACCCAGCACCATAAAATCCAGCTCACCCAGCTCCTTCAGGAAGGTGAAAATCCAGCTCATCCAGCTCCACTCCACCATAAAATTTGGCCCACCCAGCTCACCCTGGCAGGTGAAAACCCAGCTCACCCAGCTCTGCCCCACCATAAAATCCAGCTCACCCTAGCTCACCCAGCTCCTCCAGGCAGGTGAAAATCCATCTCATCCAGCTCCACCCCACCAGAAAATCCAGCTCACCCTGGCAGGTTAAAACCCAGCTCACTCAGCTCCACCCCACCATAAAATCTAGCTCACCCAGCTCCTCCAGGCAGGTGAAAATCCAGCTCATCCAGCTCTACCCCGCCAGAAAATCCAGCTCACCCAGAAAACTGGCTCAACTGCACTTAGTTGACGTGCAATCATGTGAGTATCACTCAAGCCTCACTTGGAGCAAGCTTGGATGCAGAGTCACTGCAAATCAAAACTGACAGTTTCCCACACATCAACTGGAAGCAGTTGAGCAAGTTTTCCTTGCAGTGCTTTACATTAGTACTCAAGAGAACTGAAAATGAAAAAAACTACCTCTGGGTGAATGAAGTGAAGTTATCTATATTCCCTTCCCCTCTTCTCCTAAGCTCAATGTATGGTTGTCTTCAATCTAGTCCAATACCATTGAGATCAGAATTGAGTTGATATTTTTTTACCTGTTGATTGGCTTCTTGAACTCTTGACATTCTTGGTTCTTGGGACTTCTTGGTTCTTGGGACTTCTTGGTTGCTTATTAAGATTGAAGTTTGAGTTCAACTTCTAGCAATTGAGACTTCTCAGCTTCAATGTAAATCAATATCCAGATGCATAGCTCTAGGTGCAGACCCCCAAACAGATGCAGACTATGTATGTAGAGCAGACTCCCCAAGCAAGAAGAAAGAAGGGAAGAATTGTGCAGTATATACAGTGGGGGACTGTCAGCTTGCTACTATGACAGAGCCAACCTGACAAAGGTAACATAAATAGAGACGTTATTACTACAATATTAAGACCCATTTATATGACTAATAATGTACAAAAAATCAGTTTACTTATTTTTATCCAATAAAGCTTAGCAAAGTCCTGGCACCATAAAAATAAGTAATAAATTGAAATAACAACTACTTTTTACAAAAAATACTAAATAAATTCTAAACCTTGAGGATAACTTAGAATATTATGTCATATTCTGAATCCTCATGCAAATTAATGTAGGATCCCTCACTGGAAGTACCCCTAAAATCCTACTCCTTCACCTTGAACCAATTACCCGTAAGAATTGGCCACAAACATATGTCACACGGACATTACACACGTATGTACTTGTTATATATGCATACTATATGTGAAATGACCAATTATGGACTTATAATTGAGGTGTTGTGTATAGTTTGGGAGTTAGGCCCAATTGGGGTTTAAAACTCCAACCCCGCGCGTGGATTATATAATCCAATTGGAAATTGGCCAAATGCGTGGAAATAGCTAATCCCCTAGTTACCACATATGTACAAGTGTAACTAGGGTAAAAGTAGATTCTACGTGGTTTATTTACAAGGTTTTATTAATAAAAACCTTGAATACATAAGAGTAACATAGCCAGCGTGGCCTTTAATGATTGGCCTTAGCCATTTGTGGCCCATTTGCGTCATTTGTGGCCCATTTCAGATACAATCACACGTCAGTGTTGCTATGTACCTTACTTACAATGACTAAATAATTTATTAAAGTCATGGAAAACACTTGTGACGCAGAATTAATGACCAGCAGTGTCATTGGGATGAGCCTTGTTAGTGCCAATCTCCCAAATTGGCCACATTGCGCTGAAAACCAGTTACTACACGCACACAGGCAGAAAGGTCCTCCACTATGAGTGAAATTAGTATATATAGAGCCCTCTTTCCACGCCAAAAGTTGTTGATCATCATCAATTATTATTACAGTCAATCAGTTACACCGTGTCCTGTCCTTATTTCAGTTACTCTGCCCTGTTTTGCCTGTTTTATCCGTGGTGTTCTCATTAAATCAACCATCCTACGTGTCCAGCTCCTGCGCAGAAACCCTTCAGTCTACCCAGCAGCTCTACTTCACCCCCCTATGTGGCTTTTTGGCTTGAAAGAAGCAATAGTGAGTACTTCTTTCATCCTTCTGTTCCCATTCTGGTTCCTTAATTGGAAAAGCACTTTGGTACCACCTCCTGTTACACAGAAACCCATTGTTTGCTTAATCAGATACCACCCTGCTTAGCAGATCTCTGATTTAGAGGGCACCTACAAACACCCCTGCGCCAGCAGGCCCCTCTATAAAAAAGAATTATATTCTTTTTATTTCTTTCCTACTACTTTTCTACATGAAATTATCCTACTCTACCCTTATTTTGCACTCTTATCACCTTGTGTAGCTAAAAGGTACTAGCCCTTGGCATCACAGAGGCTGACAGGGACACCATATTACTGTAACACCCCGCCTGCAAAACTCAAGTTGAACACGTGGGGTGAATGTTCATCTATTGTGGGGGTCCAAAAACTTCAAAAGTGTCATTTTTGGACTCCTTGGAGGCTGTACTTTCTAGAAATGACTTGGTTTTGCAATTGGACAAGCGGTTCTGATTTTTTTGTTTTTGTTGGTCAAGATTTGGGACACATGGCCTTATATCTTCCCATAAATCCATACATGTGTCATAAATACATACATATGGACTTATATTTATGCTTTAATATATAAACCTCAGATGTATATGCTCATTACTCATTACTTGCCAAAAGAAAACAATTGGCCTAGTTAGCCACTCAGAATCCTGCAAGATTGATCAAACAGTGCTGATTGATCAATCAATTAGAGTGATCAATGATAAATCAAAGGTGATTGATCAATTACTCAAAATCAATTGATTGATTTTGAAGAACAAAGGTTCCATGATTTCTTGCTTTGCTTTTGTATGGACCTGCCACTATTCAGTTTCACATGATTTATTGGAAGTGTCAATCTGAAAATTCTGCTTGGAAAGTGCTTTATTTTAGAGATTAAACCAAGATTAGATCAAACCAAATGGTTCATGGAAGAGTATCTTGTGAGGATTGCAGCTTACATTCAACTGTGTTTTGAAAACTCACAATGGCAAGTTTCCAGACCTTTTGATTCTACGTTTTGTTAGAATGTCTTCAAAACCATGTGGCAATGTATCCAATTCTTCCTTCTTGCCACTAAAGCTGATTCTCCAGTTCTTCAATTTGTTCCAATATCAGATATTGCTTCAGGATGATTTGATTTTTTTTTCCAAATTATTCTTTAGTGCCAACTTTCCCCCTGCTCTTCCCCCACCCCCTGGGGGATTTTTCAAAAAAATTCTGTGCTTCACATCTGGGACACCTAAAATCTGTTACAGTAATATGGTGTCTCCCACTGTATGTAAATATTTATGTATTTAGTCAGTTCATGTTGTTTCGTGGTCTGCTTCTGTTTGATTATGTAACTTGGCTCTGATTATGTCATCATCGCCCACCCTAAGAAAGAAAATTATGTGACTCCGTTGAACAGTTTCCCATTACTCCTAACACATAAATACTTGTGATCAGCCTCGCAGGTGACCGTTGATCAGTGCTACAGTAGAGGGAAGCGCGGGGCATCGACCCAGCAGCGAGGATTTCCACAGGCTTGCACTTCGAAATTGGAATCGCTCTCCGGATTGTTATGACATCGTGGAACCCGAAGAGGTGGTGGTTGTATAGATAGGGTAGTGCGGGATTGCGTGAGGTTTCTAGGAGCCTCGTATAATTTCTTATAACGACCCGCACATGCTTACTGTTGCCTTTCTCCATCTGCCGTCCTTCCTCAGAACCCAACGCCGTATACAAGCATACATCCATTCCTCCAGCCAAGGTCCGCCGCACACATAGCGGCCCAAGCACAGTTTTGGCAACACCGCGTCCGATATTTGTTTCCCAAGCACACGTGACCATGAGTTCCACTTCCGTCTCTTCCAACTCAGGTGAGGCCCATCGTACTTTCTCAGTCTGCTGAGGCGTCCCCCCGCTTTTAATTAAAACTAATTTTGTCCTCTGGTTTTCCAGCCGGAAATCTTACTACTCAAGATGATCGTGAACTTCACAATCCCACTCAGCAATCCACAACATGCCATGGAATCAGTGATGCCACATCACGCTTGTCACCCCGAGATGGACACCACTCTAACATGATCGACTGCGGCCATCAAGGATTGCAGAACTCGCCTCCTCCCCCTGGTCCCCATACACACCTCCACGAAACCGATGGGACTGACGTTCCGCCCGAAAGACTACCCACGTATGGCGAACTTAAAAGTCAGGAAGGACACCGATTCGGAAGATGGCGTGGATGGATTGAAAAACGGGCTAGAGAGCGCATTGAGGAGCGAACAATCGATCGCGAGGAGGCAGAACGGCAAGGTCGCCCATTCGGTACCGGATGGGATTTGCCTCAGTTAAACCTAAGCAAGAATCAGTCACAACTCCCTCCTATGAATCGAAACTCGTCCATTATTTCTGCTAGAGATGAACGTGCAGCATTTAAGTCAGCTTCACGAAATCATAGGGATGCCTTTTTTAAACATCAGAAAGGTAAATTTGATGGCTCCACATCTTCCCATAGACCAAACTTAGAACCAGGCCCAGGTGCCGTAAAGCTCACTCCATCTACCTCCATTCATCAAATCGGATCCCGTTTTTTACCTCAATTCGCCTCCCAGCCGCTATGTGCTATTCCCCTACCACTCATCAAAACTAGACATCATTATCCCTCTACCACCGAGCCACCTGCAGAAAGGTTCTTACTCGTTGGGACAATTGATGGTCTCTACGTTTGTGACCTAATGCCTTCTCTTTCTTCAACCGTCAAGAAAGATATGGTCTCACCAACGGATAGTAAAATATATCAATTATGGCAAGGCTTAGGCGTGCATCAACTAGAAATTGCAGTCGAGGATACGCCTCACTCTACAAACACGTCTGTACCTGGAATCGTCATTGCACTCACCTCTTCGTCAAACGAATCATCCACAAGCCCCGTCGGCATGGATGGTGTCACCAAGTCGATCAAGATGTGGCCTCTGCAGTCCATGATTAATCTGGTCAAGTTTCGTGCGTTTAGTGAAGTTGGTTGCTTGAGGCTTTCTTTTTCTTCTCATTTTTTCTCAGGGCAGCATGTCCAGTCCTACGCGCTTTTGTTTGACTAATACACGTTCACTCCCGGTGCCATCTCCCACCATCGCAGAGCTCAGAATGTCTAGACCTCCATGAGCGGCCGACGAACACAAAGAAAACCCCGTCTTTGACTGCTGGGACCTCTGCTCTGGCTGGATTTATTTCCATGTTTGAGAAGGGAAAACATAAAGCCGAAAGTTCGATCAGTACTTTATCCGACACTTTTTCTCATACATCTACCCGCCCCCAATCGGGAGGCTCCTATGGTCACAAGCCTTCTCCAACTAGTCCATTCACGAAGCCAAGCACGTTACCGGCTTCTTCGACTCAGAAGTCGTCCAATCAATCCCATCTGGACTTACCTCTCCAATGGGCAAAGCAAACCATATCGCTCAATCTGCCCCGGATTCAGGCTTATGGTCCGATCTTATTTATCAAACTGTCCAATTCCCCCGTTCCAGGATTCAATCCTATCAATGATCAACTGGATCAAATCAATGACTCGCAGTCCATTCCTTCAGGATTAAGACCGAGATCACGTGCACGCACTGATGATGGGGAAGATGATTCCAATGCGCTCAATGACGGATGGTGGTACTTGATCATCGCGACCAAACAAATGATATTTGTAATGGAGTCTCAGCCTGCCTCTCAGCGGACATGGCAGTATGTCACTATCAGCTTCTCAAGATAAATGACCAAGAGAGGGAGCCGAATGGTTGCCCATGCTTACATATTGATTTTTTTTTCATTTGTCAGTTTATGTGCTGAGATGTCGGCCCCGTTCACGGCAAAAAGTGCCCATTTAGTTCTATCTGAATTTCCTCGCTCAAACCACAGTAGAACCGCATCTCAATCACGTGCTTCGACCCTCCTCAGTCGAAGATCTCACAATCCGCGTCTTGGGTACGGGGAACTCGCTGTGCTGTTGACGATGAAAGAGTATGCCGTTGTGATTTCATTGAGCGACTTGAGTGTCCGAGAACTAGACTTGCAAGGTACCGTCACCGCAAGTCAAAGCACGGCCAGCATCTCGGCATATACAAGTAGCCTACGGCCAACCACAGGTAGTTTTAGTGGGCTCAGTAATCTAGAACGCGTTCAAAATAATTTCAAGCCATTTGGACGTCACACGCCTCCGACCACTGGCTCGATTGAACCTGTTTTAATCAACAAACGGGTCAAAGACGGGCTTGGGATGGCACGAGATGAGGGATTCCAAGTCGAAAATCGCCGATTAAGTCGGCTAGTCAGTGATCGACGTTGGGCAGGATGCGAGGAACTGTTGATTCCAGTTCCAAGTCAGTCCGCTCATTCTGAGAACGGTCCCGGTCTTGGCGGTCGTGAAATTGAGAAAGAAGACACTCACCATCCTCGAGCTATTTATTTAGTCACTCGCGGCTACCTCACGTATGCGGTCATTTGTCCATTTGGATATGAATTCCGTCGCCGATCGTCTCAGAGGGAACCGTCAGGCTCCGGTATCGAGCAACGTGCAGGCCTTGCTGGAGGTCTCCCGCCACCTCTTTTATTAAAGCCGGTCCATACATTCACGTGGAGAGCGATGCCAGTGAAGCTACAGGCGCAGATCATTCCTACGCCGAGAAAATGGGCCAAGTTTCAAGAAAAGAAAGAGCTGCCGGGGGGTGCACAAAGTGATCAAAACTCCTCAAGTGACGAAGTGTTCTGTTGTTTGACGGCGTTTACAGCTTCAAGTGTCGAAGTTCAAGAAGGCTTCATCTCATTGAAGTTCCTAAGGATCATGTGGGAAACCGCACGATTTGGCCATCGGCCCGATCCAAAACTCTCGTTTTTCACACCCGCTAGTTGTGCGTATCGTCGCCGAGTCCGGCAAGCCTCGTCTTCATCCTATTCCTCGACTCAAACAACCAGCAGCATCAACGACGATGAAAATGACCAAACCGCACGCCAACCCACCTTGTCACGCGGCGCTGCCATACCTATATCACCACAACCACCTTCGAACGAACCTGCATCATCAGCCGACCAGCCGTTCGAGAGCGGCGAGGACGAACTGAACGATAACAGCTCGTACGACTACAGCGCTAAAATTGGATACCTGTGTAATTCTGCCGCCTGGTTCTCAAGAACACCCAGCTCACAGGCCCAGAAAGATCTCCAACCCAGCCAGCCTATCCATCATCTCGACCGCAATCCAGATAGCTTTGGGTCCTCCACGTCCAACGCTACCATCAGTGCCCATGATCATCCTCCCCAACATGAAGCTCAACAACAACAAAGTCAAAACAGTCATCTCGGCGGTAGAGACTTCACCCAGGGTAGCTTTTTCTGGAAACAGGCTGTCGGGGAATGGAAAATCATGTACGTTTGCAATAGCATGGATTTGTAATTTATGCTCTAGGTTCCTTCTCGCTATCGCTCTATTTCCTTTCATGTAACATTTTGTTCTCCCTCCACTGCACTCCCTTGAACTTCAAAAAAATAGACATTTTGTTTTGTTGTATATATACGTGTTACTTCTTCATATTTCAAGTTCTTATTTTTTATGTGGCAGTTGTTTAGGGATCATTTTCACTTTTGTGTTCTCGTCTTTTCTGTTCTGCAAAGCCCAGCTTATGGCATGATCTCGGCAAATAAAAACTTGTCGATTTATAAAGACAGTTACATAACCGCTTCTCACCTGTGATTTGGTTGAGCCTGAATTGTGCAAACATGTGGAATGCAGTATCACTGCAGGGAGTAGGGATGGTTTTGCATAACTTGACAATTCAGCTGCCTCATGCACTGCGTAGTAGCGTCTTCTTTTACGATGATTGGGCTGTTGCAGTGACAACGTGGTGGTCATACTTTGTGGCAGTGGTTTGTTGCTCTAGAATTTTCTTTGATGGAACTCCAGAATGCCATACATCAACGTAGCCATCGATCAGAACAAAAAAAAAACTTAATTACAAAATGCCGAAATGTCCTGTTGGAAATCAGTGCGATAAGTGAAGGCAAATTCAGTTTCTCCTCATCGAGAGGATGCCATATACTATGGGAAGAGCCTCTGCGCCAAGCTCAAAATATTTTTTGAAAGTCAAGTAAAAATGTCCTCTTCGCTTTAGGGAGCATATATTTATACATAAGTTATTCACAAGAACCTTCAAGGTTTGCTGCATAGCTTGATCTTAATTTGTGAAATTGAATAGATGTTTGTCCTTCTGGTGTTACAGGGGAGTAGTAAGCAGCTAGGCATCCGCCTGTTTAGGCTTCAAGTTCAGCCTCTGCATTCTGCACCCCGCCTTGCCTGCCCACTTGAGGTAGGTTATTTTCCTCCGCTGCGACTTCCCTCTCTAACCTCGCTTGCGCTTCTTCTTCCTCTTTCTGTTCAGCTAGCTCCTTCCTTTTCTTGGCCGCGTCTTCGCTCGCCTGGTTTCGTGCTTGATTTCCGTTGTCGTTGGCCACTCTGTTGTTTTGCTTTATTTCTGCAGCCGCTCCTTCAGATAATTCAAGAAGTCTCTGATTGGCTGTTTTGTTTTTTGTGATAGAAGAATGCATTTCATTTCAGTCAAATTTCCATTTGGTCAGCTTCGTTATAAGAGACGCTTACCCTCAGCAATCAATCTACGGCCTTCGACTACAAAAGGAACCACAGTTTTGACCGCCTGTGTGTTGTTACCGCTTGCGGCAATAAACCGAAGCCCAGCGCTAAGAAATATTTGAAAAATTAATCAGCTGAACTTTTGCTGAAGCTCCGAAAAATTCACTTACACAACTTGAGGGAATTCGCGATCTCTCACATTCGCTAATGCTTGCATTGCTGCTGCGGCATTACTTGCACCACTAACTAGTACTTCCCTGGGGAAATTCTGGGCTAATTCCTATGGTAATGTTGAGTTGTCATTTGTCCAAGTTATCGGTTGTAAGCATGTGTCTGCAAAAAAAAGTGCTACAATTTCTTTCGTAGTAACTGCTTACTTGTTCTATGGCCTTTGTAGCTGCTGCTGCGATCTCAGCAGCACCGGTACCTTCCTTTCCAAGGATGGCAATTTGATCATCTACCTCCTTTGACTGAGCCGCCAAATTCCTTTGCGCTTCTTCAATTGTTTTCCTTCCTTCGTCATTTATCGCAAGCGTGTTCAATTGGGTTTGACCATCTCTGCTTTGAGTTGATTGGACGCGCTGAAGGCTTTGAGTGCCTCGACTAAGACCCTGAATCATCTCGTTGTTTGCTAGCAGTACTTGTTTCCTGAAAATTTTAACGCCATAACGTGTTATATGTGGAATGACGGCAAAGAATTAGGCAACCAGCTCGGATAAATTTTATTTAGAGAGGTTTGACTTACCGCGCGGCTCCCATTTTTTCCAATGTTTCTTTCACTCTGCCCTTATCTCCCGAGTTCTTGGCAATTTCTTCGAACCCTTGACTTTTATTCTCGCACACCAAACAGAAATAACAGCCAAGAAGATAAAAAGAAGTTTCAAAATCTTTAGTCTATAGGATAAGAAAAGGAAGAAACTCTCGGCTGTTAATCGAGTCGTTATGCTAAAATAACCTACATTACGAGTGGTGCATTTTCTCTGATGATTCCAAGTGATTTTTGAGTAGCAGTCGGATCTTGTGATATACTGGCAAGCTGATCACGATAGATGAAAACAAGACAACAGGTAAGAATCGGGATTAATCTTCCTTCTGAATATGTTGGTCAACTCACTACTTGTCTTAAAAAGGATTCGCCGCTTCCAAGCTTAGAAGCTAGTTCAGCTCCTCTCTTCACATCATCAGGGCTAGTGTTGGTATCCTATATGACTCGAAAGGTTCCAGGAAAAAGAAACATAAGCCAAGATTCCAATTTCTAGGAAATTGCGGATCGAAATAAAAATGAACCGCTTGCGTACCTGCATCTGTAGCATGATGTTATCCATAAGTCTGCTTGCCTGAGCCAAAGTAAGCGCAGCTTCTCGAACGATTTTTCCACCGCCGCCTAATTCTTTTCCACCCTTACCTGCCTTCCCAAAACCAAATTCTGGTGTAGGTGGTGGAGGGAACTCTCCTTGCACAAAGGGTGGCAGTGTAGGTGGGGGGGCCTCCGTTGCAAGTTCACGTGTGCCTGTTCTTCCCGAAACAAATTGTCGGCCGCCGGCTCTTATTTCTCTTCCTCTGACGCCTTGACCACTCGAAATTTCGCGGACCAATTTCCCGTCACCCCCAATTGATTTTCCGGCCTCACCTTCGAGGAGTAGTGGTGGTGGTGGAACGCCTGCGAGCCCCGGGGGAGGTGGACCTACACCTAAAATATCTCCCAAAAGACCTTTCCCTTTACCTCCTTTACCCTCTTTGCCTGGGGGGGAGCCTAGTGCTCCTGCTCCTCCAAATAGTTCAGCGGGTGGAGGAGGGGGTAGTCCATCAGCGCCTGGGGCCACACCTAAGATATCACCTAGAAGACCCTTGCCCACGGGCCCCCCAAATGCTTCAGGCGGTGGCCTAACACCGCCGAAACCTTCCAGACCCCCCAGCTTAGCCTCTTTGGCCCCGAGACCGCCTGGACCACCTAAACCTTCAAGACCCCCCACTCCTCCGGGGGCGCCACCAGCTTCGGCTATGAAGCTCTTCGGGCCCCCTTTGCCTCCTTTGGGTGCTCGAGCAACAAGGGAAGGTCGAGATTCTATGGGCGCTCCTCTCGAAAGCCTAGTCCCTCGCAAAATCCTTTTCATCAGCATTAATTGCACGAGACGAGTTTCATGAAACTTGAAGAAATATACTCACAAGAGGTCCCTTTTGGACTTCGTCAAAGTTGAAAGATTGAGTACATATGTTGGGCTAGCACCGACGGTGATTTCAGAAGCCAGCATAGAAAAACCCAGCAGGCCGATAAGAGATTTAATGCCCAGCATGTCGTATTTCTTCAAAGCTAACGTATTTACGTAATCTGAATTTTGCAAAATGTGCTCTAGTAAATGCAAAAGAGGTTGCTAGATGACAATGATCGAGCGCAGCTCGGAAGGATGGGAATGGAAAGCCAGTAACTCAAACGAAAGTATTTAAAAAAGTTGCCCAGGATGAGTGCCACGCTTCTTAGAGGAGTGGATTGTTGAATTACCTCAAATGGGAACCTCCAATATGAGTCGTTCCCATAGAGAGAATCAGTTGTTATAACACCATTATCTTGTTCCGAAATTAATATCTAAGTGGATCGACTATTCTACGACAAGTTACGACCCGATGGGATTTCGTCTGGACCTGGTCTCGGTCACGAGTCTTCGGGTGTTATCGACATTATTTTCGTTGTTTCGACAATTCTATTGAATCCTCTTCTCACTAATCGAATAACGTCGATTTCATTAGGACGGTTCACATTGTGATGTGTAACCATGTTTAAACCCATTTTTAACACCCTTAATGGATAAAATTTTGCAAAATTTTCATGCCTCTGTATCTGGACGTTTCGGAGGATTAGGATCAAGTCATTTTTTGAGTGAAAATTTTATGACAAGTGTCATAAAATTGGGGTTAAAGATGGTCATAGTGCCCAACGTGAACCGTCCTATTGCTCTGGTTAGAAAGAAATTGGAAGCGTTATCAAGTGATCACAGCTTCAGTACCATGGCTAAAAAATCATTCATCAAGCAATATCCATGAGCTACATATTACTCGTGCATCGAGTCAACCGTCCTTATCTTGCGGAATACAATATGGTTGATAACCCTTGCTAAGATGCTTGACACACAAAGTACACCACAGATACAAGAGAAGTTATTTTAACATTGCTGTGAGACCTTGCAATCAGTTTCCATCCAAACAGATTCAAACCTAAATTTTTAGGGTTTGATGTTTGTTAAATTCATTGTTACACATGAAAAGGCTTTTTGGTGGTACGGCTCATCATTAAATTTAAAATGATTTGTCTAGTGTCACTGTATACCACGGTGCTGACTGTATTTTTCAAAAAATGTTAGGTGTTTCTTCAGATTACATCTGCAAAGTGCAACTTTCTCAAACTCTATCAAACCTTGCATGAAATTGCCACAAGTTTAGGTTTAGCACTTTTTTTTTGGCTAGCAATCCAGCCAGTTTTTTTACTGGCAGATCAAAATCACTCAGATAAGCATTTAGAGATTAGGGTGGTTCACAACTTGCTGATTTGGGGAAGCTTATTTTTTCACACCATTGTCTGTTTAAGATGTCAGTTAGATCAGCTTGAATACCCTTGGCTGGGTTTTGGCTGGCAGACATATCAAAATTTATGAATTAACCATGCCTAAATATTCATTCAACCTTGAAAAATGACAATTCTAGATTTTTTTTGTAAAAAACAGCAAGTTTCCTAAATAGGTTTTCCAGTTGCTATCTTTGGATCTATCAGCAAGAAAATTTATGGTTCTATGTTTTGCTGAAAGCTTACTCCTATAGGCTGGCACACAGAGTTCACAATCAAGAGAGTATCAGGGCACATTTTTACATTTCATGAAATTGGCTCTGAAGCAGAATCCAGGGAGCTGGCTTGGCATGCAAGTTACAAAAATAAAACAAGAAAAAAAATATAAAAAAGAAATCATAAGAGAGCTTGAATACCACTAGCCTCAAAAGACTATCTTGGGTATCTACCAAGTTGTATTTTGGTACTAAGGCACCCAGCTTGATGAGGTGCCAAGAAGGGAATTAGTTGATTTGCCACACAGGGCTTTCAAGAACCATGTAGATACCTGTAATTGTCCAAACATTTCCAAAAAAGTGGGAGATTACACTACATAAATTATGAAACTTTCCAGAATTCCCGTAGTACATGTCAAAATTTCCTGATAACCAAAAAAAGAGAAAAGAAAAATTGGGAGTTCAGGTTGATTTTTTTCAAGTTTGGTTCAAATGTAGTTGGTAGCTTTGAATGTTAGATTGAGAGCAAGAATTCAGGGGATGTTTTCCTGAAAATTGACTATCACAGATGGTTTGAAGTTGAACTGCTACTCTCCAAAGAACTCAATTTCAAGCTACAATTAGTGACCTGAGGTTTTTGTAGCATGATTTTAACTTCAAAATGACGTCCGGTCGTGAACTATTTGATGTCTGCGGTTTAAGTGCAGTGCTCAAATAAAGGTTTATTTTCACCGCTCAACCACCAAGAACCCAATCCCGGTGTTCCATCCCCTTGAATTCAAAATGAGAAGAAATTTCACAAAGTTATTAGAAAGGTAACCATGGTCATTGAAAGCTCGAGTCCAGCTATGCATTGGTCACCTATGCATCAAATTCTCCAGCGTTGTTAAGACCCTCCGGAATACTTGATAGATTTGATTTTGAACGAACGATCCATTATGGAAATTCATCGGGCAAAGAGCCTGATTTCGTCGAGAAATTGAACATCTAGCGACTACAATGGAGTACGGCGTTGACGACCGAACAAATCGAATATACTACCAGCGCAACAAGAGCAATTATTTGTCAATTGTTGTTTCTTCTTTGCTCTTAAGCCCTATGGGAAACTGCATTATAAAACCCCCCAAGAAATCAATTGGTGAGGGAGCCACACTATCCCGAAGACGATCACAAGTTCCGTAGCTGAAACTCCTGATTTCATCACCTAATCTTTGATAGAGCTGTGCTCATCCCTAACCTTCATTAGTACTATCTTATTATTCGAGATCTTTTTTGAAAAGTTGATCTTGGAGTACCATTATCATCTGATTTTCTGCGACAATATGTGCAAGCCAACGATTTTAATCAGCTTTCTCTATGTCGCCAACAGCGTCATGATGGCTGACTTGGGGGTCAAGGCTGCCCCGTTGAATCAGCGAGATATCTTGGTCGCCCCAAATGTTCAACAACTGAATACGTAAGTGCTTTTTATCATAACTTTCAGTTTTAAGGCTTGACCAAAAACCTTCCTTTCATCATTCTGAGACAGGCTTCAGAGACGTGGGGCCTACAAAGCGTTAATTGCGCGAAGCCCCCAAAAGCAAGAAAAAAAAGAAAAGAAGAACGCAACTTTGAACAAGCAAGTCACAAGTGATATTGCCAAGACCACACAGGCGAATGATACTACCAAGACCACACAGACAACTGATGCCAAGACCACACAGACAAGTGACACTGCGACAACCATACTGAATGCAGCGAATGTATTATTCACAGCTACAGCGAACGTTGATAATGCTGTTTTGATCATTCAGGTAGATACTCTTGTTACCTCTCGGAAGTTTCTTTTTTCTTCCTCCACCAAGTGTAATTGACCCCATTTTTTTGTTGCACACTGGAATCTACATTACTCAGAATCCTAACACCACGCAAGAAGATGTCAAAAGGGCGGCAGAAGAGGCATTGAAGAATGAAGAGGCTGAGGATTTCCCAAGGCAGGCTGTGAGAAGCTCTATCCTTCTTTTCATTCAGAAGACCTTGTAATTTGATTAACAATGTTTATAATTTCAGCTTGCTAGTGCTTCCAGTGATCCGGAAGCCGCTCAAGGAGCGCTTGCAGTGTTCAGAGATAAAGGTCCCGAAGTTATGTAGGTGAAATTTATCCCTTCTCTTTACTCAAGTCCGCTATGCAATTTATCTTATAACTGTGGCGTATTATACTTGTAAAATGGTTGACGTGGCAACTATGTACCAGCGGAGCTTTCAAGGCAATTGCTTCTAATCCAGGAGATAAGCAGAAAGTCAGGGATGAATTGACAAAAATTGCACTCAACCGGTAAGTCACTTGGATTCATTGAATGAGACGGCTTATGCCCCATTTCTGAAGTTCTGTTTTTCCCCATAGCCTTCAAATAGTTCCTGCAAACCTTGCTCTGATGGGCGGGATCACCGGTGGAAACAGGCAACTTGTTACCAGATTTCCAATCGGCCCAAGCCAACAAGCTGTTGGCACGAAGATAACGGATCCCGCCCAGAGGAAAGTAGTAGAAGAGCATCAGAAGGCTTTGGCCACCCAAACAAAGATTGTGGACGAGCAAGTAGCAATCATTCAAAAGCAGGGGGCTAAGCCTGAGGAGATTGAAGAAGCTGCCAAAAAAGCGCTGGTCCAGGTGAGAAAACTCGCTTCATCTTTTTTTCTCGCTGAGATTGTCCATGGCTTCATTGATAATCGTGATATCGTAACATACTGAAATAGGAAGCAGGCGAAGAATTTGCCAGAGTGGTCCTAGCGAGTGCTGGCAGTGATGCTAAAGCAGCAATGGCGGCGTTAGCAGAGGTCAGAGACAATGGACCATCTAAAGTCATGTAAGTGACTGCTTTTCAGTTGCATGTTAATAGTAAGGTTGTCCATCAGAAGTATATTGCACAAATATGAACAGGTTCTAAATCCCTTACTTTGTATCTCTTCTAGACATGGTTTGACGGAGATTGCAAAAAATTCAAAAGACGCAGCCAATGTTAAGAGGAACATTGATCTGGTTGTTCAAGGTCGAAAACATGTGGTTCCAGGTAAGATTGAGTCTATATTTCCGGGATTAGACAGAAAATTTTGCTTACATACCATCCTTCCTGGGTTTCAAACGTGCAAATTAGCTAACTTGAAGCTTATTGAGCTGTCAGGAGGGGCTGCGGCCGCAGGCACTGCAAATTCCACATCCGCTGCCCCCACCAGTACCACAGCACCAGGTACCACAGCACCAGGTACCACAGCACCAGGTACCACAGCACAAGGCACCACAGCACCAGGCACCACAACACCAGGCACCACAGCAACAAGTAATAATTCAACAGCAACCACAGCCATTACAGGGTCTGTAACAAAACTATGAATAACATTTATACAAAAGAAACCTGAAAATAATTTTCAATCCTTCAGACTTCACCAAACAAATCAGTTGTGGAGATATTGATCACATGATTCTTCATTAAATCAAAATAGACAATAAAATCCTGCTCAATTCATGCCTTTTCAAAGATCATAAGTAAGGCATTGTGTGCTACAAACTTAACTAATTCCCTCCCTGTGTCCCACTTGGGGGGCCCAGAGGGCCGCCTCCCGCAGGGAGGGACTTACGACTAAAGCCCCCCTTGCCGCCTGAGAGCAACCACCAAAAAGCTGGGCAAAAACCATTATCAGCCCATATCTCCCACATGGTTACCCAAGTGTCTATGCCGTTGGGACCACAAATTCTTCTATATTTTCTGTTTTTTTTTTTTTTTTTTTGTATCAACCATGTCCTGCCAACCCCTCTCATTCCTCTGCTATTTCTAAAAAGAAAAAAGAAAAAAAGGACATATCCGCCTGGATTGGCTTCGGATAAACCCTGAGATTGATCCTCTGTCAGGCGCTTGCTGACACATGTCAGGAACACATACTTCATGCATCTTGAGAGCACCATTCAATCAGTTCAGCCCTTTGAAGCGGATGAAATCCAGAAATCCGGAGGCCAATCGGAAATAACTCCTTCAGGCTTTTTGCCATTTCGGACAACAAAAAGCATGGCTCTACAAGAAAAAATGTAGAGATGGCAAAAAAAAAGCTGTGACTGAACTTTTTTTTTTAAGATAGGCAGCATGGCAGGCTACAAGGCATCATTTTTTTTTCTTATCCAAAGCTTACCAGTTTTCCTGGAACAAGCAATTAATCTGAAAAACAGCAAAAAAGGGCCGTGAGAGCCAATGTTCTCAGGCCATCTGCGCGACTTTAGACGTAAGCTTCTCCTTTGGAGACGTTTTGCGCCTCCTTGGAGAGGCTTATATAAGCTTGTGTGTGCTACATTTCTCACCAGGGGAGAGGAGGGGGCACTCCCCAGGGAGTGCCATAGCTGAAGTTGACCCTGGTTTTTGGTCTGAACTCTGTCAGAAGTCAATCACAAATTTTTGATGAACTATTCCTTTTGATAAGGTGAAATGAAGGTGAAATAATGATGAAGTGATGTGCTAAAAATTGTGAAATTATCAACAACCTTTGTTGAATTTATTTTGAATTCTAGCTCAACTTGATCATGACTGTGAACTACAATTGCTCAATAAATGCATGTTACACAGAAATACTGGTCAACAGGCTGGGCCTTTCATGGATGATTACTAGTTTGTGTTGGTTATGTGGTGTGAAACCAATTTTGACACTGTCCCCCTATCCCTCTCAAGCGGGATAGGGGGACATTTTCAAAATTCCCTCTCACAAAAAACAGAAATGGAACATGAAGCTGAGAATTTATAAATGAATGAAAAACCGCTCTTACCACAAAGTGTGTGGCAATGCAACATTATGTCCAGCTGAACCCTAACACTCCCCGGATTGACTTCAATCAGTTTTTGGACTGAGAGGGGTACTATTTTGTTGCATGTTGTGGTACAATTGCAGCAAATGTTTGCTAATGTCAGGGCAAATTCTTAGATTTATTTGGATGCAGAAGGTAAAGAATTCAATAGTATAATACAATTATTAACCAATTTTTTCAAAGAAGATCTTGGCCATGATGATCTTTTGGAACATTATCATCCTTTGTGAATAACTTTTTTGTACACTACTAAAATTACAATCAAGCAGTCTTGATTTTCACCAGAATCAATTTATTAATTGAAGAACAATTCAACTTGAATTAAAAGTTTGTTTTGAGTATCTTTATTATACAGATTAAACTAAATTCAAGTCAAATTCCAGATGAGTTCAACATGAGTTAACCAATACTTTGTGAAGTTCAAAGAAAGATGTAGGGGAGGTATCCACCAGAGTTACAGAAAAAAGTTAAGCTATGGCACTCCCTGGGGAGTGCCCCCTCCTCTCCCCTGGTGTCTAATACTAACAACCAATTTTTTTGAGTTGAATTGAATAATTGGGATAGAAATTCCACAGCCTTTAATCATAAGAATTTTGAAGCTCAAATGATTTTGAAATCCATGAAAATCTTTCAGTTCATTCACCACTGATTTTCTGTGAATTCTGGACTATACCAGTTCACTACCAAACAAAGTGATGGTGATCATTTTTGGCATCAAGATGCAGAATTATCCAAATTACAACAGGAAGGTAGGTTTTTAGTAAAATGGATGAAAATGAGAATTTTTGGATTTTATAAACTAATCACTCATTTTGATAAAGATGAATTATGACATCTTGAACAAAATCCCAAATCAACGATATTAATTCAGCCTTTCCAAATTCCATAAAATGCCACAAAAATACCTTTTGACAGGTATTCCTGTATTCCTATGTGTGATGAAGGGTTGAAAAAGACTCTTTATTGAGAATATTTTATTTCGCCAGTAGTAGTAGACTATAGATCAGAAATGACACATACAAGAATAAAGAAGAGCATAGCCACATCAGAGACCAAGAAACATGAGAGACGAAACGAGAACAAGCAAGAACACAAAGACTAACGGGTTGACCAGTATTTAATAGCCACAATCAGACGGGACAACAGTACAACAGACAATAGATAACTACACACACACAAACTGAGTGAAACAAGAAATGAAAGCATTGTTAATCTGAGGTGTTGAGATAAGAAAGAAAACCAAGACAGAAACTAAGAGAGTGTACCTCTGCAGTAAATAACTTGAGTAATTTTTTATCTTGACTCCTCCTGAACCAAATGCTTCCTCTCACAAATCTAGTGTTGAGTTGTAGTGAATTGTCAATACGTAGTCTCGGCAATCTGGTGGATCTAGACTGTTACCTGTGATCTTGAGCTTGATTCGTTATCGGATCGGCTACCGTTCCTGTTCTTGACGATGGGTCCTGAACGAAGCGGTTGAAGTTTGATCCTGCTCTCCAATCTTCCGGTTGAGCGAGTACAAATTAGGCAATACGGTCCAGGGTTAGGTTTCAGGGTATGCATTATGCATAGTGCAGATTACTGCGCACAACACTATGTCTATTTTTCATGGAAATAGACCACACTAACCTATGAATGTTCTGAAGTAAAATCAAGAGAAAAGTTCCCAAATGATAAACTATAATTAAAAAGAAGTCAAAGAAGTTTTGCTCCCAAATCCTGCAGCATCAAATGGTACATATACAATAAATTGAGTAGGAGAAACAACTATGAGAAAGGTGCTGGTGTGACAAACACCGCGGAGGATCAATTTTTGCTTGTCTACAAGTGACATCACAAAGTACAAAGGCCCCTTTGTACTCTGGCATTGCACTTGTATACATACAAAACTTGATTTTTTGTGGTGAAATGTGCCACAAAAAGATGAAAGGTTAGGAAAGCACTTGAACTGTCTAGAGACAGATTTGGTGTCCTTCTACAATTTCATAATCAGTTTGAGAAGTTGGAAATTGATATATTGAACAAGAAAAACCCATTATCACTTGAGGCGAGGGGACGTCAGGAAAAATACAGCCCACTACATAGAAAAGGCATGTATGGCACCAGTATTGAAAATTAGAAACTTATAAAAATTCTGGCAAGATGCATGCTATACGGTTTCAATAAAAACGGATCTTCTGGAATCATAGTTGAATGATCCGTTTGGTGCTGTAGAATTAATTGTGTGTTAATTTCATCATTGATTGAGTGAGCTCCCTAATTGAATATTCTAGGTGCTCCAAGCGCTTATCATAGGTGTCAGTTGAAAGACTAGATTTATTTGTGGGATTTGTAGAGAATTTTTGGGTTTCCGATGCAGAGGTTGACGACGAATACGACTGATTTAATGTAGGTGGAACAACTTTCGGCTTTGAAAGATTATGTTTTTTTGGACCACTTCTTGGATGATTTGGACTGCTGATGTGACCCAGTCATCTTCATCACGAGGGATTGATGTTCTGCACGGACCTGTGTTAGAATAGCGTGCCCTAGTAATCGATTCGTAACCTTTTCAAGAGTAAACGGTTGAATTTCATAACAGGATTGGATGATTGCCGAAAGTTCAACGTCATTTTCTAAACTGTTCAGAAGCATAGCAGCCGCCATAGATGAGGTAACCGTTCCGAATTCATGGATGCTGTGTTTGGTTAGTAGAACTAGCGTCGTGTACGCATGTTTGAACCTTTGAATGTGTTCGCGTAGAGGAGTTCCCGGCTGATACACCATTCGGGTTACTTCACGGTTTGCCGCACAAATGGTTACTAAGGAGTCCTCGCCACACGTTGACGATAATGCTTGCCACGCGTCTCGAAAAGGATTCTTATTTGCTGGGATTACGGAGTGTGAGTCTTTGCTGACAGTTTGATACAGCGCGATGTGTGCTCGAGAATTCCGTAACTTAAACTCGCCATCGTTTTGTTTGTTTGCGACCCACGCATCGTTGAACAGAGTGTCCAAATTATTCAATTGTAGATACAAGATTAATTGTGATTTCCACGAGACCCAATTTGTGGTTGTCAACTTCTCTATTCGAATCAACGATGGCTTGGAATCCAAGTAGACATAGTCGCTGCCATCGCTCGACATTCCCTAAAAATAACTATCTTCAATCGATGGCTTTCTCTACCTCTGAGTTGCGAGATTCAAGGCCCGACTTTTGCTAATCTGATATGACAAATCGGACTCTTTATTTCAAATCTTGTGTTCGGCCAGCGTGCTAGAAGTGCAAATCAAACAGATCAAACCAAGAGAGCAATCAAAAGGAATAAAACATCAGACACAAAATCACGAGTCGCGAACAGAAGTGACGTGAACAGACCAGTTTTTTTCACGACAATGAGACGATAGACGATAGTTAAGCGACTCTAATGAAGAAAGAAAACGTATGGCAGCTATGGAAAGAAAACCAAACAGCTTAGCAAAACCCAAGAAGCACAGGAATCAGAATCCATGATTGGATACCTTTAGTGGAGTTAAATATATCTTAAGATTCTTGTTCTCCTCTTCGTAAAATTTTGCCCCTGTTGTACCTCAACCTGTTTGAAACAGCGTCGTCATGACTCAGGTTTCACATTATACACAATCGGCTGCTTTATTCACCTGGTGAGCAGTTTCCTTTCAATTGATTGAGCTGATGAATCTTCAGTTTATTTTGACTCTTGACTGCTGTATTGCGCGCGAAGCGTTGTGTGTGTACCCCCCCGGTGATATCCCTTGCCCCGTGGCCGTGAACCTTTCGGGGAGGCACTCCGCGGGGGTCCCGGCTCCTCCCACGGATGTGTTAAGTTAGGAGAAAACCCCTCACATTCCAAAAATATGCACCCCTCACATTCCAAAAATATGCACTGTTCCAATTGTATGCCCTCCTTGCATTAGCCCTGCGGGGCTTTCAAAAGTTATTTGCATCTGGTCAGGGTAAATTCTCTGAGTTTGGCCTGCAAATGAATTCTAGCGTCTAGCTCTGCAGGGTCTAAATTGGGGGCTGGAGATCAAAGGGAAGTCCTCCAGAGTCCAGGCTTGACATGATCACCATTACCAAACCCAAGAATGCATTGGAATCAAAAATTTGATTGATATTCTGTGGGGCCACATGAATGGGTCACGTCCGATTGCTTGATAATTTTGGGTCCCTGATGCCACTGCCACTGGCCCCGCCCGGCCCCACTCTGATCAACTTCCTCCTTAGACTGCTTGTAAAATCTTCTCCAAGTGTGAAACCAAGCCAAGACATTTTTCTTGTGACACTTGATGCTTTGTAAAAACATAAATCCATTTGGTTCCCGTTTGACTGACTGATTTATTTTTAATCTACTGTTCTAGCATCAAAATTCAGTTACTAGTAACTATTGGACTGGGTAACTAATTTTGACTTTGTTTCAAACAATAATTTTTCACCAGGTCATACTATTCATATTTTCAATATTAATGTTTTTAGTTTGGGAATTGAATTGCCGACCCCTGTTATTTGAAGGGATGACCCCCATTTTTTCCAAGACGTCTTGACGACCAGTGTTAGACGTCCCAGGATGGTCCAGAAATTGTATTTCTGGTCTGGGAAATAAAAGGGGGTTGCAGATCCAATTTAGTTCCGCAGACTGGGGGTCGTCTGTTCAAATTTTCCCGCGCCCAGGTTTTCATACAATGCCTGCTTTCCCCGGGGGCCACAGCTTGACTTGCAGGTTCTGTTGCGGCTTGAAAACAATCCCCTATCCTGCATCTCAAGACGCCTTAGGTTTGAAAGATAAGTATGATGCTTGTTTTGAATTGACTCAACAATTAAAGAAGAAGACTAGATCCAACAGAATGGTTTATTAGCTCATGTTTTTCTTTCTTTTCTTTTCTTGTTTTCTTTTTCTACTTCTTCCTGCTATAAAATTTGATGATTTTTTTGCTTTTGCATTGGAAATATGAGATTAGTGTTGGTTTGTTTGGGGCCCAAATCATGAAGCAGAAGAAAATGAAAGAGGGGAGTTATTTTCTGATTGAAGAGTAAATGTAAGGGGTATGTTGTGTCTGATAAAAAATCAGAATAAATGTAATGAAAATGAACTCAAATGTAAACTAAGTATGCGCTGCGGAAGATGTTTGAAAAATAAGGAAAACAAGATGGTTGACTTCTTGAAATGAGGGTTTTTGAGCAAGGGAAATGTAAAATGAAATTTCCTTATTCAGGAATGTGTGGAACAATTTATCTGATGTAGAAACAGTGATTTAGATTGTAAGGGAATGATGGGCTATGGAAGATAGATGAAGCAGAAGAAAAAGATGACTTTTAAGCTCATCAAAATTGGTTGTTTATATCAAGGGGATGTGTAAGATTCAAAGCTGTAAATCTGCCACAGAATTTCATTTTGAATTTGTACTGTGTATGGGAAGTGATATAAAACATAAATTAATAAGAGGCTATGGAAAATAATAATAAAAGAGGAAAAATGTGATGTTTACCTTTTGAGTTCATCATTTTCAAATATGGGTTTTGTCACATTAAAGAGTAACAACCAGCAACTTGTCAAAATACTTCATTTTCCATTATAGCATGCTGCATGGTCAACTTATTTGAATCCTGATGTTATATATTTTTTAATGCTCTGTTTGCATTTTTTATGATATAATTTATTTGTTTTAATGATGTTTATAACTGGTGGAGTGATGGTTTAGACAATAAATTTCTGGCGGTGGCATTTCAGGCAAATTGAATTGACGACCCCCTGCGCGCGGGTCAAAATTGTATCAGCGACCCCCATTTAGGGGGTCGGACCAATTTACCAAATTTGGACCAGTTTCAGACATTGAAAGTTGGTCGTCACGACGTCCCAACATAACTGGGGGTCGTTCTTTCAAATAACAGGGGTTGGCGATTCAATTCCCTTTTAGTTTATGTCATAATCAAGCTAATTTTCAATTGAAATCCTCAACAGGTAGTGTATTGATCCCCAAATCCACAGATGCAGATCAAATTTCCAGATAACTGGTTAAAGTAACTACCCATTGTGTGATGCTCATGGGTTGAACTTGAATTTGGCAGAGTGCATAGATTGAATTAATTACTCTGTTTAGAAACTCGCCCGCTGAAGAAACACAGACACTGGTTAAGTGCAACGATGTGGAAAAATAAGATGTTAATGCTGTCACCGAGGGCTCTACGGAGGAGACAGATGTGGTGATCTTGTCCCCACTCCAGTAGAGAGCCGCACTCGTAGCCGAGGGCATGCAGCCTAGGTAACAACACCAAGTACTCGTCTTTCAAGAGCTTTCAGGCCAGGTTGCAATTGAGCATGGCTGGATCCGCGATAAACGTAGATTATTTTTTTCTGCTACAACGATCACTGACACCATGCTAGCTGTTCATTCGGCGCTTCGATCGAAATTTGTTGTCAACCTCCGGGTTGAATGGCACTTAGTCCAATTAGCCAGTCGACACCGACGCAACCAGAAGGTTCAACTGCTACAAATTCATCTAATCGTTGCTTAACTTCGGTTCAGCGGTGCTTCGTCCCGGAACTGAGGCTGGAGACTGTTGACCATTGAAAAAGAATAGGTTGTCGAGGTTCAAGGCAGGTCAACAATTGCTTTCATCCTCGAATTAGGCCAATTAAAACGCTTTGCAAAAGGATATGTATTTATAATTACAAAGGGCTCTTGGCGACCAAATCGAACTCGTGATACCAGCTAGACGCCGGAGACATAACAAGGGCGGCCTGCCTTGCTGAAATTCATCTCTCATTGTGCTCGATACAATTGATACATATCTTTAAGCGAAATCTCCTTGGGGTCCATTTTTCTCCCCAAGACGACCACCAACAATTTTCCATCCATCCGGTTCATCTCAGTTCATTAGAAACCTGGGAACATCGTCAATTCACCTAGCTGAAGCCTCACATCTCTTGATTGATCATGGCACAATGCAGTGACCAAGAATGAATGAAAAACTCCAACTTTTCCTTAAATATAACAGGGGTTCCATCCTAGATTGCACATCTATCAATAATTGATTTCTCATTGTTTATTCTATCCGGGGCTGGTCTGAGATATAGGTTCATCACAGTATCAACGCAGAAAAGCAGCGAGAAATCGCTATCCTGTCAAATTATCTAGTTAGTCACCTTATAATGAGGCAAAAATATTTCTATGTACTTTCAGCGTTCCAGTTATTCCGCCATATTTTCTGTAACTCTGTGCCAACTTCGAATCTGCTGACAAATTCCCATCATGGGAAGTCTTTGTGAGTCTAAAATTCATCCTCCATCCGTTATTTATCATTTCTCTTTCAAGTGAAGCATGTTCAACTGACCTCTTAAATAAGGTTTGTGCGAGATAACCGATCGCACTGGATGCATCGACGCAACCCACTGCCCCAGAGAGATATAGACAAGAAGAAAGGTGAGTGTCACCTTTTCTAGCCTTCAAATAAAAACTTCAACATTTCCATCAAAAACTAAACCAATCTTTGTCCGATTCCTTTAAAGAAACTATAAGTAACATTCAGCAAGTGGATGCCAGGAACACAAGGAATGGAATTGAAGTGTCCGAGGCTGCCACTGCACTTAATTTAGCAATGAGAAAAGTTGATGATATTGTGATGATTCTTCAGGTGAACTATGTTTTTTTGATCCTTTTCACTTTCGGATAACTCAGGTATAGAATGAGTGCAAATAATAATGATTTGGCTATCCTTGCACCATCATCCTTTTCTCAAATTTCACACCAATGATATAACATGAGACTATTTGATAAAAATAGAATCCTGACACATCCGCAGATCAAGTACGAAAAGCGGCTGAAGAAGCCCTCGCGCACGAAGCTAATGAAGACTTTCCCAGAGAAGCTGTAAGGATTTTTTTACCTTTCCCAGCTAGTGATCCGTTCCCTCCGTTTCGTGAGTCCAAACCTATTCGAAGAACTGATTTATGATTTCTACTCCAATTTTCCTTGAGAAAAAAAATATAAAGCTTGCAAGCGCTGCTCGAAATTCAACTGAAGCTCAGAGCGCACTGGCCATGATCAGAGATCAAGGTCCTACAGTTATGTAAGTTTTTTCTATGAACTTTTGGAATCAAATGTTGAATTCTGCGCAGCGAATGCTACAAGATTACCGATGAATGTGAATTGAAACATAATTTTTCTTCTCACAATTCGACCCTCATTGAAATTTCCTCAGCGCTGGTTTCAAAGAAATCGAGAAAAACTCGAGAGATAGGAATAAAGTGATAGAGTCATTAAAACAGATCATGCTAGCCAGGTAAGTTCTTTGCATATAGAAAAAAAAAGAAAAGAAAAAAAAAAACGCATAAAGTGTTCTCCTTTTCCTCTGCGTCCTCCGAAGGCGTAAGAAAAAAAAGAAGATTTGAACTAAAAGTGCGCATCTCGAACTGATTTGCTTCCAAATGATATTCAAATAGGCTTCAAGTTGTGGCAGCAAACCATGCCTTGATAGGAGGCGTTCAAGGGGGCGATCGACAGTTATCTCTTGTTTCCCAAATCAGCCCTAGTCAACAGGCGATTGGTAGAAGACTAGACAACAATCAGAGGAAGACAGTTGAGGAAGCACAGAAGAACCTAGCAGCTCAAACCAAGAAAGTAGACGAGGCAGTAGCGGTGATCCAAAGGCAAGGAAGCTCTCCTCAACAGATTGAAGCTGCAGCTAAGGAGGCTTTATTTCATGTAAGATTTTTTCGCCTTTTCTCAAAAAAAAAAAATGCTCATTAGGATGTAGATTATTTACTTCAATGGATATAAAAATTTAGGAAGCCGAAGAGGATTTCGCCCGAGAAGTCTTGGCGAGTGCAGCCAATGATGCCAAAGCAGCCATGGAAGCTTTGGCGATTGTGAGGGACCATGGGCCAACTGAAGTGATGTGCGTACGCCTCGAGAATTCGCCATCCCTATCATTACTGTTCCCAAAAGAAACGCCCTGTGCATATGCTATTTCTCAAGATTTCTTACACACTTCACATTCCAAATGTAGTGCTGGGTTTAAAGCGATCGCAGATGATAGTAAAAACGCGAATGCTGTCAAAAAGAGCATCGAATTAGTTGTCAGAGGTCGGGAAAAGGTTGTACCCGGTGAGTTCCATGTGTCCAACATCTGAAGCATCGTTAACACCTTGCACTAACATAAATAATCTCAAAACTGTGCATACTAACATAAATAATCTCAAAACTGTGCAGCCAACTTCAAGTTGATTGAATTATCAGGCGGCTCCGCCAGTTCCATCGGCTCAAACACTTCGCTGGGCTCCACCTCAAGCGCCCCGATCAGCGTCATCCAAACTGGCCCCACGGGTTTGATTCCAACTGGATCAACGCGCTCAGCTGAGGATAAAAGATTACTGTCGGCCCCACCGGCGCCAGCCGATACCAGTCGGGAGAGAAAAGATGAAAACAGATCCACCGAAGACGGACGCAGACTCGACTCCGTATCCAAGGTCGATAATTCTAATAACGCCGTCGTCAAGTCTGCAGGGACCAGTGATGAAAACTTGGAGGCAACCAGAAGGTTGTTGACTAGAGTTTCTGGCCCTACCCTTACTGAAACATCCGTTGTGTTGGTCGGCTCAGCCAGTAACCGTGTAAATACCTAATTTCCAGTTGGAATCAATAAATCAGAAAACCTTTTTTTTTCCCTTCCGAAAAAAAAAGTAGCTGTTCCATTCCTTGTCTTCATTTGCTTTGCAAGTTTAATATAAAGAACAGATTTTGAAATCACATACATACCAGCAAAAGCCAACATCCCAATCCCAAAAGGCTTGCGGTTAGGATCTTGTGCCGTGGGATTGGCTGGATTAAAAAGCCCGAGTCAATATGTGCCACTAAAGGTACGCAATACCGGCCCACAGACCCGGCCCAAAACTGAGCAACTCTGTTTTGGTGAATTACATATTTAGGCAGCAATTATAAACGGCTTTTGAAGATTATTCCTAATGTTTTTCAGAAGTATTTGAATAGCCTCACTATATGAGTTATATTAAAAATATAATGTAAATATTTTTCAAAAGTGTTTCAAAATAATCCAAATTATAAACATTGCGCCCCAAGCAGGGTAAAACCCCAAAATATACTCTTCTGTGACCCGTCACTGCCAGCAATAACTGCTTGGGCATAGCAGTCCGAGCGGTACTTGACCAGTACCAGCTGGTCAAGCAGGTGGCCCTGCTCAACCGGTCACCCGGCTCACCGGCCAAACAAGAGTATTTGACCAGTGTGTCGCTCAAACATTCCTGCTCAACCGGTGAGTACTTGTCGAACGGGGTGGTTTGACTCTGATGGTACCCAATTTGACCAGTACTTACCGGCCTGCTCGGCCGGCACACTGGTTGAACAGGCCGGTTTGGCCGGTGAGCCGGGTCACCGGTTGAGCAGGGCCACCTGCTCAACCAGCAGAGTTGGTTGAGCGCCGCTTGGACTCCTTTGTGCGAGCGGTTAAGGCAGGCAGTGCGTGTACAGGATTTGGAGCTGTAGGCTGTAGTGAGGTTTCTTCATGTTTTGTTGCATCCGTTACTATTTTTTTCTTAATTCTGTCTTTCAAATCACCTCTCCAGGTCGATTCAAAATCTATTTCAAATAAAATAATGGTAATTCCTTATCATTTACTAATAAAAAATTAACTCAAAATCTTTTAAAAAAAAATTCTAAATATTTTTTAAAAGCCATTTATAATTGCTGCCTTAAGTTGGGTGAGGGTGATTTCATTTGGACTTGAATCACGAAGATTGAGTGGTGCACCAGAGACCGCCAGGAAATATCAAAGGACATATGTGAGCAATGTAGATTGGACAAAGTGTCTTGTGTTACTGCTGTATGATATGCAAATAAATTACACTGGATTATATGGGTAGAGGGGGAGATAGAATGTGTTATTCACTTTTGGGCTTTGTATGATAAGGGAAGAGGAACTGAGAGAGAAGACAAAGATGACGAGAAGAATACAACAGACCAGAGAAACAAAAAACCAAAAAAAAAAAAAAAACCCCACAAATCGTCAATCTTGTTTTTGTCCAAGTCAAGGGATGATAAACAGACCAGACAATAAACAGCTATTAAGTGGAACATGAAAAAAAATGGAGTTAGATTAGAGGTGATTAAATGGTTGAAAACTCGTAGACGGAATTCCATTCGTAAGGTTTATCGGGTCCATGAATATCATCGACGTTCCACTCTGGATGATTGATGGCATCGATGAGCCCCTCTACAGAAGCGGCGAAGCAACGAGTTTCCAAGGAGACGAGAAGTTCATGAGTATGATACATACTGGCACTGGGGAGAGGGGATGTCGGTGTGCTTACGTTGTTCAATGACGATGCACGAAAAGTTCTCGTAGATAGCATGCGGTCCCATCTGCGATTTTTTGCGGGGGATGGGCTTGACGCGTGGGTCGAAGGAGAGGATGGAGTTGCACGAGTAGATCTGCACGCCTAGTTGGTCAGTCACGACCGACATCCTATCCACGCAGAACATGCATCATCCAGAGCAAGTGGCTGCAGTCAATTTTCTGAGATAATAAAAGTAAACGGTTCTCGCCTTTGAGAGACGCTGAGCGAGGAGAGAGAGTAGCTCGGACTCACTTGATCCCCGACTGGTGGCTCCACATCGACATGGCGGGCAGGTCGAGGGACCGATTGGAGTGGTAGACGAGCGCGTTATCCTAACTTGACCAACCCGTCACTCTCGCGGCCAATGTGTATGTATACGCTACAAGTATTTGAACCTTGGCACTCACGTATCCGATACAGTCCTCACCACAGAGCCCTAGCGTCTGATTCAGCCGCGAGCCGATCTCCGTCGCCTCGGTGAAGTCCAGCGGCGTATCCTTCACCGGCTGCAGCGCCCCCGTCGGGACCAGGATCGGGTCAACGGCGATGTACTGAGACGCGTTCAGCTGAAGGAAGTGCTTCGAAGCCGACTCGGAAGACGCATACGCATCCAAATTCCTCAAATCGAGAAACATGAGAAATCAATCCTTAATACTATTAAGGACTATTAAGAAGAAAAAAAATTGCCTACCAGTAGACATGCGAAGAAAGCATTATTGGTGTGGGTCCTTTGGCCTGAGCAGTCATTCTCGTTTTCCATTTCCCGCCGGAAAGTAATTGATACTCAATCTACGAGGAGGTAGGATGTCGATAAAGTGTGCTTAATAACCCTCAACAAAGTGCCACCACCCAACTGTTTCTTTCCACGAGCAACAAACGCGTCACGTCAGAAAGCACTCACCTTGGTGATCACCTCACTTGGAAATCCCTGCTCACCATCCCTGTCGACAAGCGAGAAAGAGATGTAGCTCAAATTTTTCGCTTCCACTTTGAATGGTCTGGAGGGTCGAGCGCCACTGAATGACATGAGCAGGATCCGCACTTGTGAAAAGAAACACAAAAAAATAAAAAATGGATAGGTTAGAAGCGCTAACTAACCTTCGGTCCCATCCGGGAGCTCCACCATGCAGAGTATTCAACCCTGCCCAGACCAAATTTCTTGAATAAAATCAGTCCAGTGGCTTCTCTATGAAAAACCCGCGGCTGCTTGAAAAAAAAAAAGAACAAGGAATGTCGATGTACCCTCATGTTCATTTGGCGTGGTGTGAAAAATACGACGAGGATAACCAGGGATAACAAACGAGCCTGGCAGTGACCGACATGTAAGTTGGATCTGGGTGGGGGGAAGGAGAGAGAAAGGATGCTCAACTGTTCTTGATGCGGTTCGCATACCTTCCGACCACGGAGCCGAATCGCGGGTTGGACGGATGGTGGAGATACTCGGAGGTGTTATCATAGCCCAGGACGATGTCACGAAAGGTGCTGAGTGCAAGATTGGAAGATATGGTTGAAGGATGAGTTGGTTCAGTGTAGACCGCAGCTTATCAATGTTGATAGATAATAGCTTTGTTGAGTGAATTACCCATGGCGGTCCTTGACAAACAAGCTTTGGAGGGAGGCGCCGATGCCGACGAAGCTACCGTAGATGGAGCCGTCGGGGGCGGAGATGTTGTGTACGGCGAAGGCGTCGAGATGGTTTTCGAGGCCACGGAGGAGGGTGAGGTCGAGGTCAGCACGAGACTGGTACCAGGGGACGACGACGAAGGAGAGGATAGCGACGAGTGAGAGCAAGAGGAGCGCGGGCATCCTGATCCATCGACAGGACACTTTCCCCACGAACCCGCGAGACCGAGTGCGCAGGTTCCGGTAGCTGCTGCTGCCGGCTGATGATGATGATGGCTCCGCTGACCGCCGGAAGAATATCGTCGTGCTGGGTACCCGCCCCAGTAGCGGCGAATGGTGGTGGTGGTGGTGGTGGTGGTGGTGGTGAGGCGGCACTGGCGGAAAGTTGGACACGATGCTGCTGTTGTCATCGTCTTCGTCCCCTCCATCCTCGCTCATCTCCTGGCTGTGGTGCTTCGAATGATGGTCCGACGAGTCTGCTGGACTCTGATGAGAATACTCAGGATATACCCTGCTGCTAGTTTGCTGATGCCTAGTCCGTCCCATGGCTGCTTTTGTCGAGATGATAACAATTCGCGGTGAGATCCAACCGGGTACATAAAGTGTACATGCACGTCTCCTGATCAAATGTACTGTGGGTCCCAAGGTTGCTTTTCTGATCTGGCCACTTGAAATGCTTCGCGAGTTCACCCTGGTTATGAATTCAATTCTGTGGACGATAAAATGGATATTCCAGCTTGTGGCTCGTCAGACTTTGTTTGCCATCATCTGAGTAGAGACAATGAGAAGAGTCACTCACCATGAGAGTCTGAGACTGCTTCGGTCGTCTGCCTCCGCGAGAAAAAAACTTCTTGCACGCGAAAAACTAATACGCGTCCCGAGTACCGTCGTACCACACCATCTGGGCTATGTAGAGACGTCGAGCTATGGTCCTGGAGCTTGGCGACTGGCGACCTGTCACAGAGACTCATGGGGGTGTCACAAAGCTCAACACACCTCTAGCTTCACTCCAAATAATTTCTTATGTCAAGGAGCTGAATATATGCAATCATGACTAGTTGTATGATTCCAATGGCCGATGAGGGGAGATATGTAAATATGTAGATACATTTGTAGGTGGAAATGTGGATGTGTGTGTGTGTGTGTGTGTGTGTGTGTGATCTCAAGACGATTCAGATATCTTCTTCACCGTACCGTTTACCCCGTGCCCACTCAGTCATGTATGAATGGACCTTGGTATACACTTCATCTTTGCTGAAGATCTTTCCAAACGCATCCACAAAGTTCCCGTTGGGTGCCATGAGATAAAAGAATCTAGTGGACGGATAGTGTAAAGAAACATCATTCAGTGCATCAGGTGTACTCTGATGAGTGATGGAATAATGAGACTGACATGGAATGGTCCACCAGATAGTCTTCCCCGGGCTTCACATTAGGAGGCGTAGAGAAGTAGACGCGGTAGACCTTGCACATCTTCTTGATGGACTCGTAGTCTCCAGTCAACCCGACCATCTTGGAGTCGAATTCTTCCAGATACTTGGCAATGGCTTCCGGAGAATCCCGGTTCGGATCGACCGAGATGAACAGCGGCTGGATGGGGATGTGGCTGATGCTCTTGTCTTCAGCTGGTGATGCGTGTGTGTTGTGGTGTCCCCCCGACAAGACGCAATCCGTTCTTAGCTACCTTGTTTTTTTAGAGAACAAAAACCTTTCACCAAGACTCACCTAGCCGATTGATCACAACACACATCTTATCCAGTTCCTCAGGGCAAATATCGGGGCAATTTGTGAATCCAAACTGGGGAGGGAGATAAAACAAGAGGGTGAACGGAAGCAGAGGAGATTTGGAGAAGGGAGCAGTGGGGAAGAAGGGCGTACATAAATCAAGCTGAATTTTCCGAGGAGGTCTTTCTCCGTAAACGGCTGACCATTGTGGGCGTTAATGAGCTGGAAGGGCCCGCCGATTTTCACTTTCCCGACCGACTTGCTGGCCCGTTCCTCGCGCTTCTTCTCCTCCACCTTCAGCTTCTCGTTCTTGAAGTACACATATATCCCCACCCCCGTGGCGATGAAGAGAGCCAATGACACCACGTTCCGGTTCGGTCTCCCACTGCCACTGCTGCTTTTAGTCGACTCGCTCAGCGGCGTGGCCGCCGGCGCGCTCGGGTGGGACGCCGTGTCCGTATTCTGTTGAGATGCTGTCGGCGACGCGTGGATCGTGGCTAAGAATCTCGGCCGGCTCGAGTTCTGCTGACCGCGCGGAAGAAGCAGAGGGGACAATTATTAGAGACCAGAGAGGAAGAGGAAGACTTAGAAAAAGGTCCTTAGTAACCACTACTAACCAGCGAGTACTTCAGATGCTCCGAGATCCCCAACGGATGCGAGCTCCTATATCCAATCCGTCCGAACTGCTGGCAGCAACACCGCCGTAGCGGACCGAGGCTGGCTGTCATCTTGTTAGGAATGCGCACACTTCTGACGATGTCCAATTTTCTCAGCTTTCAAGGGCCACCCCAAAAGGGGCTACACGATTCGCTAGTTAAGCCCCTTGAAGACTACATACATACATAGATCGATGTGGCTTGATGGCACGACTCTCTCGGTGCACTTCCCAGTTTCGAAAGAGCAAGAAATGGGGACAATTGTTGGCGGTCTTGACTCTTGATTTCTTCAGTTCACGATTAGAAGAACACTGGACTGCTCATGCCTTCCTCTCTTGATAGCTTTCCACCTCCCAGCTACAACAAGGAACCATGGCAAATTGCAGTAGGGTAGCTGATCATCAGCATCCTAGATCCTTATCACTTTCCAATGACTTGATGGTGACCATGGGATCATGGCTGCAGCCAACCATGGGATCCTCACAGGTACTGTAGCATCCTTAATCAAGCTCAAAGCTGAGGGTATATGTCCTCTAGGGTTGTGGCCAGCATCATGTTGATCCCATCTCATTACTGTTTTGGTATCCCCTAAGTCTTCCCCGGATCATAACAGAGATCTTGAGTTGTGATGAGTGAGCTCTTCTTGCCGCTATCCTAGCGTACCAAGGAGGTGATCGCTTGTCAGTTTTTTATTTTTATTTTTTATTCTTTGCTCTCGGGTCACAGTTATGCCAATCCGTGGCGTGGCATGAAGAGGAGCTCGCTGGATTCTCCAGTGGAGCTCCTCCTGTCAACTGTGCTGACAAGGATCATGAAAGTTGTTCAGGAAGAGATGAGATGAGATGAGATGAGATGAGATGAGATGAGTAGATGGGAAAGTCCCGGGTCAGCTTCAGGGGTGTTTCTCCCGCGGGAGTATTTCAACTGTGTATACACTGAGAACTTCTTCCTTCTGCCATCAGCTTCAAGTCGGAGTTTAACCACAACACAACAGAACATAAGAACCACCACCACTACCACCACAAACGATGGGCTCACAAGCATCCAAAGTATCCCACCCAATGCAGCAACCGAGCATGCGATACTCATCCACAAACGAGAAGAGCCAAGCGAAGGCGGATGCCGCACAGACGGCGGCGCTGCTGTCGCGGTTGCACGTCTCGTCTCGCAAGCAACTACCACTATCCCAAGGCGATAATGAGGATGGATCGATGGGCATCTCTGAGGGATGCGGGTACGAGCCCTCCCCGGAGATCTCGCTCGATAGATCCGCCCACTGGAAGAACGCCTTCCAGCGCAACGATAAGGCCCAGTTCGCTAGCACCGTCCTCAGCAAACAGAACCTCGCCGCCGCACTCCTCAGCCGCGAAACCCTGGCCGCCGATAAACAGATCTTCTCCCATACGCTGACCGTCCAGCCGTAAGCTTTGTATCACTATCTCACCTGGAAAAATAGGGAGGGAGACTTGTGATACTCATTCTTTTCTTTTTTTTTTTTTGTCTTGAACACCTAGAACTCCCGTTACTAACCAAAAATCCTCCGGGCGATGCTGGCTATTCGCTACGTGCAACGTGCTTCGTATGGGCATAGTCAAGAAGTTCAACTTGGGTGAGTGCTTTTTCTACTCTCACAAAGAAATCCATCAATCCGAGGCATCGAGCATACTAACTCTTTGCACATCTTTCCTTCCCATAGGCGATTTCGAGCTCAGTCAAAGCTACTTGTTCTTCTACGATACCCTCGAGAAGGCGAATTACTACCTCGAAAGCATGATTGATGTAAGTGGCTCCTTCTGGCTCCCATGCCACACACCGAACGAACCTCACCTGCCGGATGGGCGGTGAATGGGTCATCCGGATTGACTAACCTGCTTGGTGACCTTGTGACGAATTCCAGCTCGCCGATGAACCCATCGACGCGCGCATTGTCTCTCATTTATCGGCCAGTCCTGAGGGAGACGGAGGTAAGAGAGTGGATGTTTGAGGAAAGAAGAGGACAGACTCTAATGAGGGCCACTTTACGAATGCACATGCCTACAGGTCAATGGGACATGGTAGTGGGGCTGATTGAGAAGTATGGCGTGGTGCCCAAGGCGGTGTACGACGAGTCGTACCACTCGTCCAACTCGGGCGGGCTCAAGACCTTCCTCACCTCCAAGCTGCGAGACTTTGCGCTCGAGCTGCGTCAGGTGCACGACGATGCCCTCGACCACTCGCTCAACATCCTCGGCATGGACCGCGACTCGGCCAAGGCTGCCGCCGTCTTGGACGCTAGAGCCGCCAAGGAAAAAATGGTCCGACATCTTCACCCCCTTTCCCTTTTTTTTCACTTTGTCTCGTTGTTGCGGTTTTGTGTGTCTGAATACTCTCCCCCTGTGGCTCTCCCTCACTTCGCAGATGGGCCAGGTCTATCAATGCTTGGCCATTGCCTTCGGCACTCCCCCCTCGGCCAACTCGACCTTCACCTGGGAATATCTGGACGTGAACGGGAAAGCGCACGCTCTGGAGTCCACGCCTTTGGATTTCTATCACAGCCATTGCTCCGGATTCAAGGTGGGTTCATCTCCCTGACAGTTCGTGTATTGGATGACTGCTCATGGGAAGACTTGACCGGGCTTGCTGCTCCAGGCATCTGAATATATCAGCTTGATCAACGATCCGCGCCACGACTGCAACCAGTCTTACACGGTCAACAGGCTTGGAAACGTGTGGGGTGGACGCCCGGTGCGATACGTGAACACGACCAGGTAAGCGCTTGTGAAAGTGATGTAGAGGGGTGCAAGACCCGAGGTTGAGTTTGGATGTGTGTACACAGCGAGTCGCTCAAGGAGCTGGTCGTCAAGATGATCAAGGCCGACAAGGCCGTCTGGTTCGGGTGCGATGTGGGCAAGATGTCCAGCACCACCTTCGGGGTCATGGACACCAAGCTCTTTGGTCAGCCTCCCTCTTCCTCTCCCCCTGCGCTTGCAATTTCCTTTTTTTTTTCGATTGATGGTCCTCTCCTCTCCAGACTACGAAAGCGCATTCGGCTTCGCGCCCCAGCTTTCCAAGTCCGAGCGATTACAGACGGGTGATAGTGCCATGACGCATGCCATGGTCAGTGGGAACATGCTTGCGCGCCAGATGCAAGATACACAAAAAAGGCAGAACTTGCGATTGACCCGAGAAACCATTTTTTTTTTCTTTGTTTGGATGTGTAGGTGATCACGGCTGTGCATCTGGACGCGCAGGGGAAGGCGGTGCGGTTCAAGGTGGAGAACAGCTGGAGCGACACGGCGGGCGACCACGGGTACTTCATGATGACGGACGCCTGGTTCGACGAGTTTGTATACCAGATCGTGATCCCCAAGTCGGTGGTGCCCGTCGAGCTCAAAAAGGTGTACGAGGACAACAAGCCCCTCGTCTTGCCCGCCTGGGGTGCGTCGCCTCTTCCCCCTCTCTCGTCGCTTTTTTTTTGACCCCCCCCCCCCCGTGCTATTCCTGATGTCCCCCTCTTTTTTTTTTCTTTCGTCGTAGATCCTATGGGCAGCTTGGCGTGAGCCTTGCCCTTGCACTCATCCTCACCGGCCGCATACATCCCCTCCCAGCGATCAAGTTTTTTTTTCTCTTTCTTCCAAACACTCCTTCTTTCATGTATACTGTGTACCATCTGGAAGCTGCATATACACGAAAATGCACTCCCCCCCTTCCCTTCCCAAATCAAGATTTTTAAAAAGAAAAAAAAAGAAAAAAAAGATTGTGAACCCTCCGACCAATTCATCGGGATCTTTGTTGTACTAGTTCTCCTCGCACATATATACATACACTCGTTTTTGGCGCTTTTGTCTGCTGCTGCTTCTTTTTTGTCTTGTTCTTTCTTTCTCTCCTGCTCGGCTTCTTGATTTGTAACCAAGATCCGTTATGTTTCATGCTATATGCACATGCCTGTGCGCCGTTTGCTATACATAACTGGTCTTTTCTCAGCGACGCTGATGGTGCTCAAAGATGATGCATGCATATTACGTTATGTTACGTGTGTGCGATGAGTATGTCAAAAGACTTATGCTCCGTCTATCATGAGGTTTCCAAATGAATTTTGTTGCGGTTGTGAAAACAATATCGGAGAAGAGTGCAAGCAATGGAATCATTTCATGAAGCGCCGATCTTGGGAAGGCTTCGCTGAAGGATGGATGACGTCAGCAGCACGCGATCTTACGCAGCAGCCTCAAGCTTGACCCTCTCCAACTTGACAAGAACTCACGATTTCATATCATCAAATACTGTACATCCAAGTTACGATTCCGGAAAAGAAAACACAACGAAAATAGCAAGAAAGAAAGAATGGATGGAGACATCGATGCATGCACGAGGAGGGAAATATCCTCAACCCTCACCCGTTCACGGAGATCGGCACTCTTGGAGACTGGGGAAGCGCCGGCCGGCCACCTTCCCAGTCCACAATAATGCGATCCCGCCAAAAGGATGATACATGTATGAGGAAATAGAAGAGAATGTAAAAATATGTATGTACACATCAATGCACACGGAGGAAAATATCCTTAATCTTCACCCATTCACGGCGATCAGCACTCTGGGAGACTGGGGAAAGCTTCCCAGTCAATAGTGCCATCCCTCCGATAGAATGATATCTTCGTATTATTATGATATGATATGGCAAACCGGATACCACCCGGGTTTACAGAAGATGGAGGATCATCAGCATTTATCTGGATACGCCCATGCTGCATTTTTGTATTGTTTTCGTGCTTAAAGGGGGGGGGGAATGGGCAAAGTTATGTGGTCAATATTGGGGATGAAATGATGGCGCGAGGGGCCAGTCGGTGATGAACTGGCCAAGGCGCGGATTGAAATGATGCCCAGCCGGGGCTTTGGCGTCGCGAGCTAGGTTGCCAAACTTGTCGAGCGCGAGTCGGGTGGGAATAGCCGGGCGGCTGGGAGGACTGCTCTGGCGCGGGATTGGTTATGTTTCGTGAATATTGGTATGGCCCGTTTGTAAAACCGCGGGTGATTGTAATGACCGGTGATGATGATGCATCGAAGGTGATCCCCCACCAGATCTCGGCTTTCCTAGTCAAGGGGCCAAGGAGATTGTGGCCGACGTGGGTCCGGCGTGAATCGCATTGGGATGTAGGGTTGGTTTCGGTGTCGAGGAATCGTTGGTCAGGGGAGGAAACCCCCAACCTGTGCCATCTCCATAGGGCCAGCATATCGCCCACAACTACACCCAAACCCATGGAAGATTAATCAAGGTGTTGTCCAGGATCTTGGAGGCGAATATGAACGTCAGGATGAAGAGTCGATTGGGCTGAGTGAGAGCCTCGATCCACTCATACTCGGTTCAAGTTGTCGACTACATAGAAGGGGGCTGGGAGCATTCCTGGAACTGCTAGAGGAAGAGGACATACACCACCAAGGAGGCTTCGGGTATTCGTTGCCACTTTGGAGGACAAGGTTCAGGATCAGTCAGGAGGGTCGACCTCACACTGAACGAGATTGCTTCAGGAAGGATTGCCAGCCCTGAAGGCATAGACCCACGGGCGTCGGAGGTCAATGAGTCCAAAGAGGCAATGTCGATAGCTGGATTAGTCATATGACTGAAAGGAACTCAGTGAAATATAATCATAAAGCCTAATGCTTGTCTTCATCCCTATATCTTGGGTGAAAAGCTGGCCGAAGGGAGCGAGGAAAGCTAGCTACTTCAAGAAGGCCTTCTTGCTGCCGAGCTCCACACAGCGAACCCACTTACCAAAGCCGAGTGGGTGAGAACAGGAGACGGAGACTGCAGGGTATTCCAGATGACGTGGAGGAATGGGGTTAGACTGCGATGCTTCGGATGTGACACACTGTGGTTTGACAATTAAGACATGGAGTAACATTATTATTTGCTTGTCCATTCGAGCTCGATGATGCATTCTTGCTGTTTTTCCCCAAGGTCGCCGCTGGATGAGTATGGTAATTGCTTGGTGCGCTTGTGAGCCTCGCCGATCGAGCTGGTGTGATTGCTCCTTCCCCCACTGGAGCTAATCTTGGTTGGAGCCTCGCCCGTGGGGAGAGTTCCTGGCTCATCTTACTGTGCGCATTCGCAGTGTTGAGCAAGGCCTGCCCTGCTAGAAGATTCGCTTGAGCTACTGGTACTACTCGGACTAGAGACCAGGCGATTGACTTCGGACTTCTTGGTTGACTCGGCGGCAAATTATCGCAAGAAGGCTCTCGGTTACTCGTCGCCGACATCGACACGGCTAACCCACTCATGAAAGCGGAGTGGGTGAGGACAGGAGACGTGGAATCCTGCATCACCTGGATGACGAGGAGGAGGGGAGTGAGATTGAGATGCTTCTCAATCAAGCAAGATGGGTGATCACAGTCAGATGACTGGCGTATTTGGAATATAAATGGGGGGGCTGAAGCTGAATAGGATGGGTAGAGCAGCGCGTCCTGAGTGATTGTCGAGCTTCACAGTGATGGTGAAGAGTTGAGTGTAAAGCTCGACTCCCACCCATACAGATATTTGGGCGGGAAGTCTTGCAATTTCTGGCCTGGTAGCACTCGTGTCGTTATTGTGCTCTGCCGGTAATTCAAAACCCGACCGCTGGTCGAGTCTCCAGGCGAGAGTCCTAGCATTGGATCGACTGAGCTTTCCAAGGCGACGTCACTATATTTTCGTCAAGCGGAAAACAAAAGCCAAGCCTCCGGGCGAAACTCCTAGGGCTATACCGACTGAGCTTCCCAAGGCGACGTCATCATATTTTCGTCAAGCGGGAAATAAAAGCCAAACCTCCGGGCGAGACTCCTACGACTATACCGACTGAGCTTCCCAAGGCGACTTCACCATTTTTGTCCAGCGAGAAATAAAAGGGGAAAACCATGGTTTGACCATGGTTTGATGGAATCTTGCCTGCGGGCTTGCGAAAAAGAGTAGCGATGCAAGCGAAGTTATCCCGATATGGTGGACACTGGCGCTTTGCTTCACTAGCAATACCAATACCTAGGTATGACGAAGTGGCAGCAAGAGACCGTGAAAGTTTCAACCAAAATAGCAAAGTGGGAAAAGGGATTGAATCCACGGGGTGGAAACAAGCAGGGAGCGCAAGTAGGAGGGTGAGAATCTTCTGCCACTGGATGGAACCAAGCAGGATGGCAAAAGTAGGAGGGCGAAAATAGGAGGGTGAAAACGGTCGAGGAGCCTATTGAAGTAAGCAAGTGAGGAGCAAAAGGGGGAAAAGACCGGAACGAGTTGTGAAGAGTCGGCTGAGGAGGAGAAAGTGGGAACTGATGGGGAGAAAGTGGGAGCTGATGGGGAGAAATGGTGAGCAGAGTGGTCCTTTTTATGTCAAATCAAGAGCTAACCAATGCCCTTTTCCAGCATTCTTCACTGACGCAATCAAGACAGAGAAGACTCTGTAAAAGCCCTATACAACACCACGGAGAAATAGTAGGTCGTTCGATTCTACTTGGTTTCTACAACGTCCAATCTTCCGCTAAAGACAATAAACCCTTGGGCCTTAGCTTCTTTTTCAATTTCCGTCTCTTGGTATTGCTTGATTCTACACAGTTAATATGCAGTTTACACACAAGAATTCCTCACAATTACCTTGCTCTAGGTGGCACCGCCATTTAGCCCCTGATCCTCCCCCTCGCAAAATCCAACTCGCGTGGTGTCAAGTCGCGGGTGCACAAAGCCGGATGGATTACCGGGCCCGAGGTTTGAAGGGATGCGAGCTTCCCCGTCACAAGAACCACAAAGACTAACTTGCCCAATGATGGACGCTCTCAAGGTGAAGCGGCTGGTAGTTTTTTTTTTCTGGAGCAATTATCCAATTTGATGACCCAATTTACGTTAGTTAATACAGCACATAATCCAGCAGACATCAGCCGATTCAAAAAAAAAAAAAAAAAAAAAAAAGAAAGAAAGAAAAAAGCCCTTACCCATCCATCTCTTTGTCGAGCTGACAAACAAAGCTGACAACATCCAATCTCTTTGTACAGGCAGGTCCAAATTCCAAGGTCCATAGGGACCAGTCTTTCGGTGACCTGGCTAACCCTTGACCTGAAATTTCTACGTCAGCTTCAAGGTTGCCCCCCGGTCCACTAACTGAAAAAAGTATGTAACTTGCTTTGCACCATGGTCTTGATTGTAGGTATGTTTGCGCGCGTAGGCCAAGAAGCTCTTTATTTCGATTTGTGTGCTTGCCGCTTTCATCGGCCCATGACACCACGAAAAGGGAAGTAATCTGTTTATTTATAAACTAAAGAATTAGAAATTATAATCCACACAGAGAAGGAGAGAGAACTTGAAGGACAAACGACCAAGCTTGCATGGGCCTCGAACATTCCCCTCGCGCTGCCTCCTCGACACATCTGGTTTCTTGTATTTCTTTTGATAGATGTAAAAAAAAGACAGGTGTGTAAGCTTGCGCTCATTCCATATAAATGGACTACCATGCGATGGAAAACTACCCTCAAAATTTTGCCGCAGGGCCCCCCCTGATTGTACTCGGAATTTATATATACCCTAAGGACCGCTGTTGGAATTGTGTTAGCAGATTCATTTTTGGATTCTAGTCGTAGGCTCCTTGTTCTTTCTCGTTTTCATTTACAAGAAGGGCCATAAATTATCTGCATCACCATTCTAAATGAGGCTTGAGGCGAGCCACATTTGATAAAAAGTGAAGCATGCTTCTATGCCGAACCAAGTGTAACAATAACGGGTGATGATGACACCGCAACACCGCACGTAAGAATTTTTGGGACGCGCTCCAGCTCAGAGAAGTGGTATTTTGCTGAGAGGTCATCCTATGCAAAAAAAAAGAAGAAGAAAAAACATATGGTACGAAGAAATTCGGCATTAAATAGATAAATGAGACAAACGAGCTAGCTGCAAAGGTAAGGTTTATAATATTTAATAGATCAAAAGCCTGAGGCTTAATCCATTGCCAAAGCAACATCTATCAGGAGGGGCTCTGCCGCAAGAAATGCTCCTACCCACTCTCCGGATTGGTCAGTGATCTGATCCCATTTCCTGGTTGGTCAGTGACTCGGCCCGCCCTATCTTTCTGCCTGTGGCTCATCTCTGGAGCTACAGGCTACAGCTCCAGCCTGCCGCGACTCGCCTTCTCTGCTATGTACGCGTCTCCCTGCTCATGATTACAAGATAAAAGGAAGCGCTTCCCCACCCCAATTTCACTCATCCCCATTGGCCAGGTCCCCTCCACTCAACAGCCATTTAATTTTTCCTTCCCTTCCTCGGTCTTGGCTGTACTTCCTTCCGGTTGGTCTTAGAACTTCGGTCGGAGGATGCAGACTACGTCCACTGACGGCCGTTGTATCTCAAGATCATATGAATCTACTGATCTGGGATCCTTTCACAGCCCTTCCACTTCCCTCAATACCTCAAGATTCCTCTTATGCTTCTTCTTGCGTGGGATCTTCGAACTTCGGTTGGGAGAAAGAAAACCCTTTGCTCTAATGATAAGGCAGGCATATTCTGCCTTCTCCCTAGCAGCTTGTGCATTGACGGCCGCTCCATCCAAAGATGACATCGCTTCATCACTCCCTGAGGTGATCTTGGCGTGGGCATATCTGCAACCATTACATCCTTAGGGTTACCTCACCACCCTTTGGAGCTGTAATCCATCTGCGTGCTGTTTTGTGGCGGTACCAGGTTTTTTGCTGTAGGAAGTCTCATTTCCTTGGTTGATGTAATTTACCAAACAACACTTTTTCAGTGGTTGTTCAATCTTTCCACTAGAGTAAGGTGAATATGAAAATGGCGGGATATTGCCTACTACTACATTTTCTTTCCTTCATGTTTTCTTTAAAATACCCAGCACGCTCAGCAGCTATCACCGCAATGCCCTTATTTTTTATGCTACATAGCGCTCCTCGCGGTCAAATGAAATGAAGGGTTCTTATGAGATGCGTTTCCTTGAGTTTGGCTCGCCTGGGCCAACTACACACAGGTCGTCTCTATCCATATCAACGCGTGGAGATCTAAGTCATTGGGTTGTATCAAATCATGCGTACGTATCGTCTTTGCGTGATGCTTGTTATGCTGCTTGGTGGGATGCTCGGAGTCAAACTTGACACCTAAACTGAAATACATCCAGCCAAGCTATATACTGATCAGATTTTTCTTGCCATATGCCCCCGAGATTCCTACATGATAATTCTGGAGTGCATAGTTTGTAGCGGTTCGTGACTCGATTAAGATGGATTGAGAGTGTGTGTGACATACACTCGATGGTCAATGTTATGACCGGTCACCGACTCAGAGTCAGTCTTCCGTTCAAAGCTAACGAAATGATACACAGGTTGAAAGAACCAATAGCCTTGAGGCTTACGGTCACAAGGCGTTTCAGGATATGCCCTCAGCAGCCACTGCCAGATGCCAATCCACGTTGAAGCCTCTACGACGTTCAACTTTTCAAGTGCAAATAATTTGCCAAGCAAAAGGTTCGTCTGACTGCATCAAACACAACAATTTCTTCCCTCATCACTTCACTTACATGTCACAGTCTGTGACAGGTTGCGGAAATGAATAAGGTCTGCCGGTTATGTAGATCCCTGAGCCTGCCCATTCTGTGAGACGCTTGCTGCTTGCCGATGTTCCAGTGCTCCGGCAGAGCATCAAATGGTTGTCCCTGGCATATCGCTGGTAGGGTCGAGTTCATAGAACTGGATGTGAGTGATATTAATCTCATCCATCAGCTTCTGCGCTGCTGTCGTTATTCCAGACCCGCCGCACAACCTGCCTCACGCGATTTCAACGCGTCTGCAAAGCCTTTTCCCATGAGCTACAATTTTACCTTTTCAAACCCTTTTCCCCATGAGCTACAATTTTACCTTAATATTCAGTATTTTTGATCAAGTGCCTACGGTTTTGACAAGGGCCAATATAGATGTGCCAATCACCCAAATGAGCGGCACCTAGAAACTGGTCCACAAACGGTCTGTGATTTGAGTGTGGGAGTCCTTTCTAATTCCTTTCATGGAAGCTAATTTTATAGCCATAGAAGTGGCTAAATATCCAAAGAGAATCTTATACCAACTATCTCAACCCCCCCACGCCCTTTTTTAAATGGGTTGCTTATCACTATCTAATCTGAGTTTATGATATTGTGACAGTGAAACAAGATAGGAGATGGTTCAGTCCATGAGAGAGAGACCTTTCCAACAATAAAAAAGTAAAAAAGGGGGAATAATTCAAGCAATAAAGGAAGTGTTGATGAGACGATTTTTTGGATGGCAGGAAAGTTGAATTTTTTCATATTTTATTTCTTGAATCAAAATCGCATGGATACCACGTCCTGGAAGACCGGTCATAAGCGCCTTCCAAACAATCTCTGCGAGCTTCACAGAGTCGGCTGGTCACACGATTCCTCAGAGAGGCAAGCCATATGATGTGTGCATTATCTCACTTGAGCTTATCAAGACCTTGATGCCACCAGTTTTGCGGGGATGGTGAGGTTTGCAATTTGGTATGTCAGATTGCACGAGCTATATTTGGAGTACAGTATTTAACTAACTTAATCAGCCCCTCCAACTTGTGTCGGAGGATCTACTTGTCCCGCAGGGAGGCCAGTCGGGCCTGGCAATGCTTCAACGCTCGACCGCGGACGGAGTGTGGGACCTGGTTAAGTCAGAGTGTTTCACCTCGGTGAGATGAGCAAGAGACTTGAGTTGTAACAGGGGCCAGGAGACTCACCAATTTATTTCACTGCGCGAAGACCAGGCTCTTTTTGAAGACCTTGTGATAGCCGGCCTAGCAAGACATCTCCGCCTACCTTTGTGATCAGAGAGACCTGATATCTCTACCTGCCAGCACGTCCACTCAAGTTACTTGCCAACCAGCAACTTATCAGGATGAGGTGTGGCTTCATCAGATTTTTTCACGTGGCATCCTTCCTCATCGACCAAGGCTTGCTGGTACTGGCAAACCCGATCCCGGGAAGAGATGTGGTGCTTGATCTGAACTGTAAGCCACCGCCGGAGGAAGAACAGCCAATCATTTATTCTTCTAACACCTCCCCAGAATCGTCCAGTTTGTTTGCGTCCAGAGAGACCCATCATACAGTTGGAGACCATGGGGAACCATCTATGGTGTCTTCCACGGAGGATAACATTCCCATCAGCCTTGGTCTAACTTTCTCTAACAAGCGCAAATGCGGCAGCCAAGATGTTCAGGACGGAAATCAGAAATTCCTCCGTTTGGGAGAAGTAAGTCAGAATTCCTCCAATCAGCAAGTAGAACTCGGAGGGGCTTGCAAGGATGGAAACCGTTTGTTGACCATTATTCACGAATCAAACCAATTACAATCTATGAGAGGATCTTATGAGAATGCATCGATAGGGAAAAAAGGAAAAGGTTTGCTCAGTTCTCAACGTAAAAATAGTCACATACCAGATTCAACTCATGAAGAAGCTCCCTCAAAACTCTTCAGTGTTTTAAACTGGCAATATGTGATAGTAGAACCAGAACTAGAAATGTTGAATCCAAAATGTTATCCTTCTGTTAAAATTCATGATCAAAAAGAGCTATTCCAACATCTGAACCAATTCAATCTCATTGAAAACCCGGGTGAAAATTTTTGGATCAAAAAGAGCCACAAAAGTTTTTTTTTTGATTCCTACAGATTCAGTCTTCATAAGGACGATTCTTCATACCCAAATGAAATCTCTGAAACTCATAGATGTTATGCCATTCAGGAAATCATGTTGAGACTATACAACAAAATTACACCTCTTCAAGGAAGTCTGAGATTTGTGGAGAATATCAAAAACTTATCGAAATTGGAAGTAAAAACTCAAAGGATATATCGCATTAAAAAGATCTTAAAGTTTTCAACTGTGCTTTTCATTATGTATCTTTCAATGTTTGGAGAGCATGAAGGTCAATGGCTGAAAGAAGAGCAGATCATCAGCTTTTTGAAAGCAATGGAAAAATTGCTGACAGGATTGGCAGAGGATGAAAGATTTGTGCCCAAGTCAAAAGATTCAATTGAAGGGATTTGGCATGATTTTCTTCACTTGAAAAGGGTTCTGCATGGAAATGCACGCAAAAACATTTCTATAGCCTGGAGGACTCTTGAATATTGGATGGAGACAACTAAAGAAGTTTCAACATTGAATAACTCTGTGCTACAAGCAAGATACCATAATAAATTTTGGATTCATGTCATCATTCTGAAAATTCTATTTTTTTCAAATCACAAAAAAATCTACCAACTTATAGAGAATAAGAAGAAGTAGGTTTTATTACATATCAATTTTTATATCTAGACTGCAACTTTTTCTACTCTTTTATAATCATGAATAAAATAGAAAAAATGTAGTTCAAGTTGAGTACACTTCATTTTCCTGTTGAATTGTCACCAAGAGAAATAAATAACATATTATGATGAAATAAAAACTCCCAAGCCTTCTCAACCCCCATTGTGAACTGCCAAAAGATGAACAAGAAAATGGAATGGCAATCACCCTCTTGTAATTCTGTCACCCTGGTGTCTCTTGTGCTTGATATTGATGTAACACCATGCTGGTGTTGCTTGTTTCAGCACACTCCTTGTCTAGCAGTTTCCGGCTCCTCAATCCTTTTGTTCCATGATCCATGATCACACATCCTCTCTAAAACCACAGTTCATTGTGTTCTTGATTCCCAATGGCTATTGAATTTCTTTGGTCTTTCATTCTTGTTTTTTCTTGTTCACTTTTTCAATTTCTTTCATATTTTTAGGAATGCATAGATTGGTATGAAACAAGGTATATGCATCATGATGATTTGGGTTGAAAAATATATCACAAAGCAAAGTGATTGAACAACAAGGTATGTGTACAGTGACTGGAAACAAGAAATTGTGCCATGCTGTGGCATGTGATCTCCCAGTTTGGCCTGCACACAAGCAAAACAGGGAGATCACATGTCACAGCATAGCACAGTTTTTGCTTCCGGCCACTGTACAACAGTGCCTCACCAAAAAGATCTGGAGTGGCACCCTGTGTCAGTTACCCTGGTTAACCTGTGCCAGATCTTTTTGGTAAGGCACTGTACAGGCTGGTGCCCAGAGAAGAGTTAGTTGGCAAAGAATTTTTGCATTTTGGTAAAAAGTTAGTCTCCCATTGTGGCTCACTCCACAACCCTGATTGTGAAGACCAACCTGACTCATCTTCTGAGATGAAGATCCCAATTCAATGATGATCTTCATTCTTTTCCTCTTTTCTTTTCTTTCCTCTCTCTATTTTTTTTTTCCATGCAAGGGGTCTCATCCTTTCAGAAACCAACATTCCATCCTTTCCAGGGTTCTTTTTTTCTGTTTCTGATTAATTGAGACAGGAAAGAACTTATGGATGAAACCGGTCCAAGTATTTTAAGCAAGGATGAAGTTGAGTTCTACGTATTTTCAGGCAACACTTAAGCTGTCCTTTATGATATAAGAAGAAGTACTCCTTAAGTCTTGTAACTTCTCACATACATAGACTGATCAGCAGCTTACATAAGTCTTGAACAAATGCACAATTTAGCCGTGTCCTTCTTTCTCTTTTTCTCCTCATCAGCTTGATCCTTTGAGAGAAAAAGCTAGGGCAAACCTTTCTGTTTTGTGAATGTGTTTCTGCAATCTTCCTTGTTTCTTCTCCTTCTTTTCCTTTACATGAGTCAAAGGATAGTGTGAGATAAAGGGAGGTAGTCATTATGAGTAGGACATGGCTCTCTCAATGGCTTGGCTGAGTGGCAAATACATATTCAGGATGGGCCTGCTGGAGCAAGCTTAACTAAGCCTCTCCAAGGAGGCACAAAGCATCTCCAAAGGAGAGGCTTACCACTAAAGTTGTGTGGGTGGCCTGAGAACATTTGCTTTTTTGGCTCTTCTTTGCTGATTCAGAGATTAAACAACTGTTAGAGCAAAATTGGTGAGGTTGCAATAGAAAAAAAAAGTGGTCTGGTAGCCTGCCATGTTGGCTATTATTTAAAAAAAATTACAGCAACAGCTTTTTTTTGCCCTCTTGCCAATTTTTTCTTGCAGAGTCATGCTTTTTGACGGGCAAAATGGCAAAAAGCCTGCAGAGGTTTATTCCACATGAACTTTGGATTGCCGGATTGCATCCACTTCAAAGGGTTGGAAACAATGGAACAGTGCTATTGTTGTTGTCTGGCGGGTCTGACACATGATGGGAACACAGCGCCTGACAGCGGATCTATTGGTGAGATTATCCAATGCAGATTCAGGCGGATATGGCTGGTTTCATTTTTTGTGATTAGGAATAGTAAAAGAATGTGAGCCTGGGCCTCTACGGTGGCAGCAGGACACAAGGATATGGGGGGCAACTCAATATATTTCAAGGGAAGGATAGACTAGACAATTAAAGAAGAGGGCTTTGAATGAAGGATAATCTAGCTTAGTAGCTGATGAGGTAAATAAGGCTGATGATCAAGGTTAAACCTTGCTTCTCTGACCCAGAAAGGGGAGGAAAAGAGCTCAATCCTAGAAAGGAGAGGAGTAGCGGAGTAAGCTCTACGCCTCCTCTGTTAAGTAACAAGAGGGTGAAGCAGCTCTTCAGCTGTCCTATTTTTTAGGCTAAAGGAAACTAGCCAAGGCTTTTTAAAGGAAAACCTATGTGGGTTTGATAGCTGAAAAGCCCACAGAAAAGCAATAATAATGATGTTAACTTCTAAGAAGAAGTGCCTCTGATGATTGATGAAGAATAAGAGGAAAAGGTGTGATCAACTGATCAGAAGGATATTTTAAAGAGCAATAGTAGAGAGTAGTGATGAATAATAAACAACAGGTGACCCCAAATGACCACTAAGAAGTGAGGAAATGGGAGGACCTTTAGGTTGTTGAGTAATGATGAAGACTCTGAAGTAATGCTCTTGAAAAATATGGTTCTGGTTGGATGATCTGAGGTTGTTCATCCTTCAGCCATGTGGAAGATGAACTCAGAAGATCAAATTGAATATATGCAAGGTGCAAAACCATGTGCAAAACCTTGAAGATTAAAAGGGATTATATTCACAGGGGAAATAACTTAGAAGTGATTTAATCTTAAATTATTATTCCTCATTTCTGCGGAATAACACAACACAACTATGGCACATGTAATATATTAAATTGAAGCTGTAATGTCTTGGATTATGAGTAAGGAACTGTTGAAGCCTTTTGGGCAACAGTGTTGTCTCTAAGGCTGACACTCCCTACCACTAAAAGAGGGTGTGTTCTCTAGAGAATACAGTCTAGAGGGTTCTTTTGTCACTCCTGAATTGTCTCAGCAGTACAGAAGCTTCAGGGATGTCTTTCTCCAAGAGCCATTCATCCTGGTCAGCTCCAAAACCTTTATATCTGGCTAAGTACATCTTCACATCTCTATTATCTACTCTAAGTCTTTTCTCTCTGAGGATTTTGTGGATGACTTTTGATTTAGGGGGTTTTTCCAGGGGGGGGATAACTACTCGAACTTGTTGTCTCAGTGGAAATCTAGATGGGTCAGGTTTGTTGTAAGGTTTAATCAGGCTTACTGGGAAAGTGGGGTGTTTTCTACTGAATTCTCCTGTGAGGAGTACTTCTACTGCATTCTTGCCATGTAGTTTCTTAATGACAAATGGGCCAGCAAAGGAGTCTCTCATTTTCTTTGGTCCAGCTAAGTTGGTGAAGTTAGCTGTGGAGATGAGGACTTGGTCTCCAATCTGAATTCAGGTTCTTTGTGGGTTTTAACCCATCTTTCTTTATTGTAAGCAACAGAGTCTTTAATGCACTGCTCTGCATGTGACCTGGCTTTCTCAAAGATTTTTCCATAGGTTCCAGCTGTGGGGTGGACATCTACTGCATCTTTCCTGATAAAGTCTTTGGGTAGATTTGGTAACCAGCCTTTTTCAAGGATAGCAGGAGCTTTACCTGTGGTGGAGTGTATGCTAGTGCTATAGGCTAGTTCAAGGATGGGGAGGAGGGAAACCCAGTCATGAGTGTATCCATCATTATCTTTGAATTCAAGCCCATAAGCACAGAACCTTCTGACCATATCTTCCAGAGTCTGGATCATCCTCTCAGCTAGGCCATCTGTTTGGGGATGATAAGCTGTAGAGAATGCCAATTTAGTCCCCAACATGCAGTGGAGGCTTCTCCAGAATTCAGACGTGAATTTGGGATCTCTGTCAGAGATAATGATCTTTGGCATGCCCGTCCTAGGCATCACTCTGTTCCAGAACAAGATTGCTGTATCCATGGCAGAGTCTTCTTTGAAGCAAGGCACGAAGATAGGGGTTTTGGAGTACCTGTCTAATACAACAAGGCATGCATTGTAACTAGCAGCTCCTCCTGGGGATAATGAAGTAACCCAATCCATGTTAATGATGTCCCAAGGTTTGGAGGGCTCTTGGATCTTCTGAAGTAACCCAAATCTCTTGCCTGTCGCTTTATTGGCTTTCTGGCACCTATCACAGGAGCTACAATAATCTGTTGTGTCTTTCCTCCAGTTGCTCCACCAGGCAGTGTCTGCTACTTTTTCCATAGTTCTTTCTTCTGATAAGTGACCTGAGTAAACACTGTCATGGCATTCATGGAGGATAGTATTAACTGTCATTTTATCCACTATGACCAACACAGAGTTATGTTTCTCTCTATGGTATAAAAGCCCATCAAACAAGGAGAACCTTCCTTCAGCATAAGAAGTCTTCCAGTGACCTGTTAAACCATTTCTTAACTGCTGATCCTTGCAGTCTTTCAACAAAAGTTGAGCCAGAATAATGGCATTATTATTCTGCTGGTACCCTTCTCTGACTGTATCAAAGAATTCAGCTTTGAAGGTGGACACATGTATTCCCATGATATTCATGATGGGGAACTTCTCATCTTCTTGTCCATCTTCAGGATCATAAGCTGGATTGCTTGGGTCATTAGGGAGAGCCCATCTGCTAAGTCCATCTGCATTCTTATGAATATTCCCATCTCTGTGTTGGATGGTCATATTTCCTCTGTATTCTTGTATGGAAATCTGCCATCTCAACATATGCCTGTTGGGAGTTTTCATTTTCAGTAGTGATCTAAGAGCTGTACAATCTGTAATGACCTCAAACACACTCCCATCAAGGTAGTAATGGAGTTTGTCTAGTGCCCACACCAGGCACAGGCATTCAAGTTGGCTGGCTCCATACCTTGCTTCTGAGTTTTTCAACTGTCTGGAAATGAAGACTACTGGTCCTTCTCTCAGCATACCATCTATGGTTTGTACTTGGTGTAGGGCAGCTCCTAGCCCAATCATGCTAGCGTCAACATAGAGTTTAAAGGGGAGTTTCCAGTCAGGGAAAAGCAGGAGAGGTGCTGTGGTCAGCTTCTGGATGAGCATGTTATAAGCAACCAGCCTTTGATGAGTCATTTCAAATACTGTCTCCAGCTTGCAGAGCTCAGTGAGGGGTTTTGCCACTTCAGCAAACTTGTCAATGTGCTGCATGTAGTATCCTGCAAATCCAAGGAAAGATTGGACCTCCTTTTTGTTGGAAGGGACAGGTTTCTGTAACACAGCTGCGACTTTGTTCTGGTCTATGCCTATGGCTATGCCAGAGACAACATGGCCAAGAGCTTTGATTTGATGAAATCCAAAGTTGCATTTCTTCAAAGATATCCTCATGTTCATATTGATGACTTTCTGGAGGATTCTGTCTAGCCTCTGTAGGTGTTCCTCCCAGGTGTTAGACATAATGATAATGTCATCAATATATATGATGACCCATTTCTCAGCCAGTTCCTTTCTGAATTCCATGTCCATCATTCTCTGGAAATGAGAAGGGGCATTTTTTATTCCGAAAGGCATTCTTAAGTACTCATAGATACCTTTGTGGCATATAATTCTTAAATATTGCCTGGAATCAGGGGCAATCACATTCTGGTGGAAACCTTTCAGTACATCCATGCTGGTTAGAAACTTGGCTTTGGCCAGGTTGTTCAATGTTTCAGTGATCTTAGGGATAGGGTACCTATCAGCGGAGGTGTAGGTATTGAGGGCTCTGAAATCACCAACCATCCTGGACTTTCCATTATGCCAAGCTATGATAACTGGAGTGGTGATTTCAACCACTTCATTATGGCCAACTTTCCTGAGGACATTGAGCCTGACTAGGTCCTCTATGTGTTCATCCAGGGCTTCTTTACTTTTGGGGCTAGCAGGGTAAGGAGGTCTTCTCAACAGAGGTGGGAAGGGTCTTTCTGTGGTTAACTTGATGCTGACCTCATGGCCTTTAATGGCTCCTTGAGGTTGGTCAGTATCAGCAAAAGCTCCTTTGTTCTTGAACAGGATGGCAAACAAGGAGTTCTTTTGATCATCAGTTAGCTGATCATATATCTTGGCCTCAGAAAGATCCTCTTTGATGAATTTGTTGAGTTCTGGGTTGTTCTCCTTTAATGCAGCTATGTCAGAAGAGATGGGGGATTTCTCAAGACTATGAGATTTGAAGCTGAATTTCTTCTTCTTGTTCTTGTTTCCAATGGTGAAGTACCTTTCTTTACTGTTGGTTATATCAAAACCATACAGGGACTGGTAATCATTTCCCAAGATGAGGTAGTTCATCCTAGCATTTTCCATGACAACAAATTCAGCTACAATCCTCACAGATCCTCTGGTGTGGGGAAAAATGAGGGCTAATTCTATTATACCTAGAGCTTTGAGCTGATCACTACAGCTGTGGAATCTAGCATGGGTGATGGGCATAAGTTGTTCTTTCCCTTCAGGGAGGATAGTTTTTAGCAGAGAGTTGCTGATAATGGAGCAAGAAGCTCCACTGTCCAATAAGCAGGAATGTTCCTTGTTGTGAATGAGAACAGTAGTGAGAGTTTGGAATCCAATCAGGTGAGCCTTCCCTTTGTCAGGTTTGCATCTCATAAGCCTAGCATCTTCAATGTGAGTGGATTGGCAACTGTTGTTCCATGTTTGGGGTTGATGAGATTCAGCTTGGATCTCAGCTATGGAGTATTCATTGAGAGTTTCACATTCAACAGCAAATGTAAAGAATTCTTTGTCTATAGGGCTAGAAAGGTCATAATCCCTATCTTGATTCATGGCAAGGACAAATTGGTCACCCTCTGAATCATTTTGCAGGTCTTCTTCTTTTCCCAAGGGGGACATCTGGCCATTTTGGTCTTTGTTGTCACTGTCATAAGAATCCTCAAGATTGTCTATGCCTACTTCATTAATCCTTTGCCTCCTTTTTGGGCATCCTCTGGAGAAGTGGCCAGGTTGTTTGCAAAAATTGCAAAGGTCCTTCCTCATAGAAGCAAGATTGGTGGATGGTTTCTTCTGGTCAGGCTCAGTCTTACTTGGTTCAACCTTTGTGCTAGAAAGGTTATTTCTCCAAGTGTTCTTGGAGAATTGATTGGAAGAGTTATGGGAGGCGGGTCTGGTGTACTTCATAGCTCTGTCTAGAACTTCTTCAATGATAATGACCATTTCTTCAAAGTTCATTTCAGTGGCCTCTTTCTTATACCTGCTCTTGACAGCATGTTCCAGGTTTCCTGGACATTGTTTAAGAACCTTTTCACAAATAAGGTATTCACTAAGTTCATGTTGAAAGGCTCTGAGTCTTTCTCTCTGCGTGTTGAACCACTTGTGGACCTTTTTGTTTTCTAAGGTAAAGTGATCCTTTTCAAACTCTTGCTGCATCTTCCACTTCCAGTTGTGAGTGCCAAATTTGTTTCTGATGGCATTCTTCCACCAGGCCCATGACCTATTCTCATGGCTGTCCCTAATCCCAATGTACCAGTTTTTTGCTGTATCTGTGAACAGGGATGTGAGTCTACTGATGATCATGTGGTCTAACATACAGTAGTCTTGAACAAAAACATCAACGTTCTTGAGCCATAACTCATGGTTATAGGGGAGTTCTCCAGAGAACTTTTCCCATTCACTAGTTTTAGGAATGGATTTCCATAATTCTTTCCTCATTTCTACCTCAACATGATCTTGGTTGATGAAAGGGAATTCATGTTGCCATGAAGGAATATTGTTGGATTGAGGGTAAGTGCCTCCATTCTCCCCAACTGGTTTCTTAGGGGGGGGCAGAAGTGGTGTGGAAAGTTCTTCCTACTTCAAAATTGTCATGTGAATGCTCATTCATCATGGGATTATTGTAGCGGAGGGGTTTAGAACCTCCTCTGAGGTTCCCATCTTCTTCTACGGTTTTACCCAGTCTCTCTTTAATGGACGCGGAGATGGAAGATATATCGCCTAGCCTTCTCCTCACTTGTCCTAGAAGATCTTCTTCTCTCCTCTGGCTTTCTAGCAGTTTCTGCTTGAGGTCAAGCACTTGGTCTCGTAAATGGTCTTCCATATGGTGGAAGCTTTTGGATAGTTTTTCAATCTTATCATCTTGAACGGAGTGCATTCCCAAGATAATGTCTTGCAGACTATTGATCTTATCAGTCAAAGATTCAAGAATATTTACATTGCAAACCTTATTGGCTGGAGGGGGGAACTCTGAGACGTGTAGCATTATCTTACGAAAGAGAGAGGGGATGATGTCTGCGCGGATTACCTCTAGCATAGAAGAGGAGACAGTAGAGCTGAGTTTAGAGACACATGTTTCTAACAGGGTACCCGGGAACGCGTCCATGGTGCCAGATAAATCTTTGAGGAAACGCTCAAATAAGTCCTTTAATCGGTCCTCTATGAGGAATGGGGCTTTGGCTATGAACTCATGGTCAATATTTGCAAATATCTTTTCGACCTCTGAGGGGTTAGGACTAACCTCGTAATCTCTAGGTAGTGAGTTACTCGCTATTGAGGGGCTGCGTTGTTGGCAGGAGCTTGATTGTTGCCTCTGCCCTGTCTTCGAGGACGTCGGCCACGGCCCCTGCGCTGTATCGCGTTTAACGCTCGCTCGGCTCTGACGAAAAAGTTCCCGATCTCCATCATATTGGAGGTTGAGTCCCTGTTTCGCTGACAGTTGCGACCTCTGCCTTGGTTCTGATTGTTTCCCTGGCGAGTGTGGCTGTTGGGCTGTCTGCTCTGTTGTTGAGATGCGTTCTTGATCGGGGGCTGGTACCCAGCAGGAGGAGAGTACTCGGTCTGTCCCTGGTACCCAACCTGTTGGGGGTTGGTATGGTAGGGGTTGTAAGGGTACCCTAAATGGTGAGGGGGAATGTAGTGAGAATTCTCTTTCTGGGAAGCATGGGGGTAATGGTTGTCCGTTCCGAGTGCGGATGGCGGCAAGTTTGCCTGCTGGTGTGAAGTAGTAGGATGGGGGCTCAATTGATGCAGCTCGTTTGGCTGGTTCAGGTTCACTGGGTCGTTGTCGATTGCCATATGAGAGTTCTGGAGCGGGGATAGCATCCTGGCCTCCAACTTGTCTAGCTTGTCCTTGGCGTTCCAATGGTGAGAGAGTCTCATTGTCTCCTTGTTGCCAACTAGTTGTAACAAGACGAGCTGGTTGTGGTATGCCTGCATGAGCGCGGCTCTCATCAACTGGACGTTGTTGGCCGAGCGAGCCTTCAGGAATAAGTTCCATTGGCTGTTGAGTATCCCCACGGCAGCTTTCACCTCCTCCGAATTTACGTCTGCACGTTGGATGTTCACACGGGGTAAGTTCGCCGGGTCTCTCGGTAAAAGAGATGAGCTGTTTGGTTGAATCTCTCGTTCTATCAGAACAGGAACAGGGGTCGAGTGGCTTGATTCTAGAGGTCTGGAATTCTCCCGGGATTCGACCAACAAAGGGGCTAGACTCTGATTGGGAGGTACCATTGGGTTGACCTTGAACAAGTCCTCGATTTCCAACATGGACTGAGATGGGGGGAATTGCTCCTCCAGGAAGTCTAGCGTCGGGTCTGTTGACGGGACGTTCATTGATTCGTTTCGTTCTCTCGACTGCAGCTTGACTGAGCTCGTAGATGATGGGAACGTTCTTACGACCTCTTTGCGTTTCGAGGGCACAGATTGCCCTTTGTTGTTCTTTGATCGAGAGATCTTTGCCGTTCCTAAGGTGGGAAGGCATTTTTAGAAAACAAATCAGTTCCCAAAAAGGAAGTGATGAAGTCTAAAGGAACGATAGAGAGGATAGACAACCTTGGGGTAGCAAGCTTTTAGAAGCTGACAAGCGATTGCTCCAACGGGTAGGGGGAGGCTTATGGACGTAGGGTTTAAGGACTCGGACGGGATCTTTGACTGGTCCTACGGGATTGTGCTTAACGTTGGTGGCTATTGGGGTCCACGAGTTCCAATTGATAAGGTTACCAGCTTGTGGTTGAACCTTTGGTTGGTTAGCGATTAGATCAGGATCCGAGTCCGTGATGAGCTCTTCCAATATTACGGGCGAAGGGGGATTAAACAGTTTGTCTGTTTTCTTCACTGAGAAATGAGGAGTAGAAGTCCGAACGAGGGGACAGTGGAATCACGCAAGGGCAATATTGCGGAGTAGATTCAGGAAATTAGCTTCGCTGTGCTGTTAAACAAGACTGAGCAGAATGAAAGAAACCTAGTTTTTTTTCTTTTTAGGATTTACTTTTTTTTCGAATGGTGATGGCCTGGTATGTCCGATGACGGAGGCAGGATGAAGATAGAATGATGAAGATCTATATTCTCAATCCTGCTAGGGAGGAGAGGTCTAAAGTCTGAAAGTTCCCGATGAGGCCCCCAATTGTGAGCCTGGGCCTCTACGGTGGCAGCAGGACACAAGGATATGGGGGGCAACTCAATATATTTCAAGGGAAGGATAGACTAGACAATTAAAGAAGAGGGCTTTGAATGAAGGATAATCTAGCTTAGTAGCTGATGAGGTAAATAAGGTTGATGATCAAGGTTAAACCTTGCTTCTCTGACCCAGAAAGGGGAGGAAAAGAGCTCAATCCTAGAAAGGAGAGGAGTAGCGGAGTAAGCTCTACGCCTCCTCTGTTAAGTAACAAGAGGGTGAAGCAGCTCTTCAGCTGTCCTATTTTTTAGGCTAAAGGAAACTAGCCAAGGCTTTTTAAAGGAAAACCTATGTGGGTTTGATAGCTGAAAAGCCCACAGAAAAGCAATAATAATGATGTTAACTTCTAAGAAGAAGTGCCTCTGATGATTGATGAAGAAGAAGAGGAAAAGGTGTGATCAACTGATCAGAAGGATATTTTAAAGAGCAATAGTAGAGAGTAGTGATGAATAATAAACAACAGGTGACCCCAAATGACCACTAAGAAGTGAGGAAATGGGAGGACCTTTAGGTTGTTGAGTAATGATGAAGACTCTGAAGTAATGCTCTTGAAAAATATGGTTCTGGTTGGATGATCTGAGGTTGTTCATCCTTCAGCCATGTGGAAGATGAACTCAGAAGATCAAATTGAATATATGCAAGGTGCAAAACCATGTGCAAAACCTTGAAGATTAAAAGGGATTATATTCACAGGGGAAATAACTTAGAAGTGATTTAATCTTAAATTATTATTCCTCATTTCTGCGGAATAACACAACACAACTATGGCACATGTAATATATTAAATTGAAGCTGTAATGTCTTGGATTATGAGTAAGGAACTGTTGAAGCCTTTTGGGCAACAGTGTTGTCTCTAAGGCTGACAAAGAATGAGGAGGGTTGGAGGGACATGGTTTGCACTAAAAAAAATCAGCATAACCAGGAGAATCTATGGGCCCAACGGCATGAACACTGGGTTACCCATGTGGTAGATATGGGCTGATAATGTTTTCTGCCCAGCTGTTTGGTGGTTGCTCTCAGGCAGCAAGGGGCCTTTAGTTGTAAGTCCCTCCCTGCGGGAGGCGGCCCTCTGGGCCCCCCAAGCGGGGCACAGGGAGGGACTTCCACCACCGCGCGACTTTGAAAAAGCCATCTTGTTGGCTCAATCATGCTGATGGGAATAGGTTGGTGCCAACCTGTCTGCCCTGCAATCTGCAGCGGAGGCAGACCAACAGTGGCAATGCGTTGTTCTGACGCATTGCCGTCCAGCACACCCAGACTGTCATGCCAGCGTTGCTCATCCATCTGGGTGCGCACAGTGGGCATGACCTCTCCTGCAATCCTAGACAGTGCAGCTTTACCAAGCCAAGACTACTGGTGCGTTGGGGGAAAGCCACTGTTGCTCAAAGGTTGAGCTGACTGCTAGTCGTTGTTGGTGACAACACACAACACCAACTTTTTTTTTTTTTGCATGGAGGTTGCCAGCAGGCCTCTTCCACCGCAAGGAAGAGGCTACACACAAAAAAATTGTTCTAAAAAAAACTAGTCAATGGCTAAGGTGATTTTCCTCATTAAAATCAAATAAATTTGATTTGACATTTTGTTATACTTGTTTCTACATAACATGTTGGTGGTACAGTGGTTAGGATCATGTACTGTTTAGCATTGCATAAACAGGGACATAGGTTGCTGGTTCAAGCCTTGGGTAGACAAAAAATATCTTGGATAAATTTCATGTTGAGCTGGCTGTGTAGGGTCAAGATCAAACAACCGTTGGCATTGGGCAGCCGGTGGTAATTTGACGCAAAGCCTCAGTCAGAAGTCAGGCTGACAGCAGTATCCGCGGCTTCCCGCTCTGAGACACACCAAACAATTTCAGCGGTGTTGGAGGGGTTGGCCCAACGTAAGATTTTACAAAAGGCCAGCTTGGGAAAAAGTATGTGGTGTAGTTAAGTTTGCTGCTGGAGAGCAACACAAGGACCCCTGGAAACCCCCTATAGAGGTGGGTAATGTAAAATCCGGGTTTTTGCAAAAATCCATACATTTTTCACACTCATTCATACATGTTTCATGAGTAGCATTTCCCCCGGGGGAGCCTTCAGGTTAGGGGAAGTTTGGGCTTTTTGGGGACGGGGGTCCAAATTTCTCACTTCTCAAACCCATTTGGGTTTTTTTTTTTCATGGAAAATAGGGCTAAAAGATGTATAAATTGGGTTAAAGTCATGTGTAATTGCAAATTCATACATTGACCCAGGTGAGTAAGCTTCATGACAAAATGGGCCATTCATCTAACTTAACTAAGTCCCTCTGTTATGTCGGAGGGGGGACTTGTCCCGCAGGGACCCTCTAAAGGAGGGACTTACATCTTATGTCTCTGTTCTGGCTCTAGCCTAAATTCTTTGGTCATCTGTTTTCTACTCCGGCGTGCATACCTCTTTCATCTTACACACTAGCTTATTGAAGTTGAATACAAAAATGTACGCTTGATTCTGGCGGGTCTGGATATAATTTTGAGTCTCTCATAGCTTGATTTGTTCTCCTGCAATGCCATCTTTAATGTTTTTTTTGTCTTCCCTGTGTTACTGTATTTATGCCTTCTTGGCTGTAGCACAATACTGGAACTGATGCAAGGACCAAAACAGCAGAAATACCAAGAGACAGATTGGTGATATAGCACTTGTTTTGGGCCTTTACATGCAGACCCTTGGCTGTATTAATAGACATGTACTTAGGATGCTCTGTTGTTGCGCAATACTGGGACTCCATCGCAGGTGTAGGGGAGCTTTGAAAAATAATATAAAATCACTTGCACCTCATGGGATGATGAAAACTGCACGAGGAGAAAGCTGTGATCCAGGCGGTTCTGGGACTATGAAAAAATTGCATGATTTTCCCCAGTGTTAAAGGGGAATTGAGATTGGAAATATTGCCCAGCCAAAGCTGAAAAAGGCTAGAGCCGCGAATGTGACATAAGCCGTAAGTCCCTCCCTCCGGTCGGCAAGCACATGCTAAACCACTTGGCCGCGGATGGAGGGTGGGACTTAGTTAAGTTAGGCCATTCATACACTTTTCATGAGTATCATTTTGGGTTTTTGCCAAAAAATTCATCCATTTTCATTGGGTTTCCGGGGTCCTGAGCGACACGTAAAGCTGTTGATCTGCAGGCAAGCTTGGGTTTTTCCCCATTCCGGCAATATACACATTTAGTTTGTCATCCCATCGATTGCCCCCATACATCATGTATGTCTGATTTCTTTGAAGGGTGCTCGTAGCAATGGAGGATGAAAGTAGGAAGAGGCTCTGAGCTTGTGTTCTGATACATAAATATGGAGATGCAAGATCGGCAAGTCCGAGTTCGCAGTTTCGAGGGAGAGGAGCTCGACAAGTGTCCAAGCAGTGGGTTGTGAGTTGAGCTCCAATATTTAACAGTGTGGAAGTAAAAAAAATACAGGAGCAACAACAACAACGACGAGAAACAGCGCACACACTTCTATGTACTAGCCAGATTTAAAGGTCGAGACTGATCAGATCCAGTACATACAATATACTACATAAATACATGTAATGCGTGGTGACACTCGCTCAACAACACTCATCATCCCCAACACTCCGCTGCTCTAGTACACACTCTCAGGCTCAGCTCGACTCTACCACACACACCCCACCCTTCCGGAGAACGTTCGTATTCCAGCATGCCCGAGTACCAGACACTGCTCCCCGCGGCCCCGCCCAAACCCTCGTTCGCGAACCGAATCAAAATCAAACTCGAATGTCACGTCGTTTCCCATCCATCCTCATGTCACCCGAATCCCCGCTTTCCATATCACCTTGTTGTTATCATAATATATCATATTGACGTTTCTTTTTTTTTTTTTTTTTTTTTGCCTTTTTGTGGAAATGTTGTGTGATGGATGGTTGATGAATGCAGATAATGAGCTGAAGAGCCAGTTCTACCAAGTCACCAATCTCAAGGAATCGCTCCTGCACGACCTGTCTGAGAAACAGGCCAAGGAATTGAAGCTACGGATGGAGTGCGAGTTGAGTACATTGATGATGATGCCATCCCAGAGGAATAAATATATCCGACCCAAGAAAACCATGCTGACAATCGTTTCTTTTCTTGACCATATCGCCTCGATCCTCCTGCCCTCGACATCAATCCACCGCATGAACGAAACACACATATATAAAGTTTGATACTGGATCAGATCGAGCTGATCCGGTCCCGGTTGCCGGCGTCGCAACCCGCGGGTGACGAGGAGGTGGATCTGGAGCTGAAGCGGCTGCGGAAGTACCAGGAGAAGCGGGAAGGGTTCATGTACGAGTCGGACGAGGAGAAGCTGAACGGGATGGGACAGTACGAGGACGAGGACGAGGACAACGACGAGGACGCTGACGCTGAGGAGGAACAGGAGCAGGAGGAGGAGCAGGGGGATCGGGTGCCCAATGGATGGAACGAGAACCAGGAAGAGGATGCCAATGGCGAGGCGGAGGGTGAAGAGGAGGAGGAGGAGTACGACTACCGGTACGAGGATGGGGATGCGCCGATCGAGCAAGAGGAGGAGGAGGAGAGGTATTCCCGGTCCGGCCCCGTCCAGCCACACGATTATCCCGCCCATCCTACCCTAGAATCTATCGCGCATAACGCCCAACACCATCACCAGCAGCAGCAACGCCACCAGCAGCAGCACCAACACCAACAACATCCCCAACATCAACAGCACCAGCACCAGCGGCAGCACCAGCAACAGCACCAACAACAGCACCAGCAGCAACAGCAACAGCAGCACCAGCAGGATGATGGAGAGGAGGAAGACGGCGAGGGCTCGTCGGAGGACGAGGAGATGGAGGATGCGCCGGGCGAGGAGGAGGAGGAGGAGGAGGAGGAGGAGGAGGGCTCGGAGCTGGACGGCCACCACCCGTCCTCCCACCATCCCCACCACACATACGCCGAGCCGCATCCCGCTCATCCTTCATATCCGGACACCCGCGCCGCATAGCCCCCCTCCCGGCGCCCACCCGCTCGCATGCATGTTTCTTTCCCCATGCACCAAAACCGACATGTGTCCATGTGTATCCTCCGCTTCTCCGCCCGGCTTGGGTCTCTGGCCAGATGGTGCTCTCCATCCCTCCCTCTCCCGGACACCCGGGATGGACTCTTCTTCCCTACCGCCTCTCTCCTCACCCCCGCCCGCTCGGTCCTGCCCCGGCCGCCGCCCCCGTCTCTCCTTAACCCTAGACCAAAAGGAGGATACCCCCCGTGCCTTGTCCTTTGTTTCTTTTCTTTGCATCCATCTCTCCTCTGCCCCGAGTAATAATAGCTAGTATCCTTATAATTTATCTGACTTAACGGCTCCTGCATTTGCACTACTTGCACTTGCACTTGCGCACAGTAACTGCAGAAGCAGCAGCAACATCAGCAGCTAGCAGCAAGCACAGCTATAAGAAGGACAACGGCGGGGGCGCCGTGGTCCGTGAACAGTTTCGCGCGGCGCAATCAACCCCCCGTGCCCGGTCGCCCTTTTCTTTGCCTGTCGCCGCCCCGTACGGCTGCTCAGTCCGATCTGGCGTGCCAACTTTGCCCGTCTCCCTCTAAATAACACCCCCCTTGTTCATACAAAGAGGGATGAGATGCGGACCCTCCTGTGCTCACTTTTTTTTTTCTTCTTTCTTTTTCTTTTGGCTCTTTTTGGGTGCGGTATGATCCCACTCATCCTACGTTTATATCTGACTCTAGCTCCCTCCCGTATTCCCCTATCTCTTGTCAGGGTGCTTTTTTTTTGTTGATTTGTCTGGGAAAAAGAGAGAAAAAAAAAGGCGGCAGGTCCAAGTCAACCCGTCGGCGTTGCCATTGGCAGGCCGGAGCGAGTTATAACATAAATAAATAAATATCTTCCATGATCATCAAGTCATCCCACCCGCCCTACGCCGACGCGCACTCTTACCCATATGTATTGATCTCCCTGTCCAAATATTTTTGAAGGGTGATATGGCCCATGGGGCAGCATACAACAGCATACATACATACCCCAAAGGCCCTTGTGTGAAGTGAATGGAGAACGTGCCAGAGAGCCTCATGAAGGATCAGGCCCAGGGGACATTGTGGATGCAGTGAGCATCTGGAGAGCAAGGCCACATGTCAACAACAGACGAAAACAGATCAGAAAACTCAAGAAATCAAAATCAAAATTCCAGCAAGTTTCAAGTTTTGTTTTGGCAAGATCGGTCAGATGCAAGCTACTTCTTGGTTTGGTATCCTTCCTCATGCATCGGTTTTCAGATCAGCTTCGGATAGATTCTACTTTTATTTTATGTCATTACGTTGTACAGCTAATCCCATTTTTCTTGCGCGGTCGGGGGACACCCCCGGACCAAGTTTTTCTTCAAAAAAAGCGCCACACAGCCCGTACAGCTGGACGTACAGGCCGAGGGAGTTGACTGGCTCCCTACACAGGCTCTGCAACTGCCTGTGGGTGCGAGGAACAGCGCTTAGCCGTAATAGGCCACGGGTAACCTTGCAAGAGTATTGCAACGGTGCTGGTCCCATCCTTCCAGTCCCAAAAACAAAAAAGTTAGCTTCTTGGGACTGGTGTGCTCTGTTTCATACAGGCCTGTATGGCCCAGTGAAAATGTGGCATCAAAAGAAAAGAAATAAAAAAAATGGAGCCAGGGGCGCCCCCCAACTCCGCAAGAAAAATCACTACACCCCCTACAACATATCCCGTACGGGATACTGAGTAAGACATTACGGGATATACGGGATATCTTGTAGTGGTCAACTTTTTCAAACCACCCTCATATAACATCACCATATCACCATATCATATAACTGTCATATCCCAATATAACAATATCAGATCACTGTCATATTACAAGATACTAACATCATATCACTACTGTATCACAAGATGACACTATTGTAAGCACTGTCAGCATTGACCAGTCAAACATGGCTGGTCAAGCAGTGCTCAGACAGACATGTTCAACCAGTGATCTTGGACATGCACCGTCCAACCACAGCCCATGCTGGCCATTCAAGCGGGTCTGCCCAATCACTTCCTGGCTGGTGGTGACTGGTTGCAGTCAAACCTATTGGACAGGCCCATCCAACTGGCTGGCACGGGCTTTGGTCAGACCGTGCCTGTCCAATCACTGGTCAAACACGGCTGTTCAAGAACTTCTCAACCAGCTGCGTTTGACCAATCAATGCCAGCAGTGAAGCTTACCTCACTCCAAGCTTGCATCAACAAAGGTCTTCAGTAATACTCAAGATGCCACATGTCAACTGCAGGCATTTGAGGAAGTTGTTATTGTGGTGCCTCACCCAGGGGCTGTCCCAGTGCATTGCCACAAAAATTTCTTGACCTGATCAACAAGTGCAACAAAATTGGTAAACTCCATGCAAAACATCTGTATTAATGTGGACAACTTTCCAAGGCCACCAACAACCAAAAGGCTTTTTGTAACAAGTGGTTTCCACGGTTGGTGCTCTATAGTCTCACTTTGAAAATCTTTTCATTGCGGCAAAACCTTTAGTATAATGCCTTGTGCCTGTCACAATGTGGCTTCACGTGTCAAAATTTCACAAATTACCTATTTTTCCCTTGTTTTTTCAGGAAAAAAGACCCTTTCACATGGTGAATCAGAAACCTAGATGTTACTAATAGATGCCTGTGAGCCAAGGATTGATTTGCACATAGTGGTGTGGTAGTACACACATTTTGCCAGTCAAGATTGGGCTTCACACATCAAAATTTCACAAATTACCTATTTTTCCTGTGTTTTCTCAGGAAAAAAGACCCTTGCACATAGTGAAACAAAAACATAGATATGGCCAATTGATGCCTGTGAGCCAAGGTTTGATTTTTGTATTGTGATGTGGTAGTAACACATGTTTTGCCTGTCAAGATTTGGCTTCATGCATCAAAATTTCACAAATTATCTAGTTTTCTTGTGTCTTCCCAGGAAGAAAGACCCTTGCACATGGTCAATCAAGAACATAGATATGACCAATTGATTCCTCTGAGTCAAGGGTTGATTTGCATATAGTGGTGTGGCAGTCTCATGCAGCCGTTTGCCTGTTAAGATGTGGCTTCACGCATCAAAATTTCACAAATTACCCTCTTTTTCTGCATTTTCTCATGAAAAAAGACCCTTGCACACGGTGAATTAAAAACATAGATATGGCCAATTAATTCCTTTGAGCCAAGATTTGATTTTCATATAGTGGTGTGTTATTATCACATGTTTTGCCTGTCAACATTTGGCTTCACCCATGAATATTTCACAAATCACCTTTTTTTTTGTGTTTTCTGAGGAAAAAAGTGCCTTGCACATGGTGAAACAAAAACATAGATATAGACTATTGATTCCTGTGGTCCAAGGTTTGGTTTATATAAATTGGTGTGGTAGTATTGCGTGTTTGCCTATCAAGATTTGGCTTCACGCATCAAAATTTCACAAATTACTCATTTTTTCTGCATTTTCTCATGAAAAAAGACCCTTGCACATGGGGAATCAAAAACATGGATATTCCCAATTGATGCATGTTATTCAAGGTTGGAATTTCATATAGTGGTGTGGTAGTATCATTCCTTTTGCCTGTGGAGATTGGGCCTCACACACACCCAAATTTTACAAATTACCTATTTTCCTGTGTTTCCCCAGGAAAAACAATCCTTGCTCAAGGTGAATCAAAAACATAGGTATGGCCAATTGATGAATCTGAGTCAAGTGTTGATTTGCAAACAGTGGTGTGGTAGTATCATGCCTTTTGCATGTCAAGATTTGGCTTCACGCATCACAATTTCACAAATCATCTATTTTTCCCATGTTTTCTCAGGAAAAGAGACCCTTGCACATGGTGAATCAAAAACATAGATTTGGCCAATTGATGCCTCTGAGTCAAGTGATGATTTGAGTATAGTGGTGTGGTAGTATCATGCCTTTTGCCTGTCAAGATTGGGCCTCATGCATCAAAATTTTACAAATTACCTATTGTTCCCATGTTTTCCTCAGGAAGAAGACCCTTTCACATGGTGAATCAGAAACAAAGATATTATCAATTGATGCCTGTGAGCCAAGGATTGATTTCCATATAGTGGTGTTGTGAGCCTGGGTCTCTTATGTGACAACAGGACACAAGAAAGGGAAGCACAATAGTTGATTCCAGAAAGAATAAGGAGAGGACAACTATTGTGAAGTAGAGAAGAATGAAAAAAAAAAAACAGATATAGCCAATTGATACCTCCTGTGAGCCAAAGTTTGATTCTCACATAGTTGTGTGGTAGTATCACGTGTTTTGCCTGTCAAGATTTGGCTTTGCACATGAAAATTTCCCAAATTACCCATTTTTTCTGCTAGTCTGAAAAGACTGGTAATGAGCTCAATCTTGAAGAGAGCAAGAGTAACAGAACCGGGCAGAGCCACAGTCTCTTTAACCTGAGAAACAGGAGAAGGTACAGTCAGGGACTGCCTTATTTTTTATGCTGATTTTTTTTTTTTTGACAAAAAAAAATACATGCCTTTTGCCTGTCAAGATTGGGCTTTGTGCGTGAAAAACCCATTGATTCACCATGTGCAAGGGTCTTTTTTCGTGAGAAAACACAGGAAAAATGGGTAATTTGTGAAATTTTGATGCGTGAAGCAAGATATCAACAGGCAAAGACATGATACTACCACACCACTATATGCAAATCAACCCTTGACTATTGGCCATATCTTCATTTTTCATTCACAATGTGAAAGGGTCTCTGTTCCTGAGAAAAAGCAGAAAAAAAGGGTAATTTGGGAAATTTCCATGTGCAAAGCCAAACCTTGACAGGCAAAACACATGATACTACCACAAAAATATGTGAAAATCAAACCTTGGCTCACAGGAGGCATTAATTGGATATGTCTATGTTTTTGATACACCATGTGCAAGGGTATATTTTCCTGAGAAAACACGGGATAAATAGGAAATTTGTGAAATTTTGATGCCTGAGCCCAATCTTGACAGGCAAACGGCATGATACTACCACACCACTATGTGAAGATCATCAATTGATTTAGCGGCATCAATTGGCTATATCTATGTTTTTGATTCACCATGTGCAAGTGTCTTTTTTCCTGAGAAAACGGTGGAAAAGTAGATCATTTGTGAAATTTTGATGCGTGAAGCCAAATCTTGACAGGCAAACGGCATGATACTACCACACCACTTTATGCAAATCAAAAATTGACTATGATTCATCAATTTTCCATACCTATGTTGTTGATTCACCATGTGAAAGGGTCTTTTTTCCTGGGAAAGCACGGGAAAAATAAGTAATTTGTGAAATTTTGATGCCTGAGGCCCAATTTTGACAGGCAAAGGCATGATACTACCACACCACTATATGAAAATCCAACCTTGGCTCACAGGAATCAATTGGCCATATCTATGTTTTTGATTCCCCATGTGCAAGGGTCTTTTTTCATGAGAAAATGCAGAAAAAGTGGGTCATTTGTGAAATTTTGATGTGTGAAGCCAAATCTTGACAGGCAAAAACGCAATACTACCACACCACTATATATAAATCAAACCTTGGCTCACAGGCATCAATTTTCTATATCTATTGTTTTTTGTTTCATCATGTGCAAGGCACTTTTTTCCTGAGAAAACACAGAAAAAAAGGTGATTTGTGAAATATTCATGGGTGAAGCCAAATCTTGATGGGCAAAACACATGATACTACCACACCACTATATGCAAATCAAATCCTGGCTCACAGGCATTAATTTGCCATATCTATGGTTTTGATTCACTGTGTGCAAGGGTCTTTTTTCATGAGAAAACACAGAAAAAGAGGGTAATTTGTGAAATTTCAATGCGTGAAGCCACATCTTAACAGGCAAATGGTGTGATAATTCCACAACATTATATTCCAATCAACCCTTGTCTCAGAGGCACCAATTGGCCATATCTAGGTTTTTGATTCACCATGTGCAAGGGTCTTTTTTCCTGAGAAAACACAGGAAAAATAGGTAATTTGTGAAATTTTGGTGCATGAAGCCAAATATTTGTCAGGATACCGTTATGGCCATGCCTAACGAGCCTAACTGTAGGTACTCTCTCAGCTTAAACCAGGTGTATCAAACCCTGTGGATACCAGCCATGGCTGATGCAGTTTTCCCGCTCTACCATCCCTGCAGATGAAGAGTTTATTGCGGATGCAATAAACCAATCCAGCTTTGACCATGATACCGCTCTGCCCTGAAGCCCCTGAGGCCTGTGGCACTTAGCTACGATACGGCTAAGCAAAGTAAGCACTCTACCTTTAGCCTTGCTATATAGATGATGCCTTTCCTCAGGAACCTAATCTTTTTTCCCACGCGCTCACTTAGTTTTCCATCCTCACATTTGATACTTCCAAATCTAAGCCTTTTTATTGCGTCAACCACTCTTATCATCCACCAACTATCCAAACACCAATCACTCGTAACTCACTCAAAGTAGTCAAAGACCTTGTGCCGACTCCTTTTTTATTCTCTTCCTTCCAAGCTTCCTGTTCCTATTCTTGTCCTGCGTCATCCACACGCTCTTGTTCTTTCCTTCATTTTCCATCCTCAAACTTGACCTCTTCTAAGCCACACCTGTGCCCTTTTACTTGTTCACTCTGCTTCTAGGTAAGACTAGACGCATAGCACTCATTACTCCATGTTTCTCACTCTTTACCATTGTAGCACTGGTCTGATAACAATATGATTCTAGTTCTTGCTATTCTCACAATCTTCACAGGCAAAAGATGTGATACTACCACACCACTATATGCAAATAAAACCTTGGCTCAGGTGCATCAATTTTCCATATCTATGTTTTTGATTCACCATGTTCAAGGGTCTTTTGTGCTGAGAAAACACAGGAAAAATAGGTAATTTGTGAAATTTTGATGTGTGAAGCCTAATTTTGACAGGCAAAGTGTGTGATACTATCAAACCACCATATGAAAATCAATTCTTGGCTCACAGGCATCAATTGGTCATATCTATGTTTCTGATTTACCATGTGAAAGGGTCTTTTTTCCTGAGAAAACATGGGAAAATTGGTAATTTGTAAAATTTTGATGCATGAAGCCCAATCATGACAGGCACAAGGCATGATACTACCACACCACTATACTCAAATCATCACTTGACTATATCTATGTTTTTGATTCACCGAGTGCAAGGGTTTTTATTCCTGGGAAAACATGGGGAAAAAAGATAATTTGTGAAATTTTGATGCGCAAAGCCCAATCTTGACAGGCAAAAGGAATGAGACTAAAGGTTTTTCCACAATGGCAGGATTATCAAAGTGAGACGGATTATAAAAGTGAGACTCTAGAGCACCAACCGCGGAAACCACTTGTGACAACAAGCCTTTTGGTTGTTGGTGACTGTTAGCTACTTTTGCATTTGAGAACAGAAATGGATGGTAGTAGGGTTGCATGGCGTCACAGTTTGGGGTGCAGAAAAGGCTGGGAATGGTTTAAATGGATGCCTGCAGGGAGGAACCGGCAGATGGGAAAGGGATTTTGGAAAATACAAAGGACAGTATCTTTGTGTGACATCAGGGAGCAGAGGGCACAAAAGGAGGAAAACTGAACCAGCTTGTTCCAGTGCCTTTTCACAAGAAGTGCTTGACCTGATCAACAAGTGCAACAAAATTCCTAATCTCCACGCAAAACATTTGTACTAATGTTTTGCATGGAATAGCAATCTGCAGATTGCTTTGGAAAGTTGTCCACATTAGTACAGATGTTTTGCATGGAGTTTACCAATTTTGTTGCACTTGTTGATCAGGTCAAGCACTTCTTGTGGAAATGCACTGGGACAGCCCCTGGGCAAGGCACTGCAATCAAAACTTGCTCAAATGCCGGCAGTTGGCATGTGGAAACTTTAGTATTACTGAAGTCCTTATTTGATGCAAGCCTGGAGTGAGGTAAGCTTCACTGCTGGCGTTGATTGGTCAAAAACAGCTGATTGATCAGTTCTTGAACAGCTGTGTTTGACCAGTGATTAGACAGGAACTGTCTGACCCAAGCACGTGCCAGCCATTTGGATGGGCCTGTTCAATTGGTTTGATTGAAACTGGTCACCACCAGCCAGGAACTCCGTTCAGCTTTGGTTCTTTTGCTCTCTTGCTATATCTCCTCAGAATCTTTCTGAGAGGATTTAGCTCTCTTATGTTTTCTGTTTGCAACAGTCCCTGTCGGTGCAGACAGAGTTTGCTCAATTGATTTCATTTAGATAAGTTCATTTCAATCCGCTAATGAGTGAAGACTTTTTTGGGGCTAACAGATTTCTCCCTTGCTCCCTAGGACGGCCCGGGTAGGAACAGTCAAGTCCTGCCCCCAAGTTGTCCGAGTACAGGTTGGGGTAGAGAATCTCCTCTTGTCACCGGCTCTCCTTTGTCCCGGCCTCTGAGAGGCAGCTGGGAGTCAGGAGAGCGGCACGGAGAGGAGGAGAAATGAGACTAAGAAACTCACCGTCAAGGCAAGGAGGAGGGACTCCAACCCAGGTGGGTGGGCTGGTGAGAAAAACCAATTTACTTAGATTTCAGGCAACTGACGTCGGCGGGATGGAACTGGCGGGTGATCAAAGTAGGCCAATGCGTAAGTGGAATGTAGCTGAGTCCTGGGATTACCCAGCAGCTTGCTGAGCTTGAGGCCTGGCAATTAGGTTTCTGTTTGCTGCGGCGGTTCCCGCAGTTCTGGTGTGCTGCAATGTGTTTTTTTGGTTGGCCGGCGTAGGATGCCTGGCAGACGCAGCGGGGCTGCCAAGAACCTTGCGCCACGGACTCTGCAACCTCCCGCTGCGCTCCGGCAACTCAACATGATTGGGCAGACCCGCTTGAATGGCCAGCATGCACTTTGATTGGACGGTGCCTGTCCAAGATCACTTGTTGAACACGGCTGTTTGAGCATTTCTTGACCAGCCATGTTTGACTGGTTAATGCTGATTGTGCTTACAATAGTGTTATCTTGTGATACAGTAGTGATATGATGTTAGTATCTTGTAATATGACAGTGATCTGATATTGTTATATTGGGATATGACAGTTATATGATATGGTGATATGGTGATGTTATATGAGGGTGGTTTGAAAAAGTTGATCACTACAAGATATCCCGTATATCCCGTAATGTCTTACTCAGTATCCCGTACGGGATATATTGTAGGGTATGTAGTGAATGGGATATGCTTTATTTTCTTTTTTCAAATTCATGTAAAATCTGAAGGCAAAAACTCAAGACGTGTTGAATTGTGCACGCATGTTCTTTTATTATAAATACCAGTTGTTGTTCCCTCATGGGATTTATTTTGTATACATTCTCATATTACTTGTCCTGTTTTTCTTTGTTTTTGTGTATTCTTTACACCACACTCATGTTGTCAGCCATGTTACTTATAATACAGGCAGGCGTGGAAGCCGTGCTGTTGGAAAGCAATCTGACTATTTTCTGTGTATGCACAACGGTGTAACCATTACGCTACACGTAGCGCGTAACGGCGTGTATTGTATTGGTTTGTAGCGCCAATATCGTGTATCGGTATTGTATTGGGTTGCCAATACGATACCAATTTTTTTTTGGTGGGTATTGCCTGGCCCAATACAATACACAGAGAAAAATTTCTGTTTATCGGAGGGCCGATACCACTCCAATACGTTATGTATTGGAGCCGTATTGGTGGTATCGGCCCTCCGATACAATACACAGCTTCCAAAAACTGTGTATTGGTCAGGGCAATACAATGTAGCGGTATTGTATCACCCAGCCAATACGATACATTGGTTTTAAAAAACCGTGTATTGGTGAACCAATACAATACACAGTATTGGCCGATACAATAAGTGTATTGTAATGGTTACACCGTTGGTATGCACACTTGTCACCTTTTTCAGACACCCCATACATATTCAACAAAATGCATGTGATGCCAAATCCAATGTGGCGGTCCACGCCTTGCTGGGCTTCTCATCAAAGATCTGCTAGGAGTTTGCAAGGTTCCATGTAATTCGGAGGAAGGTTTAAATTTATAGGCATGGGCGCTTCACACAGTTTGGACTCAGGGGACCCAACAAGGAAGACAAGCATCAGTTGAGCAGATCAACCACCACCCTGCTCCAGGAAGCTCAGTTTGACAAATGGAAGCAGGCCCAACTCAATGCATTCAAAACCAAGGCAAGAGCAATGCAAAGTTGATCAAAGCCATCACAGCCTAGAAGAAGAAGCAGGGGTTCACAAGAACTGGTGAAGGGCGTTCAATAATACACCAAGCCCTGGAAGAACAGCTAGACCCCTCCCAGCTTCATCTGGATTCTGAAAACACACTGATTTTGAACATAAAAAGATCAGAAAACAGCTAGGAAGCTTGGCCAAGGGAGAGGAGTTGAGGACTGTCCTCCCCCACCCTGCAACTGCCCTCCCTATTACTCAAATATCTCAACAAGAAAAAAAAATCAAGCTGTCTACTCCCATTCAGCTCCATGGACAACATGTGGCCCACTCCAAAACACACCTGTTTGGGATTGCCTTCACTGAATCAGGTAAACCCTTACTTTCTCACAGACAGCTGCAGGACCTGCTAGAGAAGTGCAAGCTGAAGCTGGACAGCCACACGTATCTCTGTCTGGATGAGGCAGACAAGATGGTGCACATAGGATTTAAGGAGGGTGAGAAGAACATCATGAGCTTCTTCAAGCACCAGAGAAAGACCCTTCTCATCAGTGCTACTATGCCCAAAACTATCCATGACTTTGCCAGAAATATCTTTGTTAAAGCTGTTGTTGTTGACATTGGCTGTGCGGGCACTGCTAACCTCAATTTCATACAGGTTTCTTGCAACATCTCCTACACAACAGACATTGTGGCATAAAAATTTTCCCTTATCATCTGGCATCTGCCATCATTTTTGTCCACACACTCATCCCTCTTTTGGTGCAGAACAAGCCTACCCTTGGAGCCTGGAAAAACATAGTATTCCATTAAACATGAAAAGATTGTTTGGGTGATGCTAGGAATCTGGTTGCAATCTTAATAAAAAAATAGACCATCCATCATTATAATGTGGTTGTAAGTTATGGAAGGATGAAAAAACAAAACATTTTGAACCTCATCTTTAAAAAAAATTCAAGTTTTACAGCAGCATATATGCCTTTCAGATAGGTTTAGTTGATTAAGGGGTAGGAGAATTTTACAAGTATTTTTTTGCAAGGCTTATGCCTTGTAAAACAGAAGGGTTGTAAAATTACATATTGATGGGGGGGTTATGTATTTTTACCAGCCTTACACTTATTTTTGATCCTTGTAAATTACACCCTTGTAAAAAGCTGCTTGTAAAGTTCTACAGTAGGGATTCCACCAAGAATTTTACACAACAAAGCTTACAAGCATTGCAAATCAAGCCTGGTAAACTGTGTTCTGCCCCCCAATCATGTAATTTGACAAGCTTTTCTCTTACAGGTCTTTATACCATGCAAAGTCTCACATGTAAAAAAGATTGTTGAGGATAGTTGGATGGAAATTTACCAGCCATCAAGAGGAGAATTACACACCTCTGTTGGCCGGTACAGTACCGGCCATCACAAGGAGTAAGTACACTCCTCTCAATGGCCAGTACTGTACCAATCATGGGGAAGAGTGCATACACTCCTCTCAATGACCCGTACTCACTCCGCATGATCACTGGTCTGTGTTGGTCACCAAGTATGCACTCCTCACGGTCACCGCTCCTCTTGGTGATCAGTCTGTGCTGGTCACCGAGAGGAGTACAAGCTCCTCTTGGTCACCGGCACAGACCGGTCACCGCTCCTCTTGGTGATTGGTCTGTGCCGGTCACCAAGAGGCGTACGGGCTCCTCTCGGTAACCGGCACAGACTGGTCACCGCTCCTCTTGGTGATTGGTCTTTGTCGGTCACCAAGAGGAGTACGCACTCCCCTCGGTAACCGGCACAGACCGGTCACCAAGATGAGGGAGTGCTGCCCGGGGTGATTGGTCTGTACCATTCACCTAGAGCTGTATGCACTCCTCCCGGAAGCCGGCACACAAGGGTCACCAAGAGGAGGGCGTGCTCCTCTTGGTTATTGGTCTGTGCCGGTCACCAAGAGGAGTATGCACTCCTCTTGGTGACCGGCACAGACCGTTCACCAAGAGGATGACTCCTCTTGGCGAATGGTCTGTGCCGGTGACCAAGCTGAGGAGTCACTCCTCTCGGTGACCGGCACAGACCGTTCACCAAGAGGAGTGACTCTTCTCGGTGAGCAGTTTGTGCCGGTCACCGAGAGGAGTCACTCCTCTTGGTGAACAGTATGTGCCGGTCACCGAGAGGAGTCACTCCTCTTGGTGAACAGTATGTGCCGGTCACCAAGAGGAGTCGCTCCTCTTGGTGAACGGTTTTTCGCCGGTCACCAAGAGGAGTCACTCCTCTCGGTGACTGGTTTGTGCAGGCTCCTCTTGGTGAACGGTCCGCGCCTTTCTGCCGAGAGGATGCCTCCTCTTGGTGAACAGTCTGTGCCGGTCACTCCTCTTGGTAACTGGCACAGGACGGTAACAAAGAGGAGTACTCACTCCTCTTGCCGGTACAAATTGGTTGGCAAGAGGAATGTGTAATCCTTTTGGTGACCGGCACAGACCAGTTGGTCACCAAGAGGAGTATGCACTCCCCTCAATGACGGGGGAGAGGCCCGTGGCTTTGAGGACTCAAGGAAGGACATTGATGCAACAGGTGGACAAAATGGAAATAAGGCTTGTGAAAAAATAATTGAAGGGCTGTAAAAATATGTGTGGGTACTGAGTGAGAGTAATTTTACAAGCCCTCTTTTTCAAGGCTTCAAGGTTTGTAAAATTAAGGGTTGCAAAATTTGTATATTTGCACCATTAATATAATTTTACAATCCTTTATTTTACAAAGCTTAGGTCATAGTAAAGAAAGGGTTGTAAAATTGTGATTTGGTAATGATTGCAAGATTTTTACAAGCCTTATTTTACAAGGATTTATTTACATGGCATGAGAATTTGGGCAAAGGAGTTTAAAATTACATTGTGACATGGGTATTATGTAATTATACAACCCTTTTCCTTTACAAGGCTTAAGCCTTGTAAAAAAAGACTTGTAAAATGATAGGTCCCCGTTGATTAACATTAGTTTTCTTTATGTCAAGATTTGTCAACTGAAAAACCAGCATAAAAAGTGCTGAGTTGTAGTCATTCAACTTCATGAGTTGAAAATGAAGAATAAAAAGGGTGGTGTAGCTGCCCTCAATCCCTAGTGTATAATAAAGGTCAACTAAGTTGTGAATGATGGAAAACTTGAAACAAACTGCACTCATTGCAATACCAGATGTGGACCCCTTTTCCTGTCAGCTTGCTACTATGCAGAGACAAGCATAACATAGTAACAAAAATATAACAAAATAATTAATAACTACTAAACCAATAACAATATTGTAAAGCTGAGTTCAGAGATGGATTCTACACAAAAATTAACCTAGGGTCACTCACCAAAGTGACCCCTCAATTATAACTCCTTATAGTACGTATACAATATAACAAAAATACTTATAACAAATTAATAGAATTAAATACAAAAAACCTGTTACACATGTACAAGACCTTTCACACATGTAACAGGCCCCAGAGACGAAAATACTAATGACATCATATAATCTACTAGCTCTGGGAAAGGGCCATACAAGTATGATCATCAATTAAGATCCACTACTCACACGGATCTTCTACAGATCTGGCCCAGGGAAGATCTACCAAATGATCCACTCAATGGACTGGTTGATCCAGGATCTGCTCCCTGCTATATTCAAGCTCTTAGATTTCGTCCCCAAGGGTCTCTTAAGAATATTTAAAGACCCCTGGGTCCCCCCTTTTGAGGATTCCCCAGCTTTATCATACCTACTGGAATTTACCACTCAGCATTGTCCACTTGCTTACAGCCTTGTGTCCAACCTTGTGGCCCTTCAGTACTTCATTTAGCCATCTTCCAGCGTCAACAGAACTCTCCCCAGATTCACCAGCTACCTCTGTTAACCCTGTCACTATCCTGGAGGATTTCTGTAACAAGAAATAGTGAGTTATATTCTTGTTACTTTTCCTTCCCCATCCTTATATCCTGGGCACCATAAAAGTCCCTGCTTGCAGGCCCCAGAAGATCAGGTTACAAGTCAAAACCACCCTGTTTATAGGTCCTGATAATTAGAGGGCACCATAAAAACCCCTGCTTGCAGGCCCCTCTGGAATACCACCATATTCCGCAAAATCCTCCTTTTTATTATTTCCACGTCCCAAAAAGGACTCCAAAAATTCCCAAACCCATAAAAAATATTATTTACATATTTTTATAACTTTATTTATACTTTTTGCCGGCCATGTAGCTAGAAGGTTAAGTCCTTGGCATCACGTAGCCTGACATTTCCTATGAACAAGTGTTTCACCACTTGGTTGCAAGGGTTGGCCTTAAGGATTTGTTAAATTCTATCTGGCCCAGACCTTTTAACACTACCATGTATTGATCAAATCACCCCAATCTATTCAGCCATAAATAGTTGTGCTCAAGTCATTTTACATCTGTGAAATCCATCTGAAAGCCAACCTAATAACCAGGCCAAGCAAATAATTCAACAAATGCATAGTATACCCTGAAAGTGTAAGACCTAACTTTACTCAGCCCCCTCTGACCTCCCAGCCAAGGGTGAGCTTGTGTTAAGCTAGGTGTGCAGTGGTGGTGTGAAAATACCCTTAGTGGAGAATAGAGTTTGAGAGGGATGTTTTATTGAATGGCTGTCTCTCTTTATAGATGGGGGAGTCAAGTAAAACATAATGATTTATAATTTTTGATAACTAACCACTCTTCTGAAAGAGCCAGGGAACACCCTTTTTTGTACCCAGGGATAAGGGATTGTATGGGGCAATGGGAAGATGGGAAGCCACAGGGGCTTATGATGATTTAATCTGGGCTTATTCAATCACTAGTTGTATTCTGTTCTCCCATTGTTGTTTCCTCTTCTCTTCATCACTTCTGGTTTTTCCTTTATTTACAGATCTGCTGCTCCTTTATCTCCACTTCCATCCCAGGGCACTGACAGCTAGTCATCCCTTGTCAAAGGTTGTTTCTCAATGCTCTGTTTTGTTTTTTCCTGCTTTTTCATGTCCTCAACCTCCTCCTCATACTAATGATCAATCATCACTTCTGTTTCCTTCTTCATCCACAGGTCTTCTGCTTCTCCATCTCCACTTCCATCCCAGGGCCCTGAAAGCAAGTCATCCCATGCCAAAGGTCTGCTTCTCCTCCATCTCCACTTCCATCCCAGGGCGCTGACAGCTAGCACTACAAACATTTGTAATTTTACCCAAAGAAAAAACTACTGTTTGGGTTAGGCAAAATGTTAAATTCTTTCAACAAAATGGCTCAGTAATAAAAATTGAGCAAAACTGAGCATGCTCAGCAAAATCCCCTAAAGTTGCCAGAATGAATAAAAATGATTTCTGCTCAGTTTGTAAAAAAAAAAAAAAAATTGCTGAGCATGCTCAGTATAGCTTATCTTTCACTTCTGACCATTTTTTGTAAAATTGAGTTTATGTTTTTCCCATCACAAGTTCACATTTTCCTTCTGGGTAGAATTGAAAATGTTTGTAGTGTAGTCATCTCACGCCAAAGGTTGCTCTTTATTCTTGAAGTTTCACAAGGGAAGCATACAGTAAAGTGTATAATGTTAATTATTCATCAGAGCCAATTAGCACTCTTATGGCTACTCAGGGAAGCTGATGATATACTTATAAAATTTACTTGGGGACCAGGGATCAGTACTGACAAATGATGTGGGTAGACAATCTGATGTGGAAGAGAAGATGAGAGAGTAAAAAGGCTCTTTATATAGACAATATATCACTGCCAGAAAATCTGGCTTGGATAGCTGCATCCAATTTTATATTGGATGCAGCCATCCAATTTAAACTTGGGCGCGTGCCCCTAAGTGAATTTCTGACCAATTCAAACATGGTGTCCAAACACTTGGGCCACTGATTTTGAATTGGTCAGCGATTCACTTGGTGGCACGCGCCCAAGTTTGAATTGGATGGCTGCATTCAATAGAAACTTGGATGCAGCCCTCGCAGTGTATGACAAATGGGGAGTTGGCCAACTTGTGGGAGGATCAGTCAGGATCAGCAGGAATGGAACAAAATGTACAGTTGCAGGCGGCATTGTACTGTACAGAGCCTCCTGCAAAACTGTTTTGGGGATGCAGGGGAAAACCCCGTTGGCATCAGGGGTCCAGCACTCAAGCTGACCATATTTTTGGAACTTAAAGAGTCTGGAGGTTCCAAAAATAATATGGCAACCTGTTTGGCCCAGCCATTCTTTTGTTTTGTAATGCTTGATCATTTGGACCCAAGGCCTAAATCAAGGTCAAAGTACATTGTATTGGGCTATTTCATTGCCCTAAACACATACCCAAGTATCAAAAAGCATGTTTAATGCTTAAAAAGGGTCTTAAAGAGAATCTAAAGGTGCTCAAAAGTGATTTTTTTTTCTGTTTTTTTGGTATTTTTTGAACAAACATTTCGGACCTCATCCAAAGTTTTTTACAGTACATTGCCGCGCGCAACTGTAAAGACATGAAAGACAGATGATTTCAGCTCATTGAAAGATACATGAGAGAAAGAAACAGATCATTCAGACAGAAAAAGAGGAACCTCTGGATAGTGTGAGAAACTAATATTACAATTGAATCATGGAATATTCTGAGAAGCAGGGCCTCAAGTAAAATAAGTCAAAATATTCAAAGGAGGTCTATGTTGGTTGAGAGTGAATTTATGGTTGCTGAATCTTGGTGACATACCTGTGATATTGTTGTGATTGTGTCTGGATGGAAATTTGTGATTCCTCTGCAACACTGAGTTGAACCTTGGTTACTTTTGAGCTGGGCTTGTGGCTGTTGTTTTCCTGTGATTCCTCTGTGATTTGTTATTGATCCATGGATTTTTATCATCAAATAGCTTCTGAAAAATTTACTAGATTCTGAAAAATGTACTAGAGATGGGATGGCATACCACAGCAGCAGGCATGTTACTGTACATGATTTTTGAGTGTTCAAAATGTTTAGGGAAAAAGGTAGAAAAAAAATTTGCAGAGCAGACCACAAAGGGGGCTTGGTTAACTTTTAAAAGTGCTCTGTGCGGCTTGAGAAATGAACCACAACACTTTGGGCCGCTGTTTTTGAGTAAATAAAATCAAGAAGACAGCCCAGTGGCAAGGCCCTAGAAATTCAAAAGCCCAAAAAATCAACTACTGAGATCAGTGTTGACATCTAGCAGTTGGTAGTATAAAGCATAAATATGGCTTTAGGGGGTCTAATTACATACACATGGGTGAGTCCAAGGCATGACTTTCCATATGTTTGCAATGTTGGGTTTGAAAAAAAATCAACAGCTGAAGCAGGGACTTAGCCCTCATAAATATAGAATATACAACCTCCAATAAGCCCAAATCTATGTTCAAACTGAGTTTGTGACCACTCAAACCATTGAAAATTGGGCCTGGAGGCTGCAACAAATTTTGGTGGTGGGTGTTGACTCAGGCTGTAAATGGGCTTGGGTGGCCCATGGGTCATCTCAGCCTCAGAGACATGTCAAAACACTCAGGATTGGTGAAATGCCCTAGACACTGCTAAAACATAAGATAATATCAGTGGAACTGATTAAATTTAACTTTACATCATATAAGCATAAAATAATAGTATTATTGGCATTTTTCATTCCATCAGCTTCTATAATCAACAATGGGTCTTGACTATACTTTACTATAACCAGGTCCTTCAAGTATAGTAAAGCTGTGTTGATCTTCAATACTCTACTGATACTAGTAAAGGAAATTTTTACCATGGGATGATATAGTAAAGAGGTCCATTTAACATACTTTAACCCTTGTTATTTAGATAATCAGGGGTAAAAATGGGTTTAGTGGTACTTTAGGCCCTGGTTATTAAGATGAACAGGGTTAAAACTGGTTGTAACCACCTTACTTTGCTGATGCATTGCCTTTGGAAAGCTCCCCCCCCACAATAACAAATAACCTGATGCCGTACCTGTGAAAATAATACCAAACTGAGGAAGAAGTTATAGTAAAGAAAATTTATTTTTCAATCCCAGCACCAGCTGTTATAGTACTTATCCAAAAACATCTACTATATCTTTACTTTACCAATAACTGGGAAGCAAAGACCCACTGTTGCTAAAATGTTCTTCCCACATTCTGGATTCAAAATGTGTCAGCTTGCCACTATGTAAGAGACAAGCCAACATAGTAACAAAAGTAACAAAAGATATATAACAAAATAATTCATAGTAACAAAAGTAACAAAACATATAACAAAATAATTAATAACTACTAAACTAATAACAATATTGTAAAAAGGAGTTCAGAAATGGATTCTACACTAAAATTAACCTAGGGTCACTCACCAAAATGACCCCTCAATTATAACTCCTTATAGTACTTATACAATATAGCAAAAATACTTACAACAAAATTAACAGAATTAACTAACAAAGACCTGTTACACATGTACAAGACCTTTCACACATATAACAGGCTCCAGAGACGAAAATAATAATGACTTCATATGATCTACTAGCTCTGGGAAAGAGCCATACAAATATGATCATCAATTAAGATCCACTACTCACACGGATCCTATACTGATCTGGCCCAGGGAAGATCTACCAAATGATCCATTCAATGGACTTGTTGATCCAAGATCTTCTCCCTGCTATATTCAAGCTCTCATATTTCGTCCCCAAGGGTCTCTTAAGAATATTTAAAGACCCTTGAGTCCCCCTTTTGAGGATTCCCCAGCTTTATCATTACCACTGAAACTTATCACTCAGCATTGTCCACTAGCTTATAGCCTTGTGTCCAACCTTGTGAACATTCAGTATATTATTTAGCCCTCTTCCAGCGTCAACAGAACACTCACCATCATCACCAGCCACTTCTGTTACCCTGTCACCCACCTTGGAGGATTTCTGTAACAAGAAATAGTGAGTATCTTTCTTGTTACCAATTCCTCCCCACCATTTATCCTGGGCACAATAAATACCCCTGCTTGCAGGCCCCAGAAGATCAGGTTACAAGTAAAAACCACCCTGTTTACAGGTCCTGATTATTAGAGGGCACCCCAAAACACCCCTGCTTGCAGGCCCCTCTGGAATATTACATATTCCGCAAAATCCTCATTTTTATTATTATTTCCACATCCCAAAAGGACTCTAAAATTCCCAAAACTCATAAAAAATATTATTTTATATTTTTTATAACCTTATCTATTTATTTTGCCGGCCGTGTAGCTAGAAGGTTCAGTCCTTGGCATCACGTAGCCTGACAAAATGGGAGGTTTAGAACCACAAGTGGGCCATAGAACTGGATGAAGAACTTTTCCATAAGAGAAAATTTGAAAGAAGAGAAAAATATAGAATCATACAAATACTCCACGGTTCTCCTAGAAACAGGTTTCACCAGGAATCTTCTTCCCCACCAGGATCAATCTCTGCCATGTAAACTCTTTCTAGCTAAACAAGGCTTTATTTGTTAAAAATTCACCATAATTTTCTCTACCATCATCAACCACCATCATAACCTCAAATCAGTCCTCCCCTTTTTAAAGTGTTATAACACTTTTGGCCCTGAAATTTCATCTTGCAAGCCTCATCATAGGCAGAGGTCATCCATTCCTGACAACTTTCTCTCTTTTGAGCCCTTGGATCCACAAGCTTCAACAACACTTATTTTTCCTTGTGTTCTGGCACCACAGAAGAGGCACAGGCTCACAGGTCACCCAAGACCTAATAGTTTCTGAGTCAGTTTTTGGCAGCCTTTATTCTCTCCCATAAGAAATCTGACCCAAACTGACTTGATCCTGGCTTGGTTTTGGGAAAGCAAATGGCCTCACTGCCAGCATTAACCGGTTGAACATGGCTGTTTGAGCACTGCTAAAACTGCCATGTTTGATTGATGATTGGACGGGCACTGTCCAACTGAAGCAAAAGCCAGCTGGTTGGACAGGCTTGTCCAATCAGTTCCTGGCTGGTTGTGGCTGGTCCTGTGCAACCGGTCACAGGGAATGATTGGAAAGGCCTGTCTGACCCGCTGGAAGGTGCTTTGGTCAGACAGTGCCTGTCCAAACACCAGTTGAACATGGCTGTTTGAGCACCGCTGAAACTGCTGTGTTTGAGTGGTTAATGCCGGAAGTGCCTGATGGGCCAGCCCATTAACCCAAAGTGAGAAGTTTTATATGCATATATGACATATTTACATACATGTCCATATGTAAATATGCACTAAGTACATAGTAAAGTGATTGTGGCTGACTTCAGACACCAGGGTGACCCATGGGCCATAAAGTGTGCATGTCCAGTCATCCCATTTTGATTAATTGTTTATTATAGTTGCAAATTTCAATAACCAGGGGCCGCACTGACCTGCCTGAAAAATTTACATTTGGCACGTGGACCGTTACATGGATTGTTTGATGGCACAAAAACACAATAAAAACACATTTTTGATCTATGAACCTAGAGACCTAGAGGATCTCAACAATATCTTGGCTAAGGGTTCTGACAAGCCCACCATTTTTTTTTGGACCTGGCCCTCAAAAGGGAGTCTAAACCCATATTTATGAGTTTGTAAGCCAATTTTTGGATTTATAACCTCCTGTATAGCAATAAAATGTATGGCCATGAAGTCAACAAATTGAGTCTTGATGGCTGGTAACCATCATCAAAGAGAGTCAATACTCTCTTGATGGCTGATATTGGCTTTCAATAGAGCGTGTACTCTCTTGGGTGGCTGTTGTTGACCATTGAGAGAGTGAAAACTTCCTTGATGACCAATGTTGGCCATCAAAGAGACAGTGTACTCCCTTGATGACTGATATCAGCCATCCAAGAGAGTGTGTACTCCCTTGATGGATGATACCAGCCATTGAGACAGTACACACTCTCTTAATGGTTGTCATTGGCCATCAAAAAAGTGTGTATTCTCTCAATGGTCAATAACAGCCATTGAGAGAGTGTCAAATATCTTGATGACCAGCCACAGCCATCAAGAGGTTGTGACACTCTTGATGGCCAATATTGGCCATTGAGAGAATTAGGGGGTTCAAATATGATTTTTAAACATGATTCTACATAAAATCATAAAGTTTACCACTATTTCAAGAAGTGTTCCAAATGAAGGGAAGATTGAATTTTCATGTGAATGAAGGTGTGGACCCTTTTAGCTTATGAGTTTATGTAAAATCTGGTCTCAAAATCAATTGTGAACTCCCTAAATGGATAGTGTTCTCTCTTGATAGCCAATCTTGGCCATTGAGATCTCTCTTGATGGTCAATATTGGCCATCAAGAGAGTGTAGACTCCCTCAATGGGCAATATTGGCCATTGAGGGAGTAAAGTCTGGCTATGTTTAACAGGTTCTAGCAGAGTGTTGAATTCAGAGTACCGCGCGTTGCACACGCTGTATGGAAACTCCATTAGTGAAGCTTCAATTTGAGTATTTAATTTGATCTGATGTCACTCGTCAGTTCCTTTTACCATCTCAACTTCTGGATCCACCCAACTCAATCGATATATTTCATTATTTGAGTTAGTGTTATTCATCAACAAATCCCGTCAAGGTCACTTTGTCAGGCGTCAAGACACTCAAGGTTCTTTCATTTCTTTTTTGCTTGTTCTTTCCTTCTTTCATGACCGCGCTTATTGACTGATCTATTCTATTGCTCTCCAGTTCTTTAGCCTGTTTATTGTAGCGTGATCTCATTGTTTCTCAGCCCTCTTCTGCTGTGTACTTGTTCTTTTTAGGCGACTCTTTTTTCTTCTTTATTTTTGTTTCATTTCTTCTTGTCCATTTACTGAAAAGATTCTTCTTAGACTTTAAATTTATCACAGAGTTACTTCAAAGACTCTTTTTTGAGGATTTCCACATCCTGAAGTAGAAAAAAGATGGGTCAGGCTAAACACACTCCAACTTTTTACTTCATGCACTCCAATTTGGAGTGAAAAAGTGTGCACTCCAATTTTTTTGGAGTGGGAAGCTGTCTGCTCCAAGATATTTGGAGTGGACACCTTTCCACTCCAAAAATTTTCACTTCCTTGGAGTAAAACATTTGGAGTGCATCTCAAGTCCACTCCAAAAGTTTTGAAGTTCACCTCAAGTCCACTTCAAAATTTTTGGAGTGCACTTCAAGCCCACTCCAAAATTTTTTGAGTGCACTTCAAGCCCACTCCAAAAAATTTGGAGTGCACTCAAATTTCCACTCCAAAAAAATTGGAGTACACAACATTCCACTTGAAAAATGTCAAAATTTTGGAGTGCACAACTGCCCACTCCAACTTTTTTGGAGTGGACAGCTGTTTAGGACACTTGCCCACTCCAAAATGTTGGAGTGCATGTTGTTGACAAACAAACTAAAGGCATTGTATTGATCAACAACTGAGAAAATACAATAACAATAGTGAACACATGAATCGAGATAAGGAAACGAGTTTTACCTAAAGGCAAGCTATGACAAGTGTAAGAAGGAAACAACAACACGAGGACTGTCAGCCTTAGAGACAACACTATTGCCCAAAAGGCTTCAATAATGTTCCCTCCATATTCCCCTCATTTTTCTGATCATTTTCATCTACTATTGTCTATAGTTGTGATGTGTAATAGAGGAGTAATAACACTTTGAACATCCATTATTCTCTAAGTTCAAACCATATTGAATATATGCATTTCAATCAACAAGGTTAACCACTTCTCCTCTGGCAGGATGAAAATTTTCATCATCAATCATCAACCAACTCTGAAGAAGCACATAACACTTGGATCAACACTCCTCTCTACTCAATCACACAGGTCCCATCATATCCCTACGTCGTCGTGGTCATTTGGTGTCATCTGATTGAATAGTAAGCAGTTTTTCCAACTTATTCTTCTTCAAAGTTCATCTTGAGCTTTTATCTTCCCTTTTCCTTTTCTCCTTAACCTTAACCTTCTTCTTCTCTTCTCCCATTAAGAATCAAACCATATAAAACATCATAAAATCATCAAAAGCCTCATATAACATTCATCTTTATTGCTTCTGTGGACTGCAGCTTAAATCCACATAGGTTTCCTGATAAATAACCTTTGCCAGTTTCTTTTGGCATAAAAAATCAAGGCAGTCTCTGACTGTACCCTCTCTGTTTCTTCAGGAGAGGAGGCGTTGAGTCTTCTCCGCTTAAACCCATCTCCTTTTAAGGATAGAAAAACTTAAATCAGTCTAAAAAGACTTCTCTTTCTTCTCTCCTTCTCTTCCTTTCCTCTCTTTCTTTCCTTCTAGTTGTTTTCCTTTATCTTTTGGAATCCAACTAGTGTCCCCCAAAATACTTGTGCCCTGCTGTCACCGTAGAGACACAGGTTCACAAGGACAACAAGCCAAAGCAAAAAGAAAGAAAAACACACACAATGACCTAGACGATATGAAATTATTGGCGGAGTGTTGGAAGGAAGGGAAGCACTTAGGTCGTCGGCGGAATGTCAATAAGAAGGGAATGTGCTGCAGAACTAGTTATCGCGATGATATGCGATATTGACTAATGATAATGTCAAAGTGGAGGAACAGGTTTACTATGATGTGAGGTAAACCAATAAGCTATTGATGATAGATAAGAGTGAGCTGAGTTCCCCAACGGAGGAAATCTGAGAGAAAAGACACAAGGGTTTATAAGATGTTCTTGAGGGAACCATGCGAGCAACAACAAGGTGAAGTGAGAAGGAATTGGATGATGACATCATGAGCCAAAGCACTCATGATGTCATCACATGTTTTGGTTAGAGGGAGAAACAGGATTCAGGGCAATTGAAGTACCAGAGCGTTTGGTTAGTGGTACTGTGTTGCTCAGACATCAACACCCCCCCTTCACTCTAGACAAAACAGGCACTGCCGGCAATAACTGGTCGAACACGGCAGTTTGAGCTGTGCTCAAACAGCCGTGTTTGACCGGTGGTCAAACAGGCACTGTCCGACCAAAGCACCTGCCGGCGGGTCAGACAGGCCTGTCCGATCAGTTCCTGGGACCGGTCGCACAGGACCAGCGGGGACCGGTCGGACAAATCCGTCCGACCAGTTGGCTCTCGCTTCGGTCGGACAGTGCCCGTCCGACCACCGGTCAAAAACGGCTGTTTGAGCACCGCTCAAACTGCCGTGTTTGACCGGTTGATGCCGGCAGTGAGGCTTAATTGCTGCATGGACTTGGTAAGTGCTGGCCGAGGGACAGATTTCGTTAAGAAGTTGGCAAGCATGTCATGCGTCGGCGTGTACTGAAGAGTGATTTTTCCGTCCTTGATCACTTTGCGAATGAAATGTAACTGAATATCTACATGCTTCATCTTCTTGGAATTGGTGTTGGAATCAAAATTTGCCACGGCAATACATCCCTGATTATCTTCATGAACTACCATAGGTTGGGCAATATCCGTCAACCTAATTTCTTGAATGAGCTGGCGGATCCACAACAATTCGCAAGCAAAATCAGTAAGCGCGCAATATTCAGCTTCACAAGACGACAGTGAGGCAACAGGTTGCTTCTTGGTTTGCCAACCAATAAGGTGATTGTTGAAGAGAGTCAGGTAGCCGGTTACCGAGCGACGAGTGAGTAGGCAATTGCCCCAGTCCGCGTCGGTGTAGCCTTTCAATGGAGATGAGACATTGCGTTTGTAGAGTAGGCACACTGCTTGCAAGCCAGCCAGATAATGCAGAACATGCGTAAAGGATTCCCAGTGAAGTATGCCAAGCCGTTTGAGGAATTGAGACAAAGTACTAACTGCAAAGGCAATGTCGGGACGTGTAGCCGAGCTGAGATAGCTGAGCGCCCCTACTGCGCTTCGGAAATTGACACCCAACGTGTTGAAACGATTGCACTCTTCAACAGTCGCATGAGTCAAGTGTGAGTTTGGGACGAGGGGAGAGAAACTGGTCAGCAATTCTCCATGCCATACAAGTCAAGGACAGAGCTAATGTAATGCTCTTGCGACATGACCAAGGCAAGCGGATCGTGGATAATTTTAATACCAAGCAGGAGATCAGCCTTCCCGAGATCCTTCATGTCAAACTCAGCCTTGATTTCATTCTTGAATGCGTCAAGATTCTTCCCAAAAACCGCAATGTCATTGACGTGAACAAAGAGCCAGATAGGATTGGCGTCTATCCGAAAGAAAACACACGGGTCAGAGACAGCCAAAGAGAAACCAACACTCTTCAACCAAGTCAACAGAAGGTTGAACCAGGCAAGGGGAGCCTGTTTGAGACCATAGATAGCCTTGTTCAAGCGAAGACACTTCTGACGCTTGAGGAATGGACAAGAACACCTCTTCTTCAAGATCCGCATTGAGAAACGCTGTCTTGACGTCTAATTGTTGAAAGTCTAGGTCATTCAAAGCGGCATGAGATATTAACGCCCGGAGAGACTTTAGACGCCCAGTGGGCGCAAAAGTCTTGGAGAAATCCACACCATGAGTCTGAGAGAATCCCTGCGCACAAAGACGCGCTTTAAAGACGGGATTGGCACCGCGATCATCCTTCACTTTGAAGACCCAGGTCATACCAATGGTTTTCATACTAGGGGACCTGTCGATGACTGTCCAAAAATTCAAGCGCTCCATGGCGTCAAGCTCCAATTTAATAGCATCAATCCAGGAAGAGGACCTCGAGCTCCGTACTGCTTGATTGTAATGAGTGGGAACCGAGCCAACTGCAGAAGTGACAAAAGCGCGGGGAGCTCTCCTACAATAAGGAGGAATGCGTGACTTCGAGATATCACTCGAGATGATTTTCAACATAGGATCCGGTGGAGAAGCAACTGGATGTATAGGCACTGCCAATGAAGTTGCAGACAGAGCTTGATCAACAGGGGCAGAGTCGACTTCCTTGATGAAGTAGTCGTCTATATTAAAGCTAGAAGAGGGAACTTCTATGTCATTCAGCGTAGGAAAGACCTTCTTGTTGAAAATTGCATGTCGAGTTTTGATCAACTTGCGATCCTTCAAGCGGATGATCCTAAAGACGGTCCCTTCATTCTCAAATCCGACCAGGATCCCAGGTTCCCCTGTTCTCCCAAGCTTCCAAGACCTGTGAGATTTAGGAACAGCGAAGTAGGCCTTTGATCCAAACGTTCTAATCCAATGAATGGGAGGAACAGTTTTAGTCCAAAGTTCATATGGAGAAAGATTAGATCGAGACGGAGTTGCTAACAGGTTAGATAGGAAAGTCAAGGAGTTGACCGCTTTTGCCCAAAAGGAATTGGGAAGACCGCTGGTCATGAGGAGGGCTTGAGCTTTATCCAGAATAGTTCGATTGGCCCTTTCAGCATAACCATTGTGTTCAGGTGTCTCAGGTGGAGAGACAATGTGACCAATCCCTCGCAAAGTAGTAAAGTGTTTGAATTTGTGATTGACGAATTCCCCACCCCCATTGGAAACAATCTCTTTGATGGTGAGCTGTTGAACATTTTCAATCAATTTTGCGAGTTTTTCAAATTCTTCAAAAGTGTCAGACTTTGCCTTCAAAAATCGAACAAATTTAAATGATGAAAATTGGTCAACAACGGTGAGAACATATTTGAAGCCAGAGACTGAATGAGGGGTGATAGGTCCAATGAGGTCCATGTGGAGACGATCAAGGGGAGAATGAACCTTGGAGAAGTGACTGGGGAAAGGCATGAGAGTCATTTTAGAACATGCACAAACCTCACAAAGTTCCTTCACGTCTGAGATCGGGAGATCCATAAGTTTCATGATATTTTCTCCAGGATGCCCAAGCTGATGGTTCCAGGTGGTGTAGTCAACATTATGTGATTTAGAGAGCAGGGCGCTGGGAGAGGAGTACCGAGCATAGAGAAGGTTATCGCAAATACGACCAGAAAACAACAGTGACGATCTATCGGAGATCGAGAAAGTGGATTTATCAATACTGATGGTAACCGATTCTTTAATGATGCGGACCAGGGAGAGAAGCTGTTGCGAGATTTTTGGGACCCAGAGGCATTCTTTAAGATGAACAAGTCGTCCGCTCATTGAGACAGTGACATCTCCAATACCATGTGCCACGAGCAAGTCAGTTGGACTTCCTGTTTTGATAGTGACGGATTCAGCAGTAAAAGAGGAGAAAAGGGATTTATCACGAATCATATGATGGGAAGCTGCCAAATCAATCACAAAGCTATTGGAGTGTCCAAAGTTTTGAGAAGTGACGAATGCTGAAGCTTGCGCAAGGCTTGCACTGGCGTTTCGTTTGTTTCTTTGTTGATCACGAGCTTTCTTGAGGTGTGGGTATTTCTCAAAGCACCACAATTTGGAATGAGAGGTGACTTCAGGATTGTGTTCTCCGAAGCCACAGAGGTGGATCACCTTCACAGGAAACTTTTTGTTGGTCGACGTCATCATAGCCACAGCTGTTTCACCGATTTCGACTTGATTTTTCTCGTGAGTTTGGAACGTTTGTAGAGAATCAAGAACGAGATAGGGATCCTTAGTGCAATCTTCAGACAGGGCAATGCAATCGACAACTTGATCTAAATCATGATTTAGTAACTTGCCCAGAATGAGGTAAGAAATGAGCTCCTTGGGAATATTAATGTCAAAGGATTCAATGTCCAACAAAGAAGATCTGGTCTTGTCAATGTGTTCCTGAAGGTTCTTGGAGTATGATAGATTGGACCATCTCATAAATACCCAACCACAATTGACGACGGAGTGCAAAGCATACTGATCTGTCAGTTTCTTCCAGAGAAGGGTGGCTTGGTCAATGGTGTCTTTATTGACTACTTTGTTGTAACAACGGGCGTTGAGTCTGGGGATAATGATTGCGATGGCTTCAAAATTTGCTTTTTTGTACTTGAGTTTTTCTTCAGCGGTAGCAAGGGGATTTACGGGATTAGTGCACGCATTCCAGAGGTCCTTGCCACAAAGATGTACCTTGATTCTTCCGGACCAGTTAGTGTAGTTGGTACCGTCAAGGATGGGTAGGTAATCCGCTTTAAGGGTTGTTTCAATCTTGTCGGTCATATCTTCCCTTTGTTTGATCATAGAGAGAGATGTCGTTGGTGAATCGAGACTGTAAATCTGTTGACAAACAAACTAAAGGCATTGTATTGATCAACAACTGAGAAAATACAATAACAATAGTGAACACATGAATCGAGATAAGGAAACGAGTTTTACCTAAAGGCAAGCTATCACTACATACCCTACAATATATCCCATATGGGATACTGAGTGAGATATTACGGGATACATGGGATATCCTGTAGTGGTCAACTTTTTCAAACAACCCCCATATAACATCACCATATCACCATATCACCATATCATATACCTGTCATATCCCAATATAACAATATCATATCACTGTCATATTACAAGATAACACCATCATATCACTATCATATCACAAGATAACACTATTGTAAGCACTGTCAGCATTGACCAGTCAAACATGGATAGTCCAGCAGTGCTCAAACATATGTGTTCAACCAGTGATCTTGGACAGGCACCGTCCAACCAAAGCCCATGCTGGCCAATAAAGCGGGTCTGCCAAATCAGTTCCTGGCTGGTGGTGACTGGTTGCATTCAAACCAATTGGACAGGCCCCAACTGGCTGGCACGGGCTTTGGTCAGACCGTGCCTGTCCAATCACTGGTTAAACACAGCTGTTCAAGAACTGCTCAACCAGCTGTGTTTGACCAATCAATGACAGCAGTGAAGCTTGCCTCACTCCAAGCTTGCATCAACTAAGGACTTCAGTAATACTCAAGTTGCCACATGTCAACTGCCGGCATTTGAGCAAGTTTTTATTGCAGTGCCTCACCCAGTGGCTTTTCCAGTGCGTTGCCGCAAGTAGTGCTTGACCTGATCAACAAGTGCAAAAAAAATTGGTAAACTCCATGAAAAACATCTGTACTAATGTGGAAAACTTTCCAAAGCAATCTGCAGATTGCGACTCCATGCAAAAAATTAGTAGAAATGTTTTGCATGGGGTTTAGAAATTTTGTTGCACATGTTGATCAGGTCAAGCACTTCTTGTGGCAATGCACTGGGACAAGCTGATTCAGTTTTGCTCCTTTTTGCTGCCCTCTGCTTCCTGATGTCACAAAAAGATACTTTCCTTTGTATTTTCCAAACTCCCTTTCCCATCTCCGGTTCCTCCCTGAAGACATCCATTTACACCATTCCCAGACTTTTCTGCACCCTGCACTGTGACGCCATGCAACCCTACTACCATCCATTTCTGTTCTCAAATGCAAAAGTACCCAACAGTCACCAACAACCAAAAGGCTTGTTGTCACAAGTGCTTTCCGCAGTTGGTGCTCTATAGTCTCACTTTTGAAATCCTGCCATTGCAACAAAACCTTAAGTATTGTGCCTTTTGCCTGTCGAGATTGGGCTTCACACATCAAAATTTCACAAATTACCTATTTTTTCCTGTGTCTTCCCAGGAAAAAAGACCCTTGCACATGGTGAATCAAAAGCATAGATATGGCCAATTGATTCCTCTGACTTGAGTCAAGGGTTGATTTTCATTTAGTTTTGTGGCAGTATGATGCCTTTTGCCTGTTAAGATGTGACTTCACGCATCAAAATTTCACAAATTACCCTTTTTTTTCTACGTTTTCTCATGACAGAAGACCCTTGCACATGGTGAATCAAAAACATAGATATGGCCAATTGCTGCCTCTGAGTCAAGGGTTTATTTTCATATAGTGGTGTGGCAGTATATGATGCCTTTTGCCTGTTGAGATGTGACTTCACGCATGAAAATTTCACAAATTACACTTTTTTTCTGTGTTTTCTCATGAAAAAAGACTGTTGCACTTGGTGAATCAAAAACATAGATATGGCCCATTAATTCCTTTGAGCCAAGATTTGATTTTCATATAGTGGTGTGGTAGTATTGCATGTTTTGCCTGGCAAGATTTGGCTTCAGGCATGGATATTTCACAAATCACCCTGTTTTTCTGTATTTTCTCAGGAAAAAAGTCCCTTGCAAATGGTGAAACAAAGAATAGATATGGAAAATTGATGGATGTGAGCCAAGGTTCGATTTACATATAATGGTGTAGTACTAGTATTGGGTGTTTGCCTGAGAAGATTTGGCTTCATGCATCAAAATTTCACAAATTAGCACCATGAAAAAAAGCATGCTGCTTGTATAGCAAGCGACACACAAGAGTACAAAGGCCCTTTTGTACTTTGGGGTGTCGCTTGCTATACAAGCAACACACCAGCAATCATGGTGTAGGGGGTGTCAAATATACCAAATCCACAATTAGAAACCAGTCAATTATCCAGAAATCTTTTTCTTCATTGCTGGATCCAAAATGATGATTGATGAGCAACCAACAGGTTTTGAAAATGGTGGATTTTTGAAAACCAGTCAATTAAATAAGTGTGGATTTGCCTATATTTGATACCCCCTATTACCTATTTTTTCTGCATTTTCTCATGAAAAAAGACCCTTGCACATGGGGAATCAAAAAATAGATATGGCTAATTGATGCCTGTGAGCCAAGGTCGGATTTTCATATAGTGGTGTGGTAGTATCATGCCTTTTGCCTGTCAAGATTGGGCCTCACACATCAAAATTTCACAAATTGCCTATTTTTCCCGTGTTTTGCCAGGAAAAAAGACCCTTGCACATGGTGAATCAAAAACATAGGTATGGCCAATTGATGAATCTGAGTCAAGTTTTGATTTTCATATATGGTGTGGTAGTATCATGCCTTTTTCCTGTCAAGATTTGGCTTCACATATAAAAATTTCACAAATTATCTATTTTCCCCATGTTTTCTCAGGAAAAAAGACCCTTGCACATGGTGAATCAAAAACATGGATATGGCCAATTGATTCCTCTGAGTCAAGTGTTTATTTGAGTATAGTGGTGTGGTAGTATCATGCCTTTTGCCTGTCAAGATTGGGCATCACGCATCAAAAGTTTACAAATTGCCTATTTTTACAATGTTTTCTTTGGAAAAAAGACCCTTTCACATGGTGAATCAGAAACATAGATATGACAAATTGATGCCTGTGAGCCAAGGATTGATTTTCATAAAGTGGTGTGGTAGTATCACATGTTTTGCCTGTCAGGGTTGGGCTTCACACGTGAAAATTTCACAAATTAGCCATTTTTCATGTGTTTTCTCAGGAAAAAAGACCCTTGCACATGATGAATGAAAAACATAAAAATTAAACATTGATGCATCTGAGTCAAAGGTTGATTTGCATAAAGTGGTGTATGGTAGTATAATGCCTTTTGCCTGTTGAGATTTGGCTTCACACATCAAACTTTCACAAATTAACTATTTTGTCTGTGTTTCCTCATAAAAAAAGGACCCATGCACATGGTGAATCAAAAACATAGATAGGGACAAATGATAGCTGTGAGTCAATTTTCATCTTTGATATAGTGGTGTGGTATTATCACATGTTTTGCCTGTCAAGATTTGGCTTCACACATGAATATTTCACAAATTACCTTTTTTTTCTGCATTTTCTCAGGAAAAAAGACCCTTGCACATGGTGAAACAAAAAAATAGATATATAAATTGATTCATGTGGGCCGAGATTGGATTTTTAAATAGTAGTGTGGTATTTTTGCGTGTTTTGCTTGTCAAGATTTTGCTTCACGCATGAAAATTTAACAAATTACCCGCTTTTTCTGCATTTTCTCAGGAAAAAAGACCCTTGCACATGGTGAATCAAAAATGTAGATATGGCCAATTGATGCCTTTGAGCCAAGGATTTATTTGAATCTAGTGGTGTGGTAGTATCATGCCTTTTGCCTGTCAAGATTGGGCTTCACACATCAAAATTTCACAAATTCCCTATTTATCCCACATTTTCTCAGGAAAAAAGACCCTTGCACATGGGGAATCAAAAAATGGATATATCCAATTGATGCCTGTGAGATAAGGTTTGATTTTCATATATTGGTGTGGTAGTATCATGTGCTTTGCGGGTCAAGATTTGGCTTCACGCATGAATATGTCATAAATCACCTTTTTTTCTGCCTTTTCTCAGGAAAAAAGACCCTTGCACATGGTGAAAGAAAATCAAAGATAAAGAAAATTGATGCTTGTGAGCCAATAATTGATTTTCAAATAGTGGTGTGGTAGGATTGTGTGTTTTGCTTTTCAAGATTTGGCTTCTTGCATCAAAATTCCACAAATTACCTTTTTTTCCTGTCTTTCCTCAGGAAAAAAGACCCTTTCACAGAGTGAATCAAAAACATAGATATGGAAAATTCATGCCTGTGAGCCAAGGTTTGATTTGAATATATTGGTTTGGTAATATCATGCCCTTTGCCTGTCAAGATTGGTCTTCCTGCATCAAAATTTCACAAATTACCTTTTTTCCTTTGTTTTCTCAGGAAAAGAGACCCTTGCACATGGTGAATCAAAAGTATTGATATGGCAATTGATGCCTGTGAGCCAAGGTTTGATTTGCATCTATTGGTGTGGTAGTATCACTTGTTTTTCCTGTCAAGATTTGGCTTCACGCATCAACATTTCACAAATTACCTATTTTTCCTGTGTTTTCCCATGAAAACGACCCTTGCACATGGTAAATCAAAAACACAGATATACCCAATTTAGGCCTCTGAATCAGGGTTTGTGTTCCATATAGTGGTGTTGTACTATCATGCCTTTTGCCTGTCAAGACTTGGCTTCACGCATCAAAAGATCACAAATTACCCGTTGTAAGACTCAAAAGTGTTGTTAAACCTTTTGCTGAATGGAGAAGGGGAAAATGGAGATGCAAAACTCTGCCCTTCTATACTATCAGAAAAGCAAGACCACCAAGATTGCTTGGCAAATTATTTGTAGTGATAGGATTTGGTCTGTTCAAGATGTCTGCGGATGGTATGTAGGTATGATGGTGATGACTGTCAAAGGTGTATGTATATGATGAAGGTGTGTTAAGCTAATGAGTTCTGGGAGCTGATGCTACTAACAAGGATGGATGATGATGATGATGATAGGTTTGTAGTGCTAAATGAGTTTGGGAGCTGACGCTACAACCAGGGATTGAACAGGCTACCTCGTGATGAGGGCTTATGTAATAAAAGGGTTTGTAATAATAAAGGTTGGATAACCTAGTTGGATAAGGGTCTGCTTAGTAATGGTACTTGGGCAGTCTTAGTCCAAAGAGGGTCTCAAGCTACTGAAAGGTGTTGATGATAACTATAAACGTTTGATTGCTAATGTATGTATGCAGTAATAATGGTACAGTAAAACCTCAGTAGAGGAGTGACCAGTAGTAGATTATAGGGGTAGTGTACTAATATCAGGTATATATATATAAGGGTGTTGATTGTAGAAGGTACTGATATATTTGTGGGGACAAAATCTGGTGAGGAATGGGGGAAAAACACCTGGAGGAGAGCCTCTTAAATAGACAAAAGTGAGGGATTTTAGCTCCAAGGTGAGTACAACTGGGCCCTGCCTTTGGGTCTTGTGACTGGAAAGAAACTGGTAAATACAAGAATCCCCTAGAATACAAGCTACAAATGAATGCATAAGAAGTTTTGATGAGACCCATACTTCCATAAGAATAAAAGAACTGTCCGGAAGAAAAGAATATGTGTGAAATCCAGGAAACATGATAACTATAAGTTATTTTTTCAAATAAGATGTGTTGAGAAGAGTGATGCTTCAGGAAGAAATAACCTTCAAGAAGTATAGACTTAAGATGTATGAGCTATCAGAGAATATAAGTAAAGGAATATAAGAGAAAATAAGAACCCCCATATGTTATGGGTTATCACTAGTGTTACACGTCTGCTGTTGTTACATAGTGTTATACATATTGAGTTGGCCATAACTTCCCATCCAGTAGTGTAATGAGGCTCCTGTGAGTTGAACTGAGGTAAGTTGTACCTGTAGAGTCTGATTCTGGAGTCAATTCTGAGAAGTAGTGAGTGGATATAAGAGAAAAAGAGGAAATCCTGAAAGAAATATAGAGAAATATAGAAAAAGAAAAAACTAAAAATTTTGACATGTTAGGAATACCATACCGTGTTTTCTGTGTTGTCTCAGGAACAAAGACCCTTTCACATGGTGAATCAAAAACATGGATATGGCCAATTGATGCCTGTGAGCCAAGGTTTGATTTGCATATAGTGGTGTGGCAGTTTCATGCATTTTGCCTGTCAAGATTGGGCTTTGTGCATCAAAGGTTCATTGATTGACCATGTGCAAGGGGCTTTTTTCCTGAGAAAACAGGGGAAAAATAGGTAATTTGTGAAATTTTGATGCACAAAGCCCAATCTTGGTAGGCAAAAGGCATGATAATACCACACCACTATATGCAAATCAAACCTTGGCTCACAGGAAGCAATTGGCCGTATCTATGTTTTTGATTCACCATGTGAAAAGGTCTTTGTTCCTGAGAAAACACAGAAAAAACGGGTAATTTGTGAACTTTTGATGCGTGTAGCCAAGTCTTGACAGTCAAAAGGCATGATACTACAACACCACTATATGGGAATCAAGCCCTGACTCAGAAGTATCAATTTCCTATATCTGTGTCTTTGATTCACCATGTGCAAGGGTCTTTTTCCTGGAAAAACACAGGAGAAATAGGTAATTTGTGAAATTTTGATGGGTGAAGCCAAATCTTGACAGGCAAAACACGTCACACTACCACACCACTACATTCAAATCAAACCTTGGCTCACAGGCACCAATTTCCAGATCAATTTTTCTGATTCACCACACCACAAAAAATCAATTTTACCTTTAATACAAGTGACATCATGTAGAATCAATCCCTGCTCTGATGTAGCTCAAATTCTAGTTCATCCCAATTACAATGGTGCCTTTGTGGGTTCCAGGGGGCTGAATCCGTGATGCACCAGATAGATCACAGATACCTTTCTGCACCTAGCCACATGTCAATTGACATCAATTGATAATTGTTTTTTGTGGTGCCATGTGCAAGGGTCTTTTTTCCTGAGAAAACACAGGAAAAATAGGTAATTTGTGAAATTTTGATGCATGAAGACCAATCTTAACAGGCAAAAGGCATGATAATACCACACCACCAAATTCAAATCAAAGCTTGGCTCACAGGCATGAATTGCCCATATCTATGTTTTTGATTCACCATGTGCAAGGGTCTTTTTTCCTGAGAAAACACAGTAAAAAAGGTAATTTGTGAAACTTTGATGCATGAAGCCAAATGTTGACAGCCAAAACACGCAATGAATGCTAACACACCACTAGGTGAAAACCAAACCTTGGCTCACAGGCATGAATTGGCCATATCTATGTCTTTGATTCACCATGTGAAAGGGTCTTTTTCCTGAGAAAACACGGGAAAATAGGTAAGTTGTGAAAATTTGATTTGTGAAGCAAAATCTTGACAGGCAAAAGGCATGATAATACCACACCACTATATGCAAATCAACCCTTGACTCTGATAAATCAATTGGCCATACCTAAGTTTCTGATTCACTGTGTGAAAGGGTCTTTGTTCCTGAGAAAACGCAGAAAAAACGGGAGATTTGGGAAATTTTCAATTGTGAAGCCAACTCTTGATGGGCAAAACATGTGATACTACCACACCAATATTTAAAAACCAAACCTCGGCTCAGAGGCATCAATTGGCTTTATCCATTTTTTTGATTCACCATGTGCAAGGGTCTTTTTTCCTGAGAAAACACAGGATAAATAGGGAATTTGTGAAATTTTGATGCGCGAAGCCCAATCTGGACAGGCAACAGGCATGATACTACAACAAAAATACATTCAAATCAATCCTGGGCTCACAGACATCAATTGGCCATATCTACATCTTTGATTCACCATGTGAAAGGGTATTTTTTCCTGAGAAAATGCAGAAAAAATGAGTAATTTGTAAAATTTTGATGCATGAAGCCAAATCTTGACAAGCAAAAGACGCTAATACCACACCACTAAATGAAAATAAAATTTTGGCTCAAAGGCATCAATTGTCTATATCTATTTTTTTTCCACCATGTGTAAGGGTCTTTTTTCCTGAGAAAACACAGAAAAAAAAGTAATTTGTGAAATATTCATGTGTGAAGCCAAATCTTGACAGGCAAAAAATGTGATAATACCACACCACTGTATCAAAAATGTACATTGACTTGCAGCTATGAATAGGCCATATATATTTTTTTAATTCACCATGTGCAAGGGTCCTTCTTCATGAGGAAACAAAGAAAAAATAGGTAATTTGTGAAAGTTTGATGTGTGAAGCCAAATCTTGACAGGCAAAACACGTGATACCACCACACCACTATATGCAAGTCAAATCTTGGCTCACAGGACTTAATTGGCCATATCTATGTTCTTGATTCACCATGTGCAAGGGTCTTCTGTCATGGGAAAACATAGAAAAAAAAGGGTAATTTGTGAAATTTTGATGCGTGAAGTCACATCTTCACAGGCAAAAGGCATGATACTGCCACAAAACTAAATGAAAATAAACCCTTGAATCAAGTCAGAGGAATCAATTGGCCATATCGCTTTTGATTCACCATGTGCAAGGGTCTTTTTTCCTGGGAAGACACGGGAAAAATAGGTAATTTGTGAAATTTTGATGTGTGAAGCCCAATCTTGACAGGCAAAAGGCACAATACTTAAGGTTTTGTCACAATGGCAGGATTTCAAAAGTGAGACTATAGAGCACCAACCGCGGAAAGCACTTGTGACAACAAGCCTTTTGGTTGTTGGTGACTGTTGGGTACTTTTGCATTTGAGAACAGAAATGGATGGTAGTAGGGTTGCATGGCGTCACAGTGCAGGGTGCAGAAAAGTCAGGGAATGGTGTAAATGGATGTCTTCAGGGAGGAACCGGAGATGGGAAAGGGAGTTTGGAAAATCCAAAGGACAGTATCTTTGTGCGACATCAGGGAGCAGAGGGCAGAAAAAGGAGGAAAACTGAATCAGCTTTTACCAGCGCATTGCCACAAGAAGTGCTTGAACTGATCAAGAAGTGCAACAAAATTTCTAAACCCCATGCAAAACATTTCTACTAATTTTTTGCATGGAGTCGCAATCTGCAGATTGCTTTGGAAAGTTTTCCACATTAGTACAGATGTTTTGCATGGAGTTTACCAATTTTTTTTGCACTTGTTGATCAGGTCAAGCACTACTTGCGGCAATGCACTGGAAAAGACACTGGGCTAGGCACTGAAATAAAAACTTGCTCAAATGCTGGCAGTTGACATGTGGCAGCTTTAGTATTACTGAAGTCCTTAGTTGATGCAAGCTTGGAGTGAGGCAAGCTTCACTTCTGGAATTGATTGGTCAAACAAAGCTGGTTGAGCAGTTCTTGAACAGCTGTGTTTAACCAGTGATTGGACAGGCACGGTCTGACCAAAGCCTGTGCCAGCCAGTTGGGGCCTGTCCAATTGGTTTGAATGCAACCAGTCACCACCAGCCAGGAACTGATTGGGAAGACCCACTTGAATGGCCAGCATGGGCTTTGGTTGGACTGTGCCTGTCCAAGATCACTGGTTGAACACATATGTTTGAGCACTGCTGGACCATCCATGTTTGACTGGTCAATGCTGACAGTGCTTACAATAGTGTTATCTTGTGATATGATAGTGATATGATGGTGTTATCTTGTAATATGACAGTGATATGATATTGTTATATTGGGATGTCACAGGTATATGATATGGTGATATGGTGATGTTATATGGGGGTTGTTTGAAAAAGTTGACCACTACAAGATATCCCATATATCCCGTAATATCTTACTCAGTTTCCCATACGGGATATATTGTAGGGTATGTAGTGTATGACAAGTGTAAGAAGGAAACAACAACACAAGGACAACAAGCCAAAGCAAAAAGAAAGAAAAACACACACAATGACCTAGACAATATGAAATTATTGGCGGAGTGTTGGAAGGAAGGGAAGCACTGAGGTCGTCGGCGGAATGTCATAAGAAGGGAATGTGCTGCAGAACTAGTTATCGCGATGATATGCGATATTGACTAATGATAATGTCAAAGTGGAGGAACAGGTTTACTATGATGTGAGGTAAACCAATAAGCTATTGATGATAGATAAGAGTGAGCTGAGTTCCCCAACGGAGGAAATCTGAGAGAAAAGACACAAGGGTTTATAAGATGTTCTTGAGGGAACCATGCGAGCAACAACAAGGTGAAGTGAGAAGGAATTGGATGATGACATCATGAGCCAAAGCACTCATGATGTCATCACATGTTTTGGTTAGAGGGAGAAACAGGATTCAGGGCAATTGAAGTACCAGAGCGTTTGGTGAGTGGTACTGTGTTGCTCAGACATCAACACATGTAGTAAAGGTTTGGAGTGCATTTAGCCTGACCCAAAAAGATTCAAAAAAAATTACCCCAGACTGGCTGGACCGCCAAAAAAAAAGGTACTGGTTAGTGACGTCTGCAACTGTATGGAATGCCATATTTTGGCTTTCCCCTTCACTCACCGGCTGTTGCCAAAAAAAGGGTCAACCTGAAACCTCCTGGAGCAGACCCAAACCCATTTCTCCTAAAATGGGGTTGGGTTTGGGCATGTCATCTGAAGGTTTGGACCAACCTGACCCGACTCATTTACAGCCTGATTGTGAACAGTAACATGCCTACTGCCACTGTAGACATGCAACAAGTGACTCAGGATTCATGTTTCAGGTTGGCTTCCATTGGATTCACAGCAGGAGAATGTGATCACTTTTGAGGAATCTCCTTGTTTTATAATTTGGGAAGCCGTCAGTATTTGGCTTTGCAAAGATTTCACCCACCAACTTATCTTCCCGCATTTCCTCAGAGTCACAGGGGCCCCCCTTTCATTAGTGAAATATATAAGCAAAGTGTATTTGGCCGGCCAGGTTACAACTCATCCTCACTGCTCCACGCTGCCAACTGCAAACTGAACTTTTTTCCTCAAATCCACTACATAGACCCTCCCAAAGTTGCGGAATCCACAATGCTACAAATAGTAGCTTACCAGCTTCTCTCCCTTGTGATAATGGTACAATCTGAGTCTTTTGTTTTCATCTTTCATTCACTGGCGCAAGGTCTCAAAGAACTGACTAGCCACTCCACGCACAATAGCTTGCGGGAAGATGTGTTGGAGGTGCACTAGAGGGATTGATGGCGCCTGGGGCAGGACAGTGGTCTGGCAGGGCGCCCAAAACCAATGAAGCTTCTACCTTGTCATACGTGATCACAATTGAGAAGTGGTCTAAGCCGTCATACGCTGGTACTTCAGCCTCTTCTGTACCAGGGATGGGTACCGAGTTTTCTGTTCCGGTGAGTGCACATTCAATACTCTCCTGAAGCTTGTCCACCCCCCATGAATGTTTTTTGATGTCTTCAAGTCTAAATGATCCTGGTCCTAACAACTGTAGGAGAAGCACTTGCTGGGACCTACACCATCCACGTAAAATAATTGGAGCTCAAGCCGAAACCAAAAGGGTGCCAGGGAGGGTGTGATTATGTGCCGTGCCATCCTCCACGCCCTCCGCCAGTGCAAGTGACCAGGACTCCTACTACAAAATTGATGGTTACGAGAGGCAGAAAAAGGTACATTGAAACAGTTAACAGGGGTTGTGACATGCAGTGTGATCAAGAAAAGAGTTCCATTTGTTGGGTCATACTGGTATTTTGGTCATTCACATTGTTTTGTGTGCTTCATAAACATCACAAATTGTAGGGGACATAAGTATCTTTTTATCTTGTTGACCTCATCTCTGTTACAAAGAATCCCAACCAGTCATGAAGAATAAAATCATTAAACAAAGTTAATCCTGTTGGAGTGACTTGGGGGTGACATAGGGGTGACAGGTAGTGAGGTGGTGGGTTAGTGAGAGCTGGGATTAGGGTTTCTTCCATCTATCATCATGCTGTGCCGCAGAAATTGTATATAGTCAGTGTGTCTGTGCCTGGGCCGCCCTCTTTTCTTCACCAAGTTGAGGGACCACACTGGAACACTACCCGTGAGCTACCACCATTTTCAGACACACCCACAGTGCTGCTAAATCCTGTAAAATTCAATCTCACTTCCTACACATCTCACCTGTGTGAACCTTCTCAGACTGTATTTTTCTTTCATTATCTTCTTTTCATTTCTGTTCTATTTCTATTTTCTGGTTGTTCTCTTCCTCATCTTCCTTCTTCACCTCACTCCTTGTCTCATCAATCCTTGTCACTCAACGTCAAATCCCTTGCTTCAGACTCTCAAACCCCTTCTTCACTTCATCTCTTCCCTTCTTGTACTCTCTACTCTTTCCCTTCAACTCTCAAGTTCTGTTCTTCTGTCTGGTGAGATTAGATCTTCCTGCTCCAACTCAATGATCCTATTGACTTTCAAATTCAACTAGTCTTTCTTCCTCAGCTCTTCTCCTCTTTTTCTGCTTGTCTCAGTCTTTCCTATCAGCCCTGTTCTCACATGTCTCTTTGCGTCTCATTGTTGGTTGTTTCATTCTTCTTCTTTTTCTTCTCATCACTCTTCTTCAATTTCCTGATGTTCTTCTCTTCAGCATATTGGTTTTGGTTAGGCAAAAACCAGCCTGCAGGCCACACCAGGCATATATAAAAACATGCATACCCTGCAACTTGCAAGCGCAAGACCTGAGAGCATCTCCACTGCAAACCCTGAACCAGGTCCCTATCCCAAGTTTACAAACCCCGGTCAAAAATCCCGGACCCACCGCAGTCCCTATCTGGGTCCCTATGTTACGGCCAACCCTAAAAATCATGGTTGGTCCCTCCATTTAGGGATGGCTAGCTGGGACCCAATTGTCCGCCCTGGAATCAGGTTTCAGAAGTTGAAAACCTTGTGAAACCATCCATTACACCACTCACACCTGCAAGATCATCCCATTAATAGGGACTCCCTGTGTGTGCAGAAGCACTTTTGGGCTGCAGAGCGGCAATCTTGGTCCTCAAAAAAGCACTCAACAGCCCGGGATTTACAGCCAGCGTTGGAGATGCTCTAAATCAACTAAGAGAATCTCCACTGCGGTCCCTAAATTGGGTCACTTTCCCCAGTTTACAGACTGTGGTTGAAAATCCCTGACCCACTGCGGACCCTATCCGGGTCCCTGGCTTACAGCCAACCTCAAGCTTCTTGATTGCACGCCCACATCAAGGGAAGGCTAAGAGCCCCTAGGGACTCATTTTTCCCTTCTTGAATCAGCTTTTACAATGATGAAACCCTTGTGAAACCACATGCCATGTAAGGGTGCCAATTGGGTGGGTTTGGGCTGCCCGCGGGCCAAACTGGCTGAACCCGGCACATAATTGGGCAGGTTGGGCCAGGCTGAAATCAGCCAAATTGCTGACTGGCCCAAGACCAAGTCCGGCTTAGGAAGCCTGCGGGCTGCTTATTGGGCCATGCCAAATAAGAATCCTGCAGGTGTCCCTTGAGTACCCGCCAGCAGCCCGGCAGGCTTTATTAAATGAAAATTAACATCTTTGCTGGTTGTGGGCAGTGGGAGACTGGTGCCTTGATTGCAACAAAAGGATGAGAAAAAAAAACAAGAAAAGAAAAGAAGAAAAGAAAAGAAAAGAAAAGAAAAGAAAAGAAAAGAAAAGAAAAGAAAAGAAAAGAAAAGAAAAGAAAAGAAAAGAAAAGAAAAGAAAAGAAAAGAAAAGAAAAGAAAAGAAAAGAAAAGAAAAGAAAAGAAAAGAAAAGAAAAGAAAGAAAAGAAAAGAAAAGAAAAGAAAAGAAAAGAAAAGAAAAGAAAAGAAAAGAAAAGAAAAGAAAGAAAAGAAAAGAAAAGAAAAGAAAAGAAAAGAAAAGAAAAGAAAAGAAAAGAAAAGAAAAGAAAAGAAAAGAAAGAAAAGAAAAGAAAAGAAAAGAAAAGAAAAGAAAAAAGAAAAGAAAAGAAAAGAAAAGAAAAGAAAAGAAAAGAAAAGAAAAGAAAAGAAAAGAAAAGAAAAGAAAGAAAAGAAAGAAAAGAAAGAAAAGAAAAGAAAAGAAAAGAAAAGAAAAGAAAGAAAAGAAAGAAAAGAAAAGAAAAGAAAAGAAAAGAAAAGAAAAGAAAAGAAAAGAAAAGAAAGAAAAGAAAAGAAAAGAAAAGAAAAGAAAAGAAAAGAAAAGAAAAGAAAAGAAAAGAAAAGAAAAGAAAAGAACCCAACCCAAACTGCCACAGCACTACATATTATTCTGGCCAGACTTAAGCCAATCTTGAGCACAGAAAACATGCCAAACAAAATGGAATGAAAGATAGAGTGATTCACCTTTGATTATGCGTTCAAAGTGGTCCCATACTTTACTTGCAAGCTTTCTTTATTTGCTACTTGGAGCAGATCCATCTTCTTGACTTTGAGAATCAATCAAACTGGCCGCTGCACTTGCTTCTTGCACTTCCAGAAAATGTGGCTTGGATGGCTGCATCCAAGTTTATATTGGATGCGGCCTTCCAATTCAAACTTGGGTGCGCCCCACTGAGTGAATCACTGACCAATTCAAACTCAGCAGCCCGGGTGTTTGGCCACTGAGTTTGAATCGGTCAGTGATTCACTTGGTGGCGCGCGCCCAAGTTTGAATCGGATGGGTGCATCCAATATGAACTTGGATGTGGCCATCTGATCCAACTTTCCTGGCAGTGTTGAGCAAGTCCAGTCCTTGGAGTGGAGAAGTTCAATTCTTCTTCCAATACTTGGATGTTGGCATCTTCAGCATTTCCAGGGTTGCTTGGGTTAGGGGACCGTGGACTACCGGATGGCATGTTTTGTGACCCAGGTGGATGTGGAGGTAAGCCAATAGACTATCAGGAATTCAGACTGGGCAACTCGCGGGTCTCTACTCTAACTATTACTCAGCCATCAGGCCCCGGGGGATAGGGGCCCCCAAAGCCTTTTGAACACCCAATGGGCTACCTGTGACCGGCCCAAACCCATCAGGATTTAAACGGGTTGGGCTGAGATCTTTTTTTTTTTGAGAAAGCGGTGTCCAAACCGGGCCCAAACCCGCGCGGGTTTGGGAAGCCTGTCAGACGCCTGGCCCAATTGGCATCCTTGATGCCATGCCACTCTTACCTGCAATACTGTACCACTTCTAGAGACAACCAGTGTGCGCGGAAGCACATCCAGGCTGTAGATTGGCTATTGCGGTCCTCAAAAAATGATTCACAGCCCGCTGTGGAGATGCTCTAAGTATCCTATGGCAACCCCCAGCCATTTCAAGTTGGCTTCCATTGGGAAACACTAGCTGAACATAAGCCTCTCAAACAGAGGATCCGGGGACCCAGCGCTGAGCGCTCTTGGTAGGAGGTGCTTACACAATAATTCAGGCTGCTTGCAGGGACAGGAGGTATTTTCAGTCCTAAAAACAGCTGATCATTGATTTCTGGCAAAATAAAACCCCAAAAAATAACTCTGAAGCAACCAATTTTTTGGTTAAGCTGCTGTGCATTTTTGACTATTTTTTAGAATTCCTAACCTCAAAAATGAGCACCACAATCAGCTCCTAAAAGCAACGGATTTGTGGAGGATCTTCCATTTGTTTGATGCTTGATCTTCAGATATTCAAATTACATGCAGCATTCACCAGCTTTTAAGCAATTCGAAAAAGCTTAAAACCTGAGAAGACGCACAGCCTTGTGGATCTTGGATTCAAAAGAGTTCACAAGTCATTAGAGCATCTCCAATGGCCCTGCTATTGCGCAGGCCGGAACCAATTTGGGCGGCCCGCAACACTTTTTTGCCTTCCAGCAGAGCTGCTATCAGACCCGCAAAAGGCTCCAGGGGTCAATTGGAACTGCCATTGCCTGCCACTCTTGGCAGCTTTGGCAGCCATCTCCCAAAGCTTCCACATCCACTTTTCCATTGACACACCATCCAGACTTTTCAACTTCATCCACACCTCCGGATATCAATTGCATCCCCAATGCCACCGGAAGAAATTGCTCTCAATCCACTTCTTAAATCAATGGACCCCAACACGCCAGAAATCCCAGCTTTTCCAGAAAAAACTCCCAAGAACAAATCTTGTGTTACTGAAAACAACAACATGGATGACACCCCAAAACCCAAGCCAATCAAGAAGAAGAATCCTAATTGTTTGATCAAAGAAGACAAGCAGCTCTGTTTTGCCTGGATAAATACCAGCCAAGACAGTGTCATTGGAGTTGGCCAAAAAGTTTTGACTTTTTGGGAGAGAATCTACCACTTCTATACCAATCTTGTTGCCAAACTTAACAAACAAAACAAAACAAACAAGAAGCTCAAACCACTCCCCATACGTTTGGAAAATGCAATCAAATGTTGTTGGGACCATAACATGAAGACCTGTAACAAGTTTGGCGGCTGTTATTCTCAAGTCAAAGGGAAAATGAAAAGCGGCAGAAGTTGTGACAACATTGTTGGTATTCCTTCTTTCCCTCTGATACACTATAGAAAGGCTGATAATGAGTTGATTCCCTTTTTTCATTCAAGCTTGCGGAGGCCAAACACTGCCAGAAAAGCTGGCTCGGATGGTCGCATCTGAGTTTATATTGGATGCGGCCATCCAATCCAAACTCGGGCGCCGGGCCACTGAGTGAATCTTTGACCAATCCAAACTCTGTGGCCCAGGCTTTTGGCCACCAAGTTTCAATCAACTATTGATTTACTTGGCAGCCTGGCAACCAAGTTTGGATTGGATGGCCGCATCCGATGTAAACTCGGATGCAACCGTCCAAGCCAGCATTGCTAGAAGTGAAATAGTTGTACCAAGCTACACACAATCACGCTTTCAATCTTGATCATTGCTGAGGGATCTTGAAGGACGCATCAAAATGGCAGGCCGTCCAAGAAGAGATTGAGTCTAAATCCACAAAGAAGGCCACCCAAGACCCAAAGAAATTGCAAGATTCCAGCAGTGTCCCTAACAAATCTGAGCCAAGTTCTCAAGCTGACAACCCAGATGAGGAGGAGGAAGAGTTGGGCAACAAAAACAAGCAATCACTTCTTGGATCAGATGGACAACCCAAAGGCCAAAAAGCAGCTGAACAAAAACAAACCAACAATGACTTATATATTGTATAAGGTTCTCAAGACTCAAGAAGAGTTATTGAAGATCTCCAAAGGTAGGTCTGATTCAATCAAGGCGGCCATGCAAAATGCATCTGATGATTGCATCATGACAATGAATCCTTTGGGTATGGATGAAGAATTGATGCAATATTGGCAAAAAAAGAGTGATCTTAGATTGACCTGAATAGTAAGCACACTCTGATTTGGCTTATGAAAAAATTCTCTTTCATTATTCAATTTATAATTGTTTCTGGTTGTTTTTTCTCTTTCATTTTATGTCATAGTCAAGAAATGAGAAGAAGCAATTTTGTTTAATTCTTCTTTCTTGTGTTTCATTTGATGCTTCTATCAAGAAATAGAATAACAATTCAAATAGCAATTAATTCAATTTCATTATTTACAAAAAAAAAAAAGAGAAAAAAAAGCAAAGAGAAAAATGAGAAAAGAAAGCAAAGAGAAACTAGAAAGATCAATTGATGATAAATAGAAACACAATGAAGAAACTTCTTTATGCTTCATTTTCATCTTTGCCATGCTTTGCCCAAAGGTGTTTGATGAGGTCATTCTTCAGGTTTTTGTGGGTATAGATGTTGTGGAGTGATTGATAAAGCAATAAGAAAGCATCAAAGCCGCTGTTTGCTGACTCAGGTTTTGGGACCTCCATTTGTGTTTGTGGAATCTGATGATATTTGTAGTCATTCTCAAAATTGCTCCCCCGCTCATCTTCAATTGTCATGTTATGAAGAATTATTACCGTCTTCATAATAACACTGAGGTCAGAGTGTTGCCAAAGACGTCTGGGGTATTGGATGATGGCATATTGTGAAACCACAAAAGCATGTTCCACGTCTTTGCAATATGCCTCTTGAAGCTTGGCAAAGTGCTTGTTTTTTTTTCCTGCGGCTCTGAAATCAATTGAATCAATTTTGCGTACCTTGGATATATGACGTCAGTGAGATAATATCCACGCTTGTACTTGTTTCCGTTGACTTGGTAGTGAAACAAGAAAGCTAGGCCATCTTAAGCTTTCCGTAAAATGGGAGATCTATCAAGTACGGTAATGTTGTTTAGCATTCCCGGCAAAGAATGCGTGCCAAATCCACAAATCATGAGTTGCAACCGCTTCAAGAATGATTGTAGGTTTGCCTTCCTTCCCACTGTACTGTCCATGCTCGGCAACTGGGAAGTTTTTCCACATCCAGTGCATACAGTCAAGAGAACCCATCATTCCTGGGAAACCTCACCTTTCAGAGACAGCAAGAATACGGGTAATATCTTCTTCATTTGGGCTTTGGAGATACGTGTTGCCATAGATTGCTACTATTTCCGCACAGAATCGCTTTAAATCTCAAGAGCAGTGCTCTCTCCTGAAGGGACATAGAATGGCAATCAGAATGACAAGAATGGAACCAGGCAGATGAAAAAAAATTGGACACACCTATCTTGTCAGCCTGCTACTATGCAGAGACGAGCTTGACAATAGTAACAAAGAATATAACAAATATAATTATAACTTATTAACAAATAGCAATAAGGTAAATCTGAGTTCAGAAATGAATTCTACGTAAAAATTAACCTAGTGTCACTCACCAAAGTGACCCCTAAATAATCACTCCTTCTATTACTTATCCAATATAACAAAACAACTTAACAAATAGTAAATTAAATCAAGACCTGTTACATCTCACTCTCAATACCTTTCACACCTGTAACAGGCCCCAATGACGAAAATACCCATGACCTCATGCAGATCTACTAGCTTCAAAGAAGTGCTGTATAAAAAGGATCTTGAATTAAGATCCCCAGCTCCCACGGATCTTCTACTGATCTGGCCCAGGGAAGATCTACTAGATGATCAACCCTGTAGATCAAATGATCACTAGAGTTGCTCCCAGCACTTACCTAGCTCTGTGCTTTCGTCCCCAGAGGTCCCTATTGAATATTTAAAGACCCTTGAATCCCCCAGTATTGGATTCCCCAGCTTTTTACCACCCTTGGAATATTACCAACACGCATTATCCCTCAGCTTTATCCTGAAGACCAATCTTGCGAACAATTCCAGAATCTTATTAGCCACTTTTCTCCGTCAGAATCCTCTCCAGAATCCTCAACAACCTCCCCTCTGGCCCTGCTGCTTATCCCTTGGAAGGAATTCTGCCAAGAATTGCTTGTAAGTGCAATTTTGGCCATTTCTCTTCCTCATTATCCATTTCCCTGGGCATAATCCTGTGGACCAGGCCCCAGAAGATCAGGTTACTTGTCAAAACCACCCTGTTAACACAGGTCCTGATAGAGGGAACCATAAAAACCCCTGTACCCACTTACAGGCCCCTCTGGGATATATTTTGTCCTATTTATTATTATTTTTATCAATATTTCTACGTCCCAAAAGGACTCAAAATTATATGAAACAATCAAAAATATTATTTTTATATCTTTCCCAACCTTATCTATTATTCTTGCAGCTCGTGTAGCTAGAAGGAGCTCTCCTTGGCATCACGCAGCCTGTCATATTTGCAGGTACTCATCAACTGAGTCTGCACTATATCCATAGGTGTCGGCCTACGTGATGCCAAGAACAAAGTTCTTCTAGCTACACGTGGTGCAAAGATATGAAAAGGTAGTTTCACGCGTGGGTCTCACGGTGAAATGGGGTAAAGTAGAAAAAAGGAGAAAGAAATATAACAAAAAGCAAAAGCTTTTTATCAAAGAGGGGCCTGAGTTACAGGGGTGTTTACGGTGCCCTCTATGAATTAGATCCTGAAATATCAGGGGTACTCTAATTATCTGGTCCTTTGACAAGGAGTACACCCAGAAATGACAAAGAAAGAAGTGCTACGGGGAATTTTACTCACTAATGCTAAAATCCACGCAGAGGGGTCTTCTTCAAGCTTGGCAGGGATCTTGAGGCGTCAAAAGTAGTCAAGAATTGATTGGAAAGCTGGGGATTTGTCGTGGTAATTGTTGGTTTAAGGTGATGATCCAATATAACAGGTATAACAAGGCTAATAACTAGTGTAAAGGCTGGTTGGCTGCGTTGGTATATGCTGGTATGATAAAAGATGATGGGGATTGTCAAAAGTGGGCAAACAAAGCTCTTTAAATATCAATTCTGGGCCACTGTGTGCGTGGTAATTTGCCTCAATTGCAGGTGTAGCCCATTTCAAACCAAACCAGGCCATTGTTACGCTAGTTTGGACCAAAAGGGCAAGCCACAGCTGCTTATGGGTGAATACACAAGGTTATGATGAGTTTGTTGACGCCAAATAACCATGTAGACCAACCTGGTTCAATACTACTGGCTTGGTTTAGTCAACAGTAGCATTGAAGGAGTGGTTACGCCTGAAAAGGGCCACAAATATTGAGACTGGGCCACGCTACAGGTGTTACACATGTGTAATTAAGGTTTTAAAAGCGGAAACTTTGTTTATATATATGATGCAAGGTTCCTGAAACCTAGTTACATACATGCTGCCTTAGTAACATGTATTTGTGTAGTTCATGCGGGGTTTTTAATGATTTGGGCCAACTTGTGTAACCAGTGCGCGGGGTTGGAACATTAAACCCCATTTGGGCCTAACTCGGCCATTTCACACAACACCTCAAAATGACGTCCATTTTTGGTCATTTCCCAGTTGGTATTGTAATAGTCAACCAACATGTTACGCATATATGCCGTGCAATCCTATAGGTGGGGGAAATGGGTAAAAGGAGTGAAGGAGTGAGAATTAGGGGGTACCATGAGTGGGATACCCTAGGTTATTTTGCATTTAGATTAAGAATCTGCCATAATATTCTAAGTTTTCTTTAAGGTTTAAGAGTTATGGTAATATTTTGTGTAAAACATGATTTTGACAGGGTATTTCAATGTTTATTCTTATTTTGTATTTATAAATAACAAAGTCATAATGCATTACAAAGTGAGAGAAATTCCTACACATGTAATAATGTCTCTAACTTTGGTAATACAATTTATTTTCTAATTTTCAATGTATTTATTATGATTTTATCTTTTCATGTACTCTTTGTTAGATTGTATCTGAAGAGTAGCAAGCTGACAATAGGCCAGCATCTGCATAGCTGCTGTGGCCTTTTTCAAAGGCAAAAAGCCAAGTCTTTTGGCAGCATCTTGTTTCTGGACAAAGTAGGGATTGTGTTTGGTGAGGTAGGGCGTGTCTGAAAAATAATTGTTGGTGTCCTTGAAGCCAATTGTGCCAGATCTCTTCTCGACCAATAGTTGATCCCCCACGCTTTGGGTTCTAAAATTGTTGATTCAATAACAACGTGATTGTAACTTGAACAGCGGTCAGCATTTTGTCTTTGTCATCAAGCCACTCGATAATTTTGTCGTAATCCATACTGAAGCCAAAAGTTAATTGAGTTGTCTTCAGGAAAATACGAGGTGTGGTGGTGGTGCAGCAGGATTGGCTGGCCGTTGTGAAGACCACGGTTCAACAAAAGTCAGCCGTCCTATCCAATCCACCCCGGCTTTGATCCACAGTCCATTATTTGCAATAATGTGACAGGTTGGGGAAACCTCTGGACATGTGGTCGCGGGCTGCAAGGGGGAGCTCAATCCACCCCCAGACCATTGGAGATTCTCTTACAATCACAAATCCATGCAACTCCAGGGGTAGAGTTTGGGCACCAAGGAGCAAAATTTATTATTTTGTAAAATTTATAGAGGGAGAACCATTGAGCTTCAGGATGTGAGACCGGGGCCAAATTGAAGAGCGCATTGAGAAGCACACTCTGGTTCCAGGGGAGGTCTAGGGATCATCAATCAGAGGAGTACATAGTTGATTATAAATTTCTCCCTGCAAATGATTTTCTCTGTCCCACCAGCAACAGGCACTTATTGCGCAAGTCCCTCCCCCCCGGGGTCGGGACTTGCGTCAAGTTAGAGGAAAACATGATCATATTTGACGAATCTCCTTGTTTCAGGTTTTTGGAAGTCGTCAGTCTTCCCCTCTGCAGGGATTTCAGCCGCCGGCTTATCTTCCCTGACGCGTTTCCTCATAGGCGTCCCCCTTTTCATTGGTGAGATAAACAAAGTGTTTTCCGTCAGGTTGCAACTCAGCCTCACTGCCCCCCGCCACCAACTGCAACCTGAATTGTTTTCTTGAGCTCACTATATACATAAGTCCTCCCAAAGTTGCGGAATCAACGATGCTACCAATAGTAGTGTACCGGCTCCTCCTCCTCATAATAGCGGTATATTTTGATTTTTCTCTCTCTATCTTTTCTCTCTTTCATTCACCGGCGCAAGGTTTGCAAGAACTGACTGGCTACTTCCTCCACAATAGCTCGCGGGAAGATGTGCCGGAGGTGTCAAGGGATCAATGGCAGGACAATGGTCCGGCCGGGCGGCCAAAACCGATGAAGCGTCTTCCTCGTTGTACGTGATCACAATCGAGAAGTGTTCTAAGCCGTCACACGCTGGTAATTCGGCCCCTTCCGCACCGTGGATGAGTCCCGAGTTTTCTGTTCCGGTGAGTGCAAAGTAGATACATACTCCCTTGAAGGTTGTCCACACGCCAAGAATGCTGTTTAATGTCTTCAGTCTGAGTGATCCTGTTTCTGAAAATCCCTGCAGGACAAGCACTCGCGGGGACCTGCACCACCCGCGAAAAATAACTGGAGCTCAAGCCGCAACTCAAAAGGGTGCCTGCCCCTAGGCGGGTGTGATTATACGCCGCACCGGCCTGCGCGCCTTCCGCCAGTGGAGGTGACCACGACTCGTACCACACAATTCACAGTTATGGGGGGAGAAAACAGGGACATGGAAGTAATCAACATGTATCGTGAGATGGACCGCAATCGAGTCAAGGGTTCCGTTTGTATGGCCCTGGTAGCACTTCTCTTGATCACAGGATTTATTTTGGCTCAGCTTCTTAAACAACACAGATTGTAGACATAAGCATGTTTTGATCCTGTTCAACTATGTTACTATGTTAAGAATCCTAAAGATTCCCAACCAGTTGGAAAGAAGAAAATCAATATACAATGTCAATTATGTTGAGGACTAGGTTGTGACAGGTTTGTGACAGTCAATCAGGAGGCGATAGGAGTGATAGAGTTGTGTTAGGTTTCCCATGTTGTCAGCGCTGCGCCGCATCCCAGTTGTACTTAGTCTATGGTTGTCCGTACCCGGCCGGCCCTCTTCTCTTCTTCACCGAGTTGAGGGACCGAGACCGGGACGCTTACTGTGAGCCGATTGCCACTGCCGGACACGCCATAGAGCTGTCACGTGTTGTGCTCTGACAAATTACAGCTCCCTGTTGCTTCGCGAGACAGACCCAGGATGCCGTACCAGTACAGTGAAGTTCATATGAACACTTACATATCTATCAGCACAAGTTATACCTGTACCCTTGCAATAAGGGTATCCCTGGTAGTAAAGGGATATAATTGCAATTATCGTCAACGGAGTTGTTCCATCATCAAGAAACTGGACTTATAAAGACTTTACAGGTCGCATATGACGCCTCCGTGCAATGGAATATGAGAGAGACTACTTAACTACTACATAGTTCCTGCGCGTCACTCGCATTGTCCTTGTTCTAATCGTGATGCTATGTACCGGGAACAGAAAGACGTTCCGGAATTGTCCGTGTGTTGGCCTCCTCATTGCTTGCTGGATGGGCTTCTAAGTATGTAGCGATTTGACGAGCAGCCGCGGCTGAAGCTGATCTTGGACATCATGTTACTGGGATGAGCACGCTGCATAGGGGTGATTTCACCCTCCTGCTGTTTTCAATTTTTGTGTAGAGGACAAAAACAGTAGTCATTTAGCAGTTTTTCAAAATTTCAGCCTATGGTAGAGACCCAACAGACCCTGATACTTAAGGTAATAAATAGTGCGACGGAAGAGACAATTTCCCTTCAAGCAGTGAGAATACTGAAAGAGTACATGGAGAGAACCAAAAAACAGTACATAAATTTGGATGGTGCAAGTAAGCTGAACCACGGCGTCTCTGGAACATGAACAACCGATGAAGTTCCTTCCTACAATCTTTTGCGCAGACCTTTGCAGAGTCCTAACTTGTATCGGTAAAGTCCATTCTCACTAGATATGTAGCATCATCACATCTTCAGATTTGCTTGGGCCACTGCTTCCCCGCTGACCACGATTTTTATACGGCTGTTTGGACTTGGCTTGACTCAAAGTGTGTTTCTGTGGTACAACTCATCATTCCTATTGCGGTCTGGCACATCTGTTTACCGTGGAGGATGGCTCCATAATATATATAGACGTGGTATCTAGGGCCCAACACGAGCCATGAAGTTTGGTGCGCCAGCAGCTCACTTAATCAGCGGGGCACAAAGGCAAGCATGATAGCGTCTACCTACAGTTGCGGATGGCATAGCCCTGTAGGGCCCCGCGGGCAAAATATACAATTTGGACGCGGGCCGTTTGTTACTTGGCCCTATAGGACATAACCACATGTTGACCACAATTTTGGGTGTTTCAGACCGTGTAGATTCTAAAATTAAGTGGGCTAAGGTTTCTGCCCAAGGGAAAAAAAAAAAATTTTAGGGTCCGCTCAATCCGGACACCCCCTTCAAACTCATAGTAGAAACCCATAACTATGTGGTTGGAGGTCACTATTGGTTAAAAAGACCTCTATAAACCCATGTACAACGTTCCAGTCTCTTTTGTAAAGGCAAATAGTCACTGAAAAGCACATGAAAACAAGGAGCAAGACTTTTATCTTTATTTTATAACCATGATGTGTAGCATGTATCAATATTTGAGGAGAATTGGGAGAGTTTCAGAGACAAAGAGCACCAACAGACAAAAGAAAAATCTAGGAAGTCAATACATCAATACTCATTGCTGCATGTTGGGGGATGCAGCAATGGGATTTGTATTTTTCCATCAATGCTTGAGATTGAGAACCGTTGTAACCGTGCTGATAAGCTGAAATCTGGCAATCAATTCGGCAAAAGTATTTTCTTATTTTGAAAAGAGAGCGGCATTTTGAACCTCTTCAAAAAGCTTCTTTGCATTGGGGAATGATTGGGCAGTGTGGGATCTCTTTTGGTATGCTGTGAACATAAATAATAGAATCAGCTCCATTTTTAAACCTCCATAGAGGTAGATGTCTAATCAGGATGTATGATGAAACTTACTATCTTTGATGAAAGACCAAAATAACTCAATGGGGTTCATTTTGCAGTGAAATTTTGGTAAGAAAAGACAAACATGCCCTGCATCTTCAATAATTTGTTCTAGAAATGGCCGTTTGTTTGCAAAATCAGATTGGGAAGCCATTATCTTTGACCAGCAGCACATTTCTCCTTTATCAGAATGAGTTTCTTCAGTACCAAAACTTTTGATAGAGCTATTGGAGGCCATGAACTTGGTCACTACCTGTTTGGGCAATTAGAAATAACCATTCTCTTCTGCTTGACAAATAAGTTTGGCCAATTGTGCTGTGGTGTCCTTTTGCATGTTGGACGTTTTGCACCCGGTGCATTGTAACTTCAATTTTTTTTTCCCTTCCTTGTGTGCTTTGGAACTGTAATACCCCCAAAGACCTCGCTCTTCTAAGATAGCTTGGATACCTTTTGGTTGGCCAGCAAGTTTGGGATCTGGGTGTGAAGTATTGTAAAAAAACGTCTTGGGCAGGCCACAAAGATGTAGAGGAATGCAGGGATCATCAGAGGGAATGATTGAGTTTCAGAGGTGGGATTGTTTTCCTCTGGGCTTGAGATTCATGTTCTTTGCTTGGAGAGCTGTTTTTGCAAAAGCACCATGGGCAGAGGAACAATCAAAAATGAAGACTGCTTGTGAATTGGGATGAAGGTGCTTGAAAATCGGAATTGCCTTTTTTGAAACTTGATTGCATAACTTTTCCATGTCCCACCACAGATCACCATTACTACCAGGATAAATGACAGTTGCAGCATCAGCCAAAGCAGGTTTAGTACCGCTCTCTTACTGAGAGTTTTCAAACATTTTGGTAGATAATACAAGTCTCCCTGTGCTCTCTAATATAAAGTCGGAGATATGGATTAATCACCCCGTATTCTTTGATTGGATCTTGCTAGTTCCAGGAAGAAGCCACATGGATTTGGGCCTCTCTTTTGCGCGGATTGTGGATTTGTTGTGAAAGATGAAGACTGTCTCTTTGGTATCTCCCAACACCTTGGGGTCAACCAATGCTGATTGTTGGAAGGTCTCAAGATCATACATTTGAGATCACTTGCAATACATTGTGTATCTTTTGAGGTACTGATTCCTAGCTTCAATGAAATCACGTTGTTTGTGACCATCAAAATAGAGGCACTTCTTGTGTACCTGAGAGCAAAATCCAAGTTTATACATCCATTGCATAGCAGACTCTTGGCTGATTCTCTTATTGATATTGTACTGTGGCCGGCAGAAGCTCATTCACCACATAGTATACATTGGGAAGTGATTGGAGTAACCTTCAAAATCATATATTCTTATTCAGTTAAGAACTAATTAAAAGGTAAAAAGAATAATGAAAAACAAAATTTAAAATCCTCACAGCTCCAGGGACTTGCAAAGAAGCCCATTTGAAAAGAGATTCTCAAAGTTTGATGTTGTGCAGAAGAGATTTATGGTTTTTACGATTGCCGTGCTTAATTAGAAGTAGCTCCCATTGACTGACTATGTGCCAAGCTTGCCTTGCAATGTTCCTGGCAAGGTAAATACCACTTTTTTTCATTCTGAGGCTGGTTCTTGGCAGAGCTTCAATGTATGGAGCTCTGAGCATTAGCAAGAGCGGCAGCTTTGGAAAGTAGCGGAGTTCCAGAGATTGTGAATTTGAGTCAGAGCGAGTTAAATTCTTTAAGGTCATTCATGATCAACTGAGGGAATTCGAATCATTTATCTTTCTTTGATTTTTCTTTGAGTAGCGCTGTAACAGTATTAATGGCTGTGTTGAGCTTGTCCCAACACGCTTTGGCTTTTTCAGACTTGTCTTTTGTTACTGGAGATTTCTTTGCTGAAAGATAGCCCTTCTGGAGTTCTGTTAGATGAAGCTCAATTGTGTTGGAATCAGTTGGTTTTGGGTTGGATGACTAATCCACAACAGGCTCAAGGGTTTCTGGCTCAAGAGTTGCATGTTTGAGGTTTGGATCAATCATTGGATTGATATTTTCCACAGATGGTGTGACTTGGATAAGGTAATTTTCCATCATGTTGTTGTTCCTACCAAGTGCTTTAATTTTTTTCTTCTTGCAATCGTGTTTGGTCTGCCATGGAAGAGCTGAAGGGACTAGTCTTTGAGAAGAAGGATTGGAGCTCAAAACCGGTTGCTGATAATGAGATTTACCAGATTTCAAGAGACGTCGTGGTTTTGGTTTGGGTCAGGCTAAGTGCACACTCCAACTTTTTACTTCATGCACTCCAATTTGGAGTGGAAAAGTGTGCACTACAATTTTTTTGGAGTGGGAAGCTCTCCACTCCAATGTATTTGGAGTGGACAACTTTCCACTCCAAAATTTTTCACTACCTTGGAGTAAACAATCATGCACTCAAAGTTCACTCCAAAAATTTGGAGTGCACCTAAAGTCCACTCCAAAAGTTTTGGAGTGCACCTCAAGTCCACTCCAAAAATTTTGGAGTCCACTCCAAGTCCACTCCAAAAAATTTGGAGTGCACTCAAAGTCCACTCCAAAAAAATTGGAGTGCACAAAATTCCACTCCAAAAATGACAAATTTTTGGAGTGAACAACTGCCCACTCCAATTTTTTTGGAGTGGACGGCTGCTCACTCCATTTTTTTTGGAGTGGACACTTTCCCACTCCAAAATGTTGGAGTGCATGTAGTAAAAGTTTGGAGTGCATTTAGCCTGACCCTTTGGTTCAATCCAAAAAGGGATGACCACATTTTTCCAATTGGCTTGTCATCAATTTCAAGGGTCTCTTCATCGGATGTGTCATCATCAATAGCGGCCGCGACATACTGAACAATATCGTTGGCTCAGTTTATGGCTTCAATCTCGTCATTGTAATTTTCAAGCACATCCACGTCAGGCTTTTGGGAAACATTGTGGTCCTTGTCCATTTCATTGCTAAGAAAACTGCTTGGTGCTGTGTTTGATTTGTTTAAAAGATTGGATCCGTTTTCATTGTTGTTTTTTAATTTTTCAATTTCTTCATTGTTTAAGCATTGGATTTCGTCGTCTGGGGTCAAGCATTCAATGTCATCGTCAGCGGTCAAGCATTGGATGTCGTCGTCAGCGGTCAAGCATTGAATGTCATTGTCAGCGGTATTGGGTGTCGGCATCTTTGACTTCGCTTTGATCTTGGATTTCGATCTTATGAGGGAGGCTTTTTTGATATCTTGAGCTTCCTTGGCTTCCCTGCGATGTCGTTGGCGTTGTCCCTTTGAACCCTTGCTGTTAGCCATGATCGAAGTATGTAGAACAGGTTGATTGAGGTTTGTAGCGCGTGTTGATTGAGGTTTGCAGAGGGGGAATGCTGAAAACTGGTTCAATCCCTCAGAAAGGCACGCCACCTGTGTGCGTTACCAATCACGAGGGGAGGGCTGAAAAGTTGGGGATGGTTGTGACGTGGGCAAGCGACCAGGAGAGCTTCATTGGCCAACTCAGATAGAGATTTGCACCGCAGCCTCCTATGATATGGAGTATCTGCACTGCAAAAATAAGTAAAAATCCAAAAAATCCTTGTCCCCAAACAAAATTTTGGAAAAACTCTGTGCTGCGGCAATCCGGACAGCCAAAAATCTCCTACAGGTCTGTGCCATCCGCAACTGTATCTCCAAGTCAAAAAAAAAAAAAACTATATGTGGCACCTGATGATGAATACATGATACAAAAGCCCGGCACATCTTCAAAAAAAATGTACGTGTATATCTCTAACTGCACTAACCCAACAATGATTTCATCATCATCATTACTATGAAAGTACCCAAAAAAGAAAAAAAAGGGGAACAAATAGATATATATATATATAACTGTTGATGATGTAGATAAATACTTGGAAACACACACACGAACAAACACATTTCACAGTCCACACAAACGTTTAATCGAGCCACTGTTGTTACAATGCGTACATACATAGACGTCAGCAAAGACGATAAGTTGTGTGTCCCTGCCGCTTTCGATCCTGGCGGCCCACCCTGACCCACAAAACCATTGGAAAGCTCCTAAGGTAGAAAGAGTAGAGAAGCACGACTTTGCGGGGAAGGGGAGGAGGGAAGAAAGGATTAGAGATCAGCACAATCTGGAGTCACCGAAGCCGGCGCGACTGGAGTGTTTAACTTTCCACTCGACGAGGGCGACTTCGGTTCCGGAGACGAGCCAGTCGCCGTCGGGGGACCAGCTCAAGCCGATGATATCGTCCCACATGCCGCTGCGGACGCCCGAGTAGGAGGAGGAGATGAGGCCGTAGAGCGAGTTGGAGCGGGTGCGGAGGCTCGCGGGGGTGTGGGTGTTACTGCTGCTGGCGTGGGTGTTGTTGTTGTTGTTGTTGTTGTTGTTGTTGTTGAGGTCAAACCAGGCCTCGGACCGCTGCCCCAGTCGGTTGGCCAGCAGCTGCGACCGCACCTGCGCCACCGCCGACGACGTCGACGATGTCGGTGCCCGCCCCCGAAGCAAGCCCATGGGTCCCGGCAGAGTCGTCGTCGTCGTCGAGGACGGCGCCGCAACCCCATCAACCCTGCTGCTGCTGCGATCATCGTCTCCTCCACTCAGGACGCGGATCGAGGAGCCATTCAGATGTATCTGGCGACTCGAAGAGGCGGATGTAAGAGGCGCTCCCCACTCCATCCTGGCACCACCCGTAGCGGCGGTGGTGCGAGATGACGAGGAAGAGTCCGAGGCTCGTTGCTGCGAGGAGCCAGCTTGCTGCTCCCCCTCTTCTTCTAGATACACATCCTCGTCTTCCAAGTTAGATGACAGCCTCGAGCGCACTGCCCAGCTGTATCCACCCCTCGCCCTTCTACTCGATCTCATCCCTCCTCGTCCTGAGAATGATGATAGGCTCGCCCGGTTCGTCAGCGAAGGGTCCGGGTTGATATCATCACTGGACTCGCTCTCTCGCCACATCCGACCCGCAGAAGATGAAACTGGGTCCGGGGACCGCCTCTGGGAAAATTCTCCAAACATGGGCTCCGTGAATGTCATCTCGTTGACCGCTTCCTCCCTGAATCTCGGCGACGACTCAGGCTGTCTGGTTTGACGGCGGATACCGCTCCTTCTGCTCGACTCTGCATCCTCCTCTTCCGCCTCCTCTTCTTCTTCTTCTGGCTCGAGCTCATCGTCCATCGAAATCGGGCGGAAACTTCTTCGGACACGCGATAGCTGGGCATTCAGCTCACTCATCCGTCTGGAGGCAGTGGAGGCAGTCTCTTCGTCGTAAATCAGACTCGGCCGATCCACATGGAAGGGAGGGCGAACAGGATTGCTGGCGGATGGATGCGCCGTAATCGAGCCCGGGGATAGGCGTAGCGGGAAAGGCGTCATCCCAGGAAGCGGGGTGGGAACTGCCAATATCTGTTCATGATCTGGATCAAAGGTACGAGCATCCAAGACATGAACTAATGATTGATGCTGGATGGAAAGTACGAAAAAAAAAAATTGCATCTTCAAGTTAATATCTGATAGATCCATCTATGTTTACCCAGTTGACTGACCTCAGTGAATGCTAAGAGCTCATTGGGACCAGCAGGACTGAACTTGACCACTCTCGCGCAACCGGGCCTTCCTTTCTGAGCTGTGTGCTTGACGAGAAGAGGCTTCCCCAGCATCTTCATGTCGTAGACTACCACCACTTCGCCCTCACTTGCGACAGCAAATTTATCGCCATACTGGTTCCAGCTGGTACTGAAGCTACCCGTGAGAGCCGAGACGCCAGGAAGGTAGATTTTGCGGGGGCCCAAGCGCCAATCGCCAATCAAAGGTTCATTCGTTTGATGCGCGCTTTGGCAATCGTAAATGAACACCTCGCTGCTGTCGCCTACGGCCACCATCGATTTGGAGTCTGGACTGACGCTGCAATGGTTGACAGGCACGGGGAAAGTGAGGCTCGATTTGTATGTTAAGACTGGCTTCTCGTTGCCTGTTGATATGGGGGCATCCGATCCAGTATCGCTCCCTCCTCCTGCGCGAGACCTCAGGCCTGGCGTGGGGCGATGTGCAGGATCCACGGAGAGCGAGTCTGATGCAGCATTCTGTATACTCGACACGCTCGAAAGGTCATATTGAGAAATCTGGGGTTTGGAAAATATAAGGAGGCGACACCCGAAAATCCATCACGAGGCTGTTGATCGAGGGTCACGTGAAGGCAAGAGAAATCAGGAGATAATCTACGTACGGTCTGGTCGTTATTGCAAACCAAAATTTGAGGATTACCGCGAGGGGAAGCTTGGAAAAAGTGAACAGAGCTAGGCGTGGGAAGACGGGTCAAGTATCAGATGGTAGAAAAGAAACAAATGAAGTTATAAACTAAAAACAAAAAAACAAAATACTGACTTACTTGACGATGGATAGGCCGGTGGTAATTTTCAAGTCCCATCGAGAGTGAATATCGACAGATCTGATGAGCAGGTCGGCAGCACCTCCGCCCATGGCGACATACCCGCACCTGTTTGGGGATCAATCCAATCAATCCAAAAAAAAAAAAAAACTTGAAAAGAATCAATAATATCATTTCAATCATAATTTCAATGGGGGTAGGAACACGACATGAAGAAGGTCTCAAAAGAACTTTTGTGGGGGGGGGGGGGGGGGGGGTTGTGAGATTGGACTGACCCCGAAACTAAGCAATTAGGCAGGAAAGAGGTCGCGTTGTCCATCAGTCGCATCTATTCAAAATCGGCACTCTACCCCGTCAGTCCATCGCAATAATGAGGAGGTGCAGAGAATAGCAAGGAAGGGTTACTGAACTGTGTATTGGCCAAACACATGGGCGTCGACTCCATGGCCTTCACAACGAAACAAATACAGGAGGGGACAAGGGTCAGTTTTCTCAACCCATTCAGCTAGGAGGTCAATGTTGAGTGGAAGCACATACCTGAAACTGTTTGGACGTGATGAGCTTGGGTGGGGCATATCAGCAGATCACGTAACTGGCTGAAGAGGGTCGGAATGAGTGGAGAGTCAATTGTGAGTTGATGAGATCAGAACCTTTCACGTAGAATTCCCAACTGAAGCTCACGGGTGAGAAATAGAGCTCCTGTGGTCGTTCGGAAGAAGTGCATGGGGTCAGTTTGAAGATCTCTCACTGTTTGCATTCTCCAAGAACCAGAGAAACAGTCCACCAGCGAACCTCGCAGCATGCGTGTTGTTGGTGGTCTCGAAGAAGGGTCTCTGGCAAGTGGAGGCCTGCAGCTTGAGGTTATTCCCGACGGTCAATCTAAATATGTAAGTCGGCATTCAGATGAGGACACGGGGTCAGTCTAGTCTGGCTCTTTGCTCGGCTGCTTCTTCAGTGTTTGCCCAGCTCTTACGTGGACATCCTTCCTCTCGTCCGCTCTCCTGCCCGTGCTGTAGCCTGTCTGTCGCGTCGTCTCAGTCTGTTGTTCGCTGTCAAGTTTCTCTCTCGCTTGGACCCTGTTGACCATCCTCTCCGCTGACGTAATCCACCACTCCAGAACTCACAAAATATTTTAGTCCAGCACTTATTTCCGATGACCCCCTTCCTGTGATCAATAGTGTAGCTCACTCTATCTTGGTTTTCCACACCTTTTTCTGTCATTTCTTGTCCTTCTAACTACATACATACATACATACATACCATACATAGGAAAGATGGGGCTGCAATCTTTTAATTTGGTTACCCTTTGCTCTTTTTTCTATGATAATGTGAACATACATACTTCCAAAAGTTCTGTTGACCGTCACGCCTCTTTCTTGGAATACTCGGTGCTGGAGCTGAGCTTAATCAATAATTGGCCAACCCAATTCAAGTAGTGGTGAATACATGGACCTCTGTACTAAAGTGCAATCCTGATTCAGGTTTTCTTCAAGTTCTGGGCCGTGACATCAAATTCTGCTTCCTCCAACAATGGACAAACCGTTTGGCGCCTGGGTTAGCTTAGAAGAGTTGCACTGATGTTCTTCACCTCGAATTCCTCGACTGGCAGATTTTCACATTGGGTGGATTGGGTGGATCTGGTCTGGTTAATTTTTCTTAAGCCTGCCTGATGATCATGGGTATAAAAAATTTATTTGCATCAGGGTTACATCCATAATCCTGGCTGGGGGTTGGCTGGCAATAGATATAGAAATTGACTAAAGAATATGGACAATTACTGAAAAAATTAAACCTTCCAGATGCAAGCTTAGTAGCACTTGCAATGTCAGCAGCCTCTTTTTTCATAAAACCAGTGCATTCCTCTGGAATTTGAATATATACAAAAAAAAAACTTTTAATCTTAATATTTGGATTTTATCTCCTGAGATGGTGATCCATAAATAAAATATAAATATTTAGGGAAGAAGCATAAGATCAATGAAATGAGATGGAGTACATACTTCAAACTGAGTCATGAATTGTTTCATGCATATCACCTTCAATTTGATGGTGTTTGACATTCAATCAAAAACACAATAAATTGGTAATATCTCCTTTGAACCAGCGTTGAATCCTTATTTATTGGCTCGAGAGCTGGTTTTTATAATTGGTAGCATCAATTTTCTAGATGGTCATGTGTGGGGCGAGGGGAGGGGGCTGGGTTGAAGTGAACCCTTGGTTCAAGGCATGAATGTAAGTTTCTTCTTCCCACTCACATTTTTTAATAGTATATTTACTATTTACAAAGTATGTTCTAACTTCACCTGTTGTTTAATTAGTGCCTACCAAGATGTTCACTGATTTACTACAAATCTAGACAGCTCAAGATGAGAATTAGACTATTTGATAGCCTATGCGTGCAATACCATGGTTGCTTAACACTTTGTTTCACTCAGCAGGATCACCAGCTGTGAAGTGGGATTAGTTATGAAGTGGGATTCTCCAACAAGATGAATAAATAGCAGGACGACATCAGGTATTATTTCATGGGCGTGTTCGTAACGATTTGAGGGAAAGGAAAGGAGAAATTAGAACGCGGGAATTAAGGGGTAGAAGTCGAGGAGGGAAGAAATTGAAGAAGACAAAGACAACACATAATGATCAAGTAAGAATCCATCGGATCTGAAGAAGAAGAAAAAAAACACTGGGATTGAGCAAAAATCTTCATGGAATGAAGTTTTACCAAAACGTATAAAAGAAAAAATTAAGCACATCCACAACAATTGTATAAAAAAATAGGCAAAATCAGAAGGTGACTGAAGGTCGGGAGCATTCAAGCTGTGACCGCCTCATCGCTCGAGACAGGCGCGTCCACAGGGATCTCAATGGTCTTGACAGGGTCAGATTGCGCCGACGGAGGCGCGAGCTGGTCAGCGGAAACAGCCTTATCATCGGATGAGGTCCGCTGTTCGGCGACAAGGGCGTTGTCGCTGGTGGCCTCTTTGGTAGGAGTGTGCTCTGAATCTTTATCCTTTTTGACTACAAGAATCATACAAGCAACAGGAACCCATGTTTCAATACGAGAGCCGGGGGCAAGAGAGCGGAGAAACACACCTCGAGACCTCACCTGCCCCAACACGTTCTTGAACCTGCCCGCAAGCGGCGTTCGCGGCGTTTTCTTCGGCTTGGCTGAAGCAGCGGCGGCCGCGTTGCCCGACTCGTCGGTCGAGTTACCACCATCCGAGTTGTTGGACGAGCCGAAGCTCTTCAAGGGCGGGAGCCCGAACCGCTTCTTCTTCTGTTGTTTCACTCCCTTCACCTCGGCAGTGTGGGATTTCTCCAGAGCCGGTTGAGGGGCCAGGGCAGTAGTGTCGACCTCAAGAGGAGTCGCCACAACGGCCGGCGCATCAGCTACAAACATAAAATAACATCAGATGACGGGAACTGATCTGCTCATACCGAGTGATCAAAATATACTGACTGATTGCTGTAGCTTCTACAGCGGCGAGCTCGGCGGCAGTTAGCACCGGCGGCTCCTTACGGGTAATTGAGCGCTGGGAGCGGACGGATGCAGCCATAACTTTCTCAGCAGGTTGTGTTTCCTCGGTGCTGAGCACTTCCTGATTCTCGGGGGCCCCTGCTGAAATGGACGGTGTAAGCGGCTCGGATGGGAGAGCCTCCTGCGCGACTTCGTTGGCGGGGAGCTCTGGGACAACACTCTCCTCGACAGAGACCTCTTCAACTGGGGCGAGTATGGACGCCTCAGCTTCGGGGGCGGTAGTCTCAGCAGCCGTAGGCGCAGGTTCGGCACGCTCAGGTACAACAGCGGTCTCGACGACCTTAGCTTCCGGGTGAGTTGGGGGCTCAACGACAGGGGCAGATTCTTCCGCAGGAGCCGTTTCTAGTGAGTAAGAAAATTAGTCAAAAGGCTGATGATGGCAAAGGGGGACTATGAAGGGATATAGAGCTTACCAGGCTCAGTCACCTGTTCGTCAGGTGAAGCAAGCTGTTGGCTTGACTGGCCACTTGCGGGTGTGAGGGTCAAGGCGACGGTAGAGGCGTTGGGTGCAAGGAGTGCTTCCGAGGGCAAGACTTCAGCAGCGGGCTGCTCTTCAGGGACTGGCTGTTCCTCGACAGCCCCATCAGCCGGCTGCTCTAACTCAACGGCAGGTAAGGCGGCGGCACTCTGCTTGGGGGGGCTGAAGGGCGACTGGGGTAGACGCGACTTGAGGGATTGCATAAAGCCAGGCATGATCAAAGTCAAGTTCGTCGTCGGGTCTAGTATGGTTGGTGGACAGATTAGGAAGATGCTAGTGTCAGTTCACTACGTGGCTGCTTGAGTTCGAGCTGAGGCTGTAGATGCTGGGGCACCAAACGGGATGTATAGCTTACGTTGAGGGACGTGAAGTTCTGAGGAAACTAAGGAAAGGAGTTATATTCTTCTCTGTACGAGTTGCTCGAGTGAGGGCGTGGATATGAAGATAATTAAGGGCGGGGTAGTTTAGAGGGGAGAGATACAGAGCGGAGAGCTGCGGTGGATGAAGAAGTAGAATTAGGGAGCAAAGAATAAGGAAAGATGGGTGCAATGGGGTGAGCTTAAGCTTTTATGGCTTTCATTTATCCGTGAATGTAGAAGGGATAGAGCATACCAAGACAATTTGCAAGTCGTAAAAGCACTGGTGGTTAACTTTCCAATAGGGGGGGAAAGATACAGCTGAGCAAAGGTAGATTAATGGTCGTTGTGATAACAGAAGGGCCGGTATATACTTCCACTTTGAATACCTGGGGACTGGGGTCAGTGAGCTGTCAACACACCAGGAGCCATTCATCATGAGGAGCCAATCAATTAAATACGACACCAGGAAGAATGCACTGGCCCCTTCTTGTACGCTCATGCTGAACATCCCGTTGAGACGGCTACATGGCCAGGCAATGATTCGCTCTTCTTTTCCCACGGCATGTACGCCGTTGCTTGGGCGAGATAGATAGATAATGAGTGGTGTCCATCCCCGAGCGTTCTCCATGGAAGTCGCCATCATCCCCCGCTAAAAGATGAGACGGGAAGGCTCCCCCACCTGCCACTATTTGGAAAGAACTGGAGCACGAGGCTCGCTTCCAGTGCACTTGATGAAGGTCACGGAGTCGCTGTATGCGGTGTTATCCATCCTTGCTGCGAGTCACTTCTTTTGTGCAAGTCCCGACTGGGGCAAAGTGTCAAAGTGCACCTCCTGTTTGGGGCAGCTGAAGCCTGAAGGGCATTGCCTCAAGAGCTTATCACGCAGGACTATATCCGCTAGAGCCCATGCCGAAAGACGCGCACGGCCAGTGATCACAACCCTCAACTCCCCAAGATTTCTTGACTCTGCACGATGTTCACACAAGGCGTGAAGTAATTTGACCGCTATGCCATAATTCCATGCACCTGCTAGGGGGGGATCCAGATACCCATTCCAGGGGACTCGGACCCATCTTTCCATGCAAAAAGGGGTTTTTAAAACATCATAGAACAAGATACCGTTACATGATGCCAAAAGTGCTACATATTCGCCCCCTTGCAGGTCAGCACCCACTGCCTATTCTTTCTGGCTTTGGACTCCACTGCCTCCATGCACAATGTCATCTTCTGGAGTCCATGAGGTACATAGAGCTTCGCTTAACAACGGCTTGAGTTCAAGCCAAGATTATTGAAGCGGGTGTCACCTCTGGAGTGAATCTGCCAGCCATGATAGCCCGTTGCAGGTGAGATGAAACAAGGATGGGTATTGTGTAGAGGCAGCAAGTTCTTGGCACATCCTGCTGTGCTGTGCCCATCTCCAACACTCAAACAGCGGGCGGTTTTTGGACATGCCACACGTAGGTGTAGATTGCCCAAGGATAAAAAAAACCGGGTTGCTTGTTAAAGTGTATCATTCATTAATAAAAACTGTGTTGGATTTTTGTCACTTGATGGTCCGGATTTTTATAGCTTGAATGGAAACAGATGGAAGATGTGGTGTATGTACAAGTAATCTACGCATACTGGTCGATCAACGTGTCCCGCATCCCGGCGATCGCCGATGTGTCCTGGCCCTGCAACTTGAACGTGGCCTCGATCACCGACACTTCTGTGGCTGAGGTATCCAATCTGAGTAGGCGATCGGGTGGCACGTCAGCATCAGGTATGGCCCCTTTTTTGCCCCTTTTTTTCTTTTTTTTTTTTGCATGGCGACTGGTCTGCGCAGAAACGTACCCAATAAATGCACACCAGTCGTTCACTACTAAGCCCGCTCCAATCACGTCCGATCCCCGGTTGACTGTGCCAGCCTAGAGGAATGATGGAGTCGCATGAGCATGAGATCTATCCATCGAAAAAAAAAAAAAAAAAACACTGGCTGCAAAGATCAACGAAAATAGGAAACTGACGACGAGGGGGACCTGGAGCAAGCTACTCAGCTCGTCCTGGGCTTGGATAGTGGTCTTGGGATGGACCAGGGCGCCCTTATTGGAGAGGGCACAGTAGGAGCCTACGAGCACGTTGTTGGCGACCGTCTGGCGGAACACTTCGACCTGGAGCACGTCGGCGATGATCTCCTCCGTTTCCCGATCTATATCAGGACTGTTCACATTATTGGCCAACTTCAATCAGCAAAAGTGTGTGAGGAAAAAAAACAAGGGAGGAGTTGGGGAGCACCCACTGCACAAGCGCCACATAGTCGTTGCATGCAATCACGTTTCCGAGCGCCGATAGTCGCTCCTCCACCCGCTGCATCGCCACATTGTCTGGCAGAGAATTTCTCAGATGCTGCAGTTCGTGATCGGTGGTGGTAGCGGGAACCAATAGGCCGTGCCGATTACCTATCCGTCGAGCGAATGAATATCATACAACATTGATGGAAATGTCTCTCCAGTTTTTTTTTTTTCTCAGGGAATTAAGGAGTGGAAAAAGGGCACCCACCGCATGTCAGTCTCCCGATGATCCGTGTGCCAGCAATGGTGGTGTGGATGACGGGGATGACCTGGCTCAGCTCGGACTCAAACGTCGAGTAGAAGTTCGTCGAGCCGGTGGACAGCGAGGCCAGACAGTAGGAGTTGGTCAGGTTTGCAAATACGCCCACGTCTGAGGATGATTCGAATCGACATCGCACGGCCATATTGGTATTTCTTCTTGATATATATTCACGTCCTTCTTGTTGTCTTGGTTTCGTTTGCAAGTGTGGTGGTTGTCTGGTCGGTGACGCTGGTCTCGTTTTCTTCGGCTTTTCCCGATTCTCCAATCTCAAAAAGGTCATATGCATTTCCACTTTCGCCGTATGCAAAATGAAAAATACCGAAATCCTGATTCTTGAATTTCCCTTCAAGAAGCCGCGGTGCTCGGAAAGCTCCACAAGCCAATCGATTGAATTCATGCTCGAGTCATCAATTATATCAGACATCGTGATAATGATCTTAGCCAAACAAGATGGATCGCTACAATGGTAGTCTTCTTTTTATACATTTCTTTCCATGTCATATTGCGACTAGAAGCCAAGAAACATAAAACCACATATAACCAAGTGGAAAAAGATGACAATGGGTATAGGAGACAATTGACAAGTAAAGGAATGCTATGACACTAGAATATATATATTTCTTTTGTCTCAGAACGACGGAAATGACGCAATTCAAGTGAGAGCAGATATATAATAAGTGAAGAGAGATGAAGGATAACAAGAGCGTATGCAGTATGTAGTCAGTCAAGTCATACTGCCCGCACTCTCGTCCTCGGCATCCTCGATGCACCATTTCGCAGCCACGGGGACATGCATGTGGGACGTTCTGCCTCGCTGCAATTTGTCGAGCCCCGTCCAGGCCACCATGGCCGCGTTGTCGGTGCAGAACGAGGGCGGGGGGATGTGCAGCTGGAGGGCGGGATCGAGCGAGGCCAATAAGCTCTTGACCCTGCGTGACCATAAACCAAAGAAGAAAAAAATGGACATGTAAGCCACATATCATCAAGAAGAAGGAGATTTGCAAAACAAAAATGTGGGTGGGAGAGGCTGCACCTGTCTTTCAGCATTTGGTTGCTGCCGACGCCGCCACTAATGACCAAGCCTGAGAGCCGGGGATGATGGATAGAAGAGAGCTGGCAGAACCAGTAGCGGATCTTGCGCTCGACCTGGCCGAAGGCGGCGTCCAAGAAAGCCTTCCCGATTGCGCGCCTTTGGGCGGGCGAGGGCGCGGCGCCGGCCGCTGCTAGGCGCCGGACGGTGGCCGTCTGCAGGCCGCAGAACGAGAACACCGTCGGCCCCGTCCGCAGCGCCAGTGGCAGCTCCTCTTCATCCTCTCCTTCATCCTCCGAACCCGCCCCCGCTCCCGCGACGAACTGCTCCAGCGCCGACCCCGGCGACCCGCGCCCCTCCGGCCACGGGACCTCCAGCGCACGTGAGATCTTGTCTATCACTAGGCTGAGTGAGAGTGGTTTGCGGGCGGCCGCACACACGGCGGAGAGAAAGATATGATCCAAGCGGCAAACAAATGTAAGGTGGATTCCAAAAACTTCTCGCGGGTTGTTTTCGGGGAAGCGGAAGACTGACCCGAGAGGCTTGTCTGCCGTGTTAGCCAGGATCTTGAACTGGCTCGACGAGCTGACCAGCACCAGCATCGTGTGTCCGCCGGAGACGAGCAAGGACAGGAAGGGGAAGCGGAGCGCTTCTTCGGCAGAGTGGGTGAGGAACGGAGTAAGGGCGTGTGCTTGCTAGATGTAAAAAAAAGGGCCAGCCGTGCGAACGCAACCCCATGTCAGTTTCTCTCTCTCTCTCTCTCTGTCGTAGTCGATCGGAATACTGGACTGGATGAGTTCGTGGAGGACGGGTTGGTCACCATGTGGTGCACCGCTATCAGCGGCAACCCGCTCGCCGCCGCCAGGCTCTTGGCCGCCGTCGCTCCCACCGCCAGACAGCCCGCGATTCCCGGTCCTCGCGTGTAGGCAACACCGTCCAGCTCAGCGATCCGCAGGCCTGCTTCCTCCAATGCGCGTCCGATGGCGATCGGCTAGGAGGATCGCGCGCGACAGAGAGAGAGAGAGAGAGATGACGTGTTAGTCTAGTACAGCTGCCTATGGGTATTTTGTCAAGCCCGATCTCCGCTCGCGAACGGCCGGTCAGAAGAACGAGGAAAGAGAGCGACTGACGACGTTGATCTGGTGGGCATGGATGGCATGGTAGGGATGGATGCCATTGAACGACTTGTGGACGTGGTTCTGGCCGAGGCGAATGTTCGCTAGGATGCGCCTGTCGGAGGCCACTATGCTCACACAAGAGTCATCACAAGAAGACTCGATGCCGAGCACCCGCAACGTGCCGGTGCCGTCGGCCGTGCTCTTCGGCTGGTCCGCGAGAGTCGGCGATCCCGTCAGCCAGCGCCGGCGATGGACGTGGGGCCTGGCCGGCTTGCTGCTGTGCTGGATCGATCGGATTCGGCGCAGATGTGCTAGCATTACAAGGTTATGTAGGTAAGTAACTCCTTCCGCGGGACACCATCCCTCTCATGTTTCAAGCAAGACATGACCTATTACTGCATCTCCCTTTCGCTACGGATAAACACACATTTAAATACAACACACCAAGCGATCACAACCATACAGAATTCAACACTCTGCTTCTTCTATGAGCATCTCGTTTGCACAGTCCCACAACTAAAAAAACATGCACTATCTATCCTCCGATTGATCCATCCCATTCTCATCACCGTCATCTCACCGCTCCTTCTCTACCATCGTGACAGTATAGATCTTCCATGTGTCGTCGCCATAATGCTCAAAACTGAAAAAATCGTACCAGCAGCCATCCACACATTTTTGATGATGCGGGTGACGCGATGTGCTGGTATTACCCATGCGTTGTAGGGGAGTCGAACCCCTGACGAGGCCATGGCAAGGCCCCAGTTTACCGCTAGCCTAACAACGCTATACCTCGAAGAATCATTTCAGGGTACAAGACCGCACAGCATATCTCTTCTTTCCAAGCTAACTGTGGCTTTAACCTGTCTTTCAGTGGGATACCATCAACAGAACAATTCTATAATTTTTGGAGTGGATCTTGGCAAGGTCCAAATAGTGACAAGGAGGGTTAGTTCTACCCTTTGAAAACTGAAAGAAGGCAATATTCTGTTGTTTGACAGACAGAGGAGTTGACACACAGCAATGACAACACAGAGAAGATTCACTCAACTATTTTCCTTTTTTTTCCCTTATCATTCTGGATGATTGAATTGAATGAATGATGGAATGAAGAGATACAAGAGGGAAGAAAGAAAGTAACAAAACACAACTAAATCTAACCTGACAAGTGAAAAGAAGGGTTAGTTCTACACTTTGACAACTGAAAGAGGACAAGATTATTATCTGAAATGGAAGAAATACAGATCAACAAGAGAGGATACAAGTTTACAGTTGATACCTGTTGTTTGACAGACAGAGGAGTTTGCACACAGCAACAATGGCACAAAGAAGATTCAATCAATCTGAAGGAAAGTAAGAAAAGAAAAGAAAAGATGAATGAAGACAAGACAATTAATTTTGAATGATTGGATTTGGTGGGTGAGATGGAGAGAATCCACCTACTATTTTTTGTTTTGCTGTTTTATTCTGGATGATTGAACAAGGAAAAGGGAAACTAGTGGTGCTTAAGGTTGCAGTTGAAATAGGTTAAATGTGCTTTGTGGTTCTTGTGTTATGGGAATTTCATATCAACTGATCACCAATTGCCTTGACATCCAATAAATCCCTACCAGTATGTACACTGTGAAAAACCTTGCTCTAGTGCTGGTAGTTGACATGTGGCAACTGAAGTCTTACTCAAGTGCTTAGTTGACACAAGCGTGGATGCACAGTCACTGGGCATCAAAAGCTCAACTCAACTAAAACTTGAGCTGCTTGCATGAGACAGTTGCGCAAGTTTTTCTCACAGTGCTAGAAGACCAAATCAAGCAACTGCCAAAAGAAGTCCAAGAAGAACTGCAGGAAAGCCTCCAGATATTGCAAGAAGCCATGACAAGGCAAGTTGGACACCAGGGCAAGGGAAACACCCAACAGGAACACCAGGAAGAAAGTATGCCTCAGTAGACAGAACATCTCCATCACCCTACCAAGCATAGATCTTGTCCAAAATTAATGGCTAGGACTAATGGTGAAACCAATACAATACAATACCATACATGGATTGGCCAATACCTCATTTTCATTCCCAATTTACATTTTTTGAAAACCTGTATATTTATTGTATTGGGAGGCCAATAGGATATTCATGTACTATATTGGCCTCACTAGTGAGACACAATCTTGTTGAAAAGTTGTATTATATGGGTGGTGCAATCCCATCCATATTACCTTGCCAATACAAGATGTATATTGGGATGGTATTGGAGGGCCAATATATAGACCGATTTTGGATTTCTGCGTATGTGTAACAATCGAGTCCCCGAACTCTAAAACAGTTTGAGTTCTCAGAATAGTCAAGAGAAAGAAAACAATCTAGGAAGGATCTAGAAAACGTTTCTTTGTTTCTACAAATTTCTTTTTTGTTCTTTGATTCACGTGGTAGACTTATTTATTCAAGTTTCTGGAAATTTTGTTAGGAGTAGTTGTAAGTTATAAAAGAGGAATTTGTAGCTACCTGGAAATCTTTCCTTGTGGCAAAATCTTTGTATCTCTGCCGCTTTTAACCTTCAAAATCCAAGCCTTATTACAACTCAAACACCTTGAAAATCCTTGCGTCAACAAAAGTTAAACCCTTTACATCAGACCAAACACTAGGTCCGGAAATTCTGGTAGCTAGTCTTTATTTTTCCGTTTCCCCGGGTAAATTCCCAAAACACCCTATACTTTGGCCTTACAATTATTTTGCCACCTAAATTTTTTGCAGCGACACCATGTCTTCTACGGGACCCTTTTCCGACCTCCCTTTCATTGGACCTATCGACGATTGCATACCCCTCAAACAAAGGGTAGCTCAACTCTCCGAACAACTTTCCTCTATCAGAATCACAAACTCGGATCAGCAAGCCGATCTCAATTCTCTTTTTGATGAACTAAAACAAATCAAATCCGCCTTTGATACCTTGGCCAACAACATCAAGGACATCAACAGCATGAAAACTCTCTACACTGATTTTATTCAATTCAAACTCCGTTCCCATGAAGAATCTAATCAATTTCAACAATCCATCAACACCATACTCCAGTCTATCGACAATAATCGTTTGGCAATTCAACAAAATTCGGCCCAAATAATTGAATTAGCTCGTCAAACCACCAGGACTAATCAGGAGGTCCCTGAACTCCAATACACCCATTTTACCGGTAACCCTTGAGAAACCAAGCACCAGGGGAGAATTTATGGCACTGGCATGCCAGTGCCACTCCATGTGTTTTTACTGGAACCCGGGGCCAATGATCCTATGTGTCAGTTCCCTATGAACCTGAAATGATGTTGATGTGGGTTAAGATAATTGGACAACATCTTCTGAAGTGAACCACAAAGCAAGCTGATATTCAAATGATCAAAATTGTAACTTTATAATGAATGAATCCACAAATCATATAGAACTCAAGCTGAACTCAAGTCAATATTATGATTTTCTGAGTTCTTGAATGCTCCAATCAGTATGGGTCCATCTTTAAATAATTCTTCTTTAATATTAATACATCAATATTTCCATTCATTGATATGTGGAGAATCATTCTGATTAACAAGTCTTTATCAACTATCTTTCATTATTTCTTTGCAGTGCCTAAATAATTTTCAATCTAAACCTCTTGAGAAAATCTTTTCTATAACCTTATAGATGATGAAAAAATATTCATAAAAAGGATTCAAACCATATTTAGTACATTTGGAGCTAAATTTAGAGCTCTAATTTTCTTTAGAAGTTGAATTTTGAAAGTTTTATACACGATTACATATGTCCCCTGGTTTTTAGATTTCGTGAAGTCCTAAGTTTACCAAAAAGAATTGAATTTCCATCAGAAAAAGTATATCATACAATTTTTATCCAAGACATCTGAATTTGTACCCTCTTCCAAAAAATGACAAGTACACCTGATGGTAGTTGACCTCCGTAATAATCCCCTTTAAATAAAATTTTGACTTGAATATTTTCAAAGATCATTTTTGCACAGTCACTGTGCATTTTGCACAGTGACTGTGCATTGAACATGTGTAATAGTTGACTTTTTTTTTAAAAAAAGTTGGGTCAAAAGTTGTGCCATAGTTTCCAAAGAACAACTCCCATCGGTTGCTTTTTTGCTTTGTTTGTGGTGCTTGGTGTACGCTTGTTACATTATTGTGACATTTGAATTTGTACGCTGCTGTACGCCCGTACACCAGAGTACAAATTCATATTTCACAGTGATTTACAGGTGTGTGAAAGGTTGTAAAGGTGGTTTTTGCTGTTTTGACCAAAAAAATGATTAAAATGGGACACCTTTGTTGCAAATCCAAATGATTGTTTGCTGGAAAGTTTGGTCTGAGCCAAAAAGTGTACAAATGGGGGTAGGTAAAGACCCAATTCTTCAGATTTCAAAATTCCTTCAAAATGCGGGACCAACTAAAATGAATTGCGGCACCTCAAAAACAGAAGATTGTGAATTCATTCCATTCAAAAAAGCACATTATATTTAAGTTTTTTTTGCCTCAAAAAAGTAAGGGAATTGAATCGCCGACCCCTATTATTTGAAGGAACAACCCCCAATTATTTTGGGACGTCGTGACGACCAAATTTCGATGTCTGAAGCTGGTCCAAATGTGGTAAATTGGTCCAACCCCCCAAACGGGGGTCGCTGATACAATTTTGACCCGCGCGCAGGGGGTTGTTGATTTAATTTGGCTGAAATGCCACCACCAGGGATTTCTTGTTTAAGCCATCACTCAACCACTTATACACATCACTACACCACATAAAATATATGATAGAAAAGGCAAAAAGAGCATTTAAAACATCTGTAACATCAAGATTCAAATAAATTCACCATGCAGCATGCTATAATGAAAAAAAAAAAAAGTATTTTTATAAGGTCCTGGTTGTTACTCTTCAATGTGACAGGACCCATAGTTGAAAAAATGAACTAAAAAGGTAACCATATTATTTTTCCTCTTTTTCAATTATTTTCCATAGCCCGTTATTAATTTATGTTTTATATCACTTCCATTACACAGTACAAATTCAAAATGAAATTCTGTGGCAGATTTGCAGCTTTGAAGCTGACACATCCCCTTGGAAACATATAAGTACCATTCCCCTCTTCTTGATCATCTTCCTCTTCCTCTGGGGCTTCTTCTTCTTATCATTTTTTTCTCCTTCAGGGGCTTCTTTCTCTTCTACAAGGGAGGGGGGGCTTTCTTCATGGTTTTTGGGGCTACTACAGTTTTGTTGGAGGGTTTCATTAATATTTTTCAAGTTTTTTTTGTGATTAAGATCAAAAGAAAGGAAGGCAAGTTATTAAAGGTTTTTAAGGGGTTTAGGTTTGATTGAGTTCAATTTTGGGGGTTTGGAAGGAGTCTGGGGTTGCTTTATGGTGGGGTTTGATGCGTTTGGTAGGGGGCTATGGGGTTTTGAGGGGTCTTTCTTAGTGATTGGGGTGTTCTATCAAAGTTAGCAAGGCTTCTGTGAAGGTTTTTTGGCTAGGGGGTTGTTGCGCAACAAGCAATCCTCAAAATGAAGCCGCAACCCACGGGGAAACCAGGGAATTTTTGAAAACCCGGGCTCAGTAAAAATTGAACGGACGGCCCCCAGTCCAAGGAGCTAAATTATATCCGCGACCCCCTGTTATGTCTAGGACCAGAAATACCACTTCTGGACCAGCCAGGGATGTCCAATGCCGGTCGTCACGACGTCCTGAAATAACTGGGGGTTGTTCCTTCAAATAACAGGGGTCAGCGATTCAATTCCCAAAAGTAAAAAAAAGGTACTTCTTTGAAATAACACAAGCAAGAAGAAAGTAAATTTTCAAAAGAATGATGAAATCAGAACTGTGGTTGTTTTGGTATCAGTTCAGGTTTGCATGCTTCAAGTTTTCCACTTGAGTTGGACATAAAATCACATACACATCAAGCAACACTTGTTGTGAGATTGTTGGTGACGTCAAACTGAATTTCAGTTGAACATGCAGTTTGAATGTGCATACCTCCAAACACGGTTCAAACCAAGAGAGGGTAATGAGTTATGCAATGGCACCCGTCAACGGGTGCCATGGAATCTCCCCTGGTGAAGCGTTTTGTTTATTTCATTTGTGAAAAACTTCAAGAAAAGGGCCATTGTTTCTCCTCCAAAAAATCAAAGATTAACTGGATCGTACGACATTTTCGTCACCCAAATGGCAACTTAGGCAAAAATATACCTTCTTACAATTGGTGGATGGCTCTTTTGTTTGAGAACGGGCGCCTTCAAGATCTCCCAACCAAATCAGCTTCCATGGAAGATCCGTATGTCCTCAACGTTTTGTCATCCGCCAAATCATTCCTCTCACACTTGGAAGAAGTCTTTAACAATAAACACAACGTTGAAGAAGCTAAGAAGCGTCTCTTCTCTTTCAAGCAAGGCAACCGCACCATTGAAGAATTCAACGCTCTTTTCAACTCGTTGGCATATTCCGTCAATCTAACCAAGGAATCTCGTTGCAACCTATACAAACAAGCATTGAACCCCAAAGTTCTGAAGATTGTGGTCATGCGCAACGATTGGAAGAGCGCTACCAAACTCAAAGAAACACAAATGTTAGCTATTTCGGCAGCCGAAGCTCAAGACAAGATCTCATCTATCGATTCAGGATCACTTCCATCTATACAGCGTCATCCACCTCCCACACCCCGTCTAAACCCCCCTCAACCCCCTCTTTCATTTGCATACCTGACGGGGTTACACCTATGGATCTCAATAACATTTTGTCTGATACCGCCTTTACCTTCCCAAAGTTCCGTTCCCTGTGTGTACAGCAAGGAATCTGTCAACGTTGCGGTCAAACATTTGATGACGCGCATAAGAAAGTCCGTGGATGCGTTCTTCCTGACGACAAGCACATTGACATCAAACAGAAATTAGGGCTATTCCGCCAATGGCAGTCGACTCCCTCAACTCGCGGTCAACTAGCCTCTCAAGTCGATACTACATATCCAGCCCTTACCCTGACACAACACCCACAAAACCCTCAAGTAAATTCCTCTGCTCCATCCTCCACCGGTGCGGCAAGCTTAGCCAATAGGATCTCGCCTACCGATCAAGTTCTTTTGGATCATATTCCCCCCCTGAGCCTAGCGGATTATTGCCTCAACCAGGCCATCGAGGAAATGGATGTTGAACCCACTGATCTCTGTACGTCTTTTTTTTCTATTCCTTTTCCTTCCACTTGCCCAATTCTAAATGCATCCTTAGAACATACGGGCCATATTCCTATTAAGGCTACCGTTTTATTCAATTCCGGGGCCTCCGCTTCCTTTATTGACTTTCAATTTGCCTGTAGGAATCATCTTCATCTCACCCCCCTTACCCATACCATCCAATGCCGTGGATTTGACGTCTCTTTAGCAAAATCGGGTAATATACATTCTTGCTGGCGGGGGCATATCCGTTTCCCAGCAAAATCTTCTCCCATTCAATCTTATCCAGTCCTTTTTCTTGTTACCAATTTAGCCTTGGCCAATGTTATTCTTGGCTTTCCTTGGCTATCAGAAAATAAGATTTTTGTAGGTGGTTTGCCAAGAAAGTTACTTGTCCCTAAACCTTTTAGTTTGTCTGAAATATTGGCTCATGATCTTCCCTCCGAACTCATGCAATTTAAAGATGTGTTTGTTACTAACTCCCTGAGTTTTTTACCCCCGCACCAAGAGGGATATGATTGTGAAATTTAATCTCAAAGCTAATTCCAAACCACCCTTTGTGGGTATGTACCATCTAAGTGAACAAGAAAATTCTCAACTAAAACGGTATGTACAGGATTTACTCTCTAAAGGATTTATTCGCGAGTCATCCTCCCCTGCAGGTGAACCTATTTGTTTTGTCAAAACCCCTGGAAAGGCTGACCGACCCTGCGTTGACTACCGTCAACTTAATACTATCACGGTACGGGATTCTTATCCCTTACCGGTTGTTGCTAACCTTCTGAATAGCTTAGCAGGATGCCAATATTTATCTAAGATTGACTTAAAATTGGCATTTAATTTACTTCGAGTTGCACCGGGCCACAAATGGAAGACGGCATTTTGAACTCCTTGGGGGTTATTTGAATACCGAGTCATGCCCTTTGGGCTTGCAAATGCGCCAGCTGTATTTCAACGATTTATACAACACTGCCTGCGTGAGTACTTGGATGTATGCTGTTTTGTATATATTGACAACATCTTGGTTTTTTCCAAGACACGCAAACAACACCTTATAGATTTACAGAATGTGCTCGGCAAGCTACGCCAACACTCGCTGAAGGCTTCCTTTCACAAATGCCAATTTTTTCAGTCATTGGTAAGATTTTTGGGGTTTGTTATTTCCAGTGAAGGTTTAAAAATGGATGAGGAAAAGCTGTCCACGATCTTGGATTGGCCTTCCCCTCCAGCTTGAAGCAATTACGGCAATTTCTGGGGTTTTGTAATTTTTATCGCAGATTCATTCCTAAATTTTCAGGCTTAGCGAGACCATTAACAGAACTCACTAAGGAAGGTAATTTTACAATGGAAAACATTCAAAAGGAAGGACCTCGCACTTCATTTTTAGCCTTAAAAAAGTGTTTCTCTATAGCTCCCCTCCTTTGACATTTTGATTTTAGATTGCCTCGAACAGTTCATGTCGACAGTTTCGGTATTGAGCCAACCTGATCAGGGCGGCAAACTCCATCCGGTGAGCTCTTATTTTCGCAAATTAACTGACCAAGAAAGGGGGTGGGCTATCTTTGATTTAGAATTACTAGCCATCGTGGAGGCGTTTGGACAATGGAGGGCGTGGCTTATGGGGACTACGCAACCTGTACGGGTCTATTCTGATCATTCCAATCTTTGTCATTTCGTCACAGCAAAAAACTTGACCCCTAAGCAAGCCCGCTGGGCCTCGTTTTTGGATGGATTTAATTTCGTCATTCATCACATTTCAGGAAAGGCAAACCCGGCAAAGCACCCAGCAGACAACCTGATCTGGTAGGCAACGGACCTATGATACCGGCTCAATCCATTGCCCGCCAAATTGTTTCTGTCAACAATGTTGGAGGGGTGATCCCTAGTTAGTCTTTCAAATTATATGATCTGCATTTCCAACAACTGAAGAAGGAACTCTTGGATTATTTCATTAAACATTATGACACGGTAAGCACCAAGGAACGCAAAGAATTGGTGGAGAGAGACCAAATTCTCTGGTTTCAGGACCGGATATTTGTCCCGGCTTCTTTGCGCACCCGTATTATGCAGTTGTTTCACAACGCTCCAACGGTGGGACATCCGGGTATTGCCAGGACTCTAGCAGTAATGACCCAGTCTTTTTCATGGCCAGGTATCAGGAAGGATGTTATCAGATACGTGAACTCATGTGATTCATGCCAGCGCGTTAAAGCTAGACGACAAAACCCGGAAGGTGTGTTAAAACCCCTCCCAATTCCCCATCGCCCGTGGAGTGTTATTGGTATGGACTTCATTACCATGTTACCACTGTCGGGTGGATTTGATTCCATTATGGTGGTTGTCAACCTCCTCAGAAAAATTACGCATTTTATCCCTTGCAAAGAAACATACTCGGCTGACCAATTAGCGCAAATATTCAGATCTCAAGTCTTCAAGCTACATGGGATGCCGGAGAAGATAATCTCGAACCGGGGCTCAACATTTGTAAGTGAATTTTGGCACGCTTTTATGCGTTCCCTACGCATCAAACCCGGCTTTTCTACTGCTTATCATCCTCGGACAGACGGACAGACAGAACGCATGAACCAGGTCCTTGAGGATTATTTACGCCACTTCTGTTTGTACTATCAAAACAATTGGGTGAAGATTTTGGATATTGCTGAATTTTCAATTAATAACTTAGATTCAGCTTCTCTGGGAACTTCTCCGTTTTTCTTTGCTAATGGTTTTCATCCCAAGTTTAGTATGATAACAGAAAATTCAGGTATTTGTGCTTTAGATGATTTTATCGTGGACTTACAGGAAAATACAGGAGAAGGCCATCAAATGTTTAACACAAGCAAAAAAGCGACAGGCCTTATATTACAACTTGCGACAAAAAGCAGCTACACAATATCAACCGGGAGATTTAGTGTTGCTTCTCCGGAAATTCATTCCAAGCAGGAGAATTAATGCTAAACTTGATTACAGGTATATTGGCCCTTTCAAGGTGATCAAGATGGTAGGTGAAAATGCAGTTAGGTTGGATATTGCACGCAAATACCCCAAACTTCACCCGGTCTTCAACATCTCTTTAGTAGCAAAGTATCACCCTCCAAGTCAATTCGCCAGTCGAGGAACATTACAGGGCATCAAAGATACATATTATGATTCAGGGCGCATCATTGGCTGGTCAAAGCTTCATCAAATTTGGATGCTTGCCCGGTTAAGGGTAAAGCCCGCAAAGGAAAGTATGAATTTCTGTTAAGATGGTTCAATTCAACCCCAGGGGAAGATACATGGGTACTCAAGGATCACATTCCTAGCCATTATCAGAAATTCCTACAACAGTTTATTATACAATGGACGGTTTGGCAGCAAAATAAGAAAAGAAATGGTAATAGGTAAGACATGTTTTGTAACAATCAAGTCCCCGAACTCTAAAACAGTTTGAGTTCTCAGAATAGTCAAGAGAAAGAAAACAATCTAGGAAGGATTGAGAAAACGTTTCTTTGTTTCTACAAATTTCTTTTTTGTTCTTTGATTCACGTGGTAGACTTATTTATTCAAGTTTCTGGAAATTTTGTTAGGAGTAGTTGTAAGTTATAAAAGAGGAATTTGTAGCTACCTGGAAATCTTTCCTCGTGGCAAAATCTTTGTATCTCTGCCGCTTTTAACCTTCAAATCCAAGCCTTATTAATTACAACTCAAACACCTCGAAAATCCTTGCGTCAACAAAAGTTAAACCCTTTACATCAGACCAAACACTAGGTCCGGAAATTCTGGTAGCTAGTCTTTATTTTTCTGTTTCCCCGGGTGAATTCCCAAAACACCCTATACTTCGGCCTTACAGTATGGCATTGGCCCGAAGGCAAAACAACCCAGAAAAAAAGGTGTATCGTATAGATGAATGCGCGGTATGGGTGGCGAAAACCCAATACAATACATGCCAATATGTGATACATGTATGTCCATACACGAAAGAAATACTTGTCATCTCTCTGGCCCAGATCTCGACATTTCCAGTACGTACATTTTGTACTTCTTGTGAGGATTACATACTGGGGTGGGGAGAAAACAAGGCAAGGGGCGATAGTAGGACGGTTCACATTGGGATGTGTAACCACGTTTAAACCCATTTTTAACACCCTTAATGCATAAAATTTTGCCAAATTTTCATGCCTCTGTATCTGGACGTTTTGGAAGATTAGGATCAAGTCATTTTTTGAGTGAAAATTTTATGACAAGTGTCATAAAATTGGGGTTAAAGATGCTCATAGTGCCCAACGTGAACCGTGCTAGTATTCCTGCATGTTCACGCTGTATGTGGCCTACAATACTGATGCAGTTTATCCAACACACATATTATTACAATCACAAGCTTGCTCCAAAACCAATCTGCACCCAGACCAATCCGCACCCATCACAGCCCAATCTGGACCCAGGAAACCTTCCCAAAAACACTCAACCAACCCCACACCCCTGCAGCACTTCCAGCCCAAAGACAAGCAAAGAACCACATGAAAAAAAAGATGCCAAATAAGTGAGAGAGAGATATGATCTAGGAACAACAAGAAAAGCATCACGTGACCAAAAAAAAAAGCACAGTGATACCATCTATATATGTATATATATTACCTATAATTATACGTAATCAAAACAAACAGGTTCCCCCCCCCCCAAAAAAAAACGGGGGAAAAAGAACGGGACAAGAGACGAACCAACGATCCGACCACTTGCCCCAAAAAAAGAGAGCGCAGGGCGGGGCGGGGGAGAACAAAAGAAGCCGATGGGAGCGCCGAGGGTCCGTGGAGAAGATGGGGGGGGGGGGCTGCTAGCGGTTAGAGAACTTGAAGTAACGGAGAGTGAGCCAAGCGCCGACGATACCGAAGGAGACGAGGCCGGTGACGATGGCGATGAACCAGGCGTAGCCCTCGGTGATATCCTGGCCGGGCACATGGACCTGAAAGCACGCGCGCGCGCGCAGGGGGGGCAGCCAACACGTCAGTTCACAGTCCCAGGTTATTTTTTTGTGTGGTGGGTGAGTGAGCGTGGACACAGAGGAACAGCTGCCACACACGTTCATGCCCCAGAGCCCCGTGACCAGGTTCATCGGGACCAGGATGGAGCCGAGAGCGGTCAGCTTACTGAGCACGTCGTTGATCTGGTTGTTCGCGTCTACACAACAAAAGTGTCATCCATCAGCGCCGCCGCCGCCCCCCCAATCGCGCATGTATGCATGCATCCATGCTTGGATCCAAGCATCTGGCCAGAAAGAGGCTTACCCGTCATCTCGATCGAAATCTGCGCTAGGTAGTTGGAGTGGGAGCGGGACAGGATTTTCTCGTAGTGGTTCAAGCTGGGCGCAGGCAGAAACACATCATCATGAGTGAACAGAGGACATGAACACGTCAAGAAAAGGGGATGGGGAGGACGGACTTCTGGGTCATGGTGACCAGATGGTCCTGGATATCGGAGAGGTAGAGGCCGATGTCGGACTTGGGAGCGACGAGCCAATTTTCGTTACAGCGCTTAGCGAGGCCCTTGACGACGTCGGCTTTATTACCCATCAACCTCAAGAGGCCCATGACTTTTTTTCGGCAGGTACCGATGCGGCGGAGCATGTCGGATTGCTCCACGTCCTTCAGGATCAGCACCAGCTCGTCGATCGAGTCCACCTCGTACTCGATCGACTGGATCAACGGCCCAAACGCATCCGTGATATCATCTATCAACGCATACGAGATCCAGTCCGACGTCACATTGATGTAGTCCTTCAGCTGCTTGATCCGTCGTCGCACGTTCTGCGCATGCGGCGTCGCCCGGAAATGGAACTGCAAACACAACCATCCTCATCATTAACTGTCGCGTCTCATGTATGTATGTATCATATCTCACACCCACCGATAACGTGCCCTCCCTAAACACAATGATGTATATGTTAAGCGGCTCGAGGTAGGTAGGGCTGTAAGGATCCTGGTCGAAGGAGCGAAAGCAGACGAGATAGTAGTTACGGAAGAGCTCGATTTTCTCGCGGGTTTCCTCCATGAGGATATCTTCCGTGGTGAGCGGATGGATCCCGAACACCTAAATCCCCCCCCCCCCCCACCCAAACAAAAATTCATCAACACATCTTGCGAGTCGGGGGAGATCGAGTAAGGAGAGAGAGAGAGAGAGAGAGAAAGAGACTCACTTTGCTCAGCAGTTTCATCTCCTGGTCCGTCGGCGACAACACGTCCAACCACCAGGTGGACGCCTCCGCGTCCTCGTCAGTGCGGAGGAGGACGCCGGATCTAGGCTTGAGGTTTTTCGGGTCTCCCGACTGGTTCTGGTTCTGGTTCTGGTTCTGTTGCTGGTTCTGTTGCTGGTTCTGTTGCTGGTTCTGTTGCTGGTTCTGTTGCTGGTTCTGTGGCTGGTTCTGGGGCTGGTTCTGCGACTGGTTCTGTGGCTGGTTCTGGGGCTGGTTCTGCGACTGGGACTGGGACTGGGACTGGGACTGGGGTTGGGACTGAGGCAGGGACTGGGACTGGGACTGGGAATGAAGGGGTTGGAGGGAAGCGGCGGAGTGGATGTGGGGTGGTCCGGCGGCAGAGGGGATCTGAGCGTCGGTGAGGGGGCCGAAGTGGGGTTGGTTAGGGGCGGAGCTATCGAAGGCGTTGGAGATCTGGCCGGGGGAAGCGTGGAGGGAATCCTGGTCAGTGAGCTTGATAGGTTGCGGGATGTCGAGGTGGTGGGGGTGGTCGAGGATGGGTGTGGGGTGTTGTTGATGGAGCACGTGGCGGGGCTTGCCGACGAACAGCTCCTCGAACGTCTGTCCCTCACCCGCGATCTCCGCCAGGCTCCGGGCATGGATAGTGGACGGAAGCGCGTTCGAGTAGAACGAGAAGCGGTAGGGTCGCTCCGAATGGCTCACCCAGCGTACCTGCCCCGCACGCTGCTCCTGGCCGCCTGCGGCGAACAGCTGCGACCCAGGGAACGGCTGCCGGCTCCCAGGCTTCCCCACTCCTCCGCTACTGCTGCCTAATAATAACGGCGCGCGCCCATCCCCATGCCCCTTCAGAGTGCCCCCGTGCATCACCGTCCCCGACCCGTCCGTCTGCGAGCCCAGACTCAGTCCGCTCAACAGGTTCCCCCCCGTGCCCTCGAACAGCGCCAGCTTCCGCTTCGTCTGGCTGAGCGGCCGCACGTTCTCACTGAACCGTCGTGGGTTCAGGATTCCCATTCGACCTCCTCCTCCTCCATTCCCGCCATCTTCGTGGTCCCCCTCGCCACCGATACCCCCCAGACTAGCGTGTCGCCGGTCGCCCGAGGACATGCCATCGTTGTGGACCGAGGGGGGCAGGAAGCCGATCTTGCGGCGACGGACGCCGTCCTTGACCGTTGCTGAGAAGTCGTCTGCGGGGAGGAGGTCCTGATCGGGTGAGGCGAGATGGTCTTCCAAGATGTGGTTGTGGTCGTGCGAGCGGTGGTGCCTATCGATAATGCGGGAGCCCGGGGTCTGGGGCGGCGGGCTACGGTAGGGGTCGTCCAGCATCCTGCGGCTCTTCATCATGTTGAGAGTCTCCCTCTCGTTCTGTGCAAACTCCTCGAGCGCCTGGAAGTTGAACGGGAACGGGAAGTGGGGCAGCATGCCCGCGGTGGTGGTCGATTGAATGGGGTGAACCAGCAGCGAAGGATGGTGATGTTCTCCCATACTGGCCGCCAGCCGCGGGTCCATCATCGTCGGATGGTCCGCATCCAGCCGCGGGAAACACACATCTTCTTCCGCCTGCGAGGGCCGCGGCGAGGTGAGCGCGGACGAGTCATGGCTGGATGAGTGGAACGGAGGCGGATGGTGGTGAAGAAGAGTGTGAGCTGGATGGGGCTGGCTGGATGAGGGGATGCGGTTGGGGATGGAGCCGTGCGAGTAGTTTCTCTGGACGACGACGTGCGTGTTGATTAGCAGTGGCTCCCGGTTCACGCTGGGCGGCGGCAACGGCGGGTCAGGCGACTGTCTGCGCAGTAGATGGTCCGTCGTTAGCGAAAGGTTCCTAGTCGAGTGGCTGGGGTCGCTGATGGGGCGGGAGGTGGTGGAGTGCTGGTGATGGTCCTGGGCGAGCAGGTTGGCTGGCGAGTGGTTCACCGGGTGCGAGTGGGGTGGATGCGCGGAGGAGGAGGATGCTGGCTGCGGATGGAAGTGGTGCATGTCCGATGGATAGCGGGGCTGCTGCTGCTGCTGCTGCTGCTGCTGCTGCTGCGGACGGGAGTGGTGGTGCAGATGATGGCGGTCCACGGCGGGGCTGCGGTGGCGATGGTCGATGAATGCGCCGTGGCTGCTATCCATGGAGCTGTGCGAGATCGATCTGCGCGGGGCCCGGGAAAAGTCGTGACTGGGGTGACTGGGGTGACTGGGGTGACTGGGGTGACTGGGGTGGCTGGCGGGATCCAGATGGTGATGATGGTGGTGGTGGTGGTGGTGATGGTAGTGTGGGTTATCCGGTTCGATGTCGAGGAGCGGTGTCTGGTCGTGTGTTGAGCCAGTGAGTAAGTCCTGGTTTGACCACAGTACTGGGTGATCCTGTTGCTGGGGTGGTGGTGATGTGGAGTGATTGCTGGTGGATAGGTCAACTAGTGTACCAGCCCTGGCTCGGCTGAAGTGCAATGCTGCCTGTACATCCTGATCCAGTTGGGTGCATTGGTTGATGGTGATCCTTGGTGAGTGGTCCGAGTATGGCTCCTGCTCACCCTTCGAGTCTGTCGAGTCCGTTGAGCTGTTTCTCCCTCCCAGATCAGCTGGACTGCTACTTTCCCCCATCATCGTGTCAATGGAGATGATCTGATGCTGATGCTGCTGATTGGGTGAACTCATTCTTCTTCGCAAGAGAAAAATTTATTTATTATTCAGTCAAAAATTGTATAACCTCCTTTTTTAAAGAACTACATACCGCAGTCACAGGATCCGAATAGATCCGATCCCATGCGGGTACTCCGATCAGACAAATGTCAACAGTGACAAAAACTAACTGCAGTTTCAATAAAACAGAACACCAAAAATTATTGTCTTCATCACCGATGCAGTCCTCAAAACAACTTTCACCCCTCATACACCACCCAGTTGTTGCTCATCCATCCTACTACATCACCTCTCTCTTGACATGACCCTTCTGTCAACCCTCTTTCAACACTGCTCTTCTTGGGCAATATACCAAGTACTATATAGAGAGGCCCAGGTGGGGTGTTTGATAGCAACAGAAGCTATGATCAAAAAAGAAAAAAAAATGAACAGTCTGTTGACTGGGAGGAGGAGGAGGAGGAGACACAGCACATTCACATATATTGGGCCAAGAGTGATGCTACAGAAACTTCTCTATCAAATCTACTGCAAAGTGCCCCAAAAGAAACACTTGTAAAAAAAAAAAGATTGAAACCCTTTTCTTCCTTTTCTCCTCTCCCATTATCTAAATCTATGACTTATATGTATCATCAAGAAACATGGCATGCTTTGGTCACCTAAAAGAGACCCCAGAGGCTCACAGCCCCACTAGAACCCTAATCACAACATTCATTATCCAGTGATCACTTTCAAGATCAGAAGGTAGTATGTACTACAACATGATGTTGACATTTCTTCAACCACTTCTCAATCTATGTACCACTGGCCTGCAGCAGATCAGCTTTCAATCAGAGTACAACAACTAGCTTATCCAAACAAAACTAATGGAACAGTGGTCCAATCATTCTACATAAAATTACCATCCTAGAAGCTGACGTGCTCCATATTCATCATTCCCCTCAGCCACCACTACAAGAGAAAAAGAAAGATAGCAACATTAATCATGCAGAATTTAGTTGGAATACAAAGCTACATCTTTATAATAGCGGCGAACTGGTGAGATGTATCAAGCGGGACCCTTTGGGTCTCTCTCTCTCTCTTGTTTGATCTCAGGGGTTTCATTTCATTTGTTTTCAAGCACAGTTAATGTTCTTGAAATATTTCAATTGTGTGTCGATGGAACAAGGCACCGGTCGAGGCGACTGCGGCAACGCACCCGACCTTTACCGTCCCGCCGCGCATTGCGCTGATCTTGTGTCGGGGTCTGGAGGACGTCTAGGAGGTCGATGGGACGCAAAAGTCTGGGTGTAGTCTGGGTCCAGCTGGCTCTCAGTTAAAGATACGGTGGCGTAGTTAACTCCGATCACTTTAAATAATAATTGTTACAGCTTTAAGTTCCCCCACCCGCACGAGCATTCCAACTTCCATCGACTACATATTTACATAAGTCTCCATCAACACTCCTCTCCACCATGGCCAACCCCTCCGAAGTCGCTACCCAGGTCAGTACTACTCTGTACACAGTCTCCCTTCCCTTCCCCGATCTCCGGATATAACCCTTATCTGACTTCAATCGATCTCTCTCTCCCCTTTTTTTTTTGAAAAAAAAAAAAAAAAAAACCTGTATTGCTGCGATGGGCTCAGTTCGTTCAATTCTAGTACGTGGTCCCTTCTTCTGTATCTTCTCTCAAGCCATAGGGGTCATCATTCAACATCTGTGCCGATCGTGGATCCGAGCTGATCTTGTTTGATATCGACCCAAAACTTGAACCAGCTATGAGAAATTGTGAGTTTGATTTTAAGATATACATATGAAAGACAAGTCTGGAAAGCACTGATGCGAATTGCCCAAACGACGTATGACATGCAGTGATTCCGACCGGAGTCAACTGGCGCCGCTATACGTGAGAAGCGAGATTGGTATATGTTGAGCGAGATGTGGGGGATGGATGGCTGATTCAGATGGGTTGAATTTGGATGTAGCGCGACCAATCGATGCTGACCTTCGAAGCCAACCCGTATCTGGGCACGGCCAACATCGTGAAGAAGCTGCAGGAATTGCCGTTTGCCAAGGTCACCCACCAGGTCCACACGCTCGATGCCCAGCCCTCTAACTCGTCCAACCCAAGCATCATCGTCCTCGTCACCGGGGCCCTCAAGGTGGGTCCCCCCTTCCTCTGCCCAGTTCCCTTTTTTTTTTCCCCTTCTGTTTTGCCCAACCGCCTTTTTTTTGACTTGTGTGTGTGTGATATTTCACACTTAATTTTTTTTTTTTTTTGCCTATCTCCGTAGATCGATGGCGAGGAGAACCCTCTCAGGTTCTCTCAAGCGTTCCATCTCGTCCAGGAAAACGGGACCTACTTTGTCCTCAACGATGTCTTCCGACTTGTATTGGTCAGTCCACCTTTGCCCCATAGATTCGAGACAAATCTTGATCATTTGTCTCAACCTTGACTAACTCGTTCAGAACTGTTTTTTTTTTTTCTCATATCGTTGTATCCTCTGCAGGGCTGAGACTGTACATAGTGTCGTCAAACCAGGATCCAAGCTTGCGTGTTTATGAGCGGTTGGTCTTGAGGAGAAGGTACAAAGATGGATATCCGAAGGATTGCTTTGTGAAAACAAGAACAGAGAATATCAGCTCCATTTGATTCCAACCCCTGCCATCACACTCGATTGGCTTGAACCTACCACCACCACCATAGAATCCCCACCCAATCTGTGCATGTGAACTGAGGGGGGTGGGGCTCCCAATTGTCAGTGGTATTTGCATGGTTCCCAAGTGCCCCCCCCCCCCGTCAAACTGGCTTCACTTATTACTCCACGATCAATGGCGAGACGCTTCTCGACTCCCAGCCTCGAGCCGAGTATATGAGACTGCAAGTGGTTGGCAATCGGCGCACATACTGAGATCTTCACTGCACTCGCAATCTCTCATCTGGCTGTTTTGCAGCTGTATCATATTTGATGGTTGAGTTGAGGTGATGGACAAGATATGCCCGACTGGAGATGCGGTTTAGTTTGGCTGCTGTTTGCTGTGTGCACCTAAGGAATTGCGCAGAGAGAGAGGGTTTATTTCTGTGTGATCCATTCAGCACTGTATTGACATGGAGATCAGGAGTCTCCTCAACTATTTTGACCTTGGCATTGTCTGTTTGGGCTATACCTCATACAAGTGGGACATGTATTACGTATTCAAATCATTTTCCTGAAAACAGCCCATGCTTTCTTGGAAACAAAAAGCACATGTTATTTACATTTCATCGCATCAAGTGAAGGAGATGGTTGGAGAACACAACCGACATAAAACCTCACATTGGTATATACATACAAGCTCTTTTTCTCTTCCTAGTGTAAGATAGGTCAACACGAATACATAAATTCCAACGAATTGTCTTGCAATCGAGTTCAGCAACGAATGGAAGAAAGAAAGAAAATAGTTAAAGAATGGATATATATGTATTCAAAGAATATGGTCATGAAAAGATTAGTTTGAGGAGGTTGCGATGATATTTACGAGGAGTAGTAGATACGCTTGCAGTTTGGTTGGAGGATGCGATTGATCTGCGGGAGATGGAGGGCAGGAAGACGAGGTGATTACCAGAGGCATGGTGATGATAATAAGTGTGCGGCAATGTTCTTATATCTTTTTCTTGTACCATCTCGTTCTTCTCCTGATGGGAAACAGCTGTCGTTGTTATTGGGCGGTAGAGAGTCCCTTTGGGTACCTGAAATAGTCTCCAATAGTCCGCTCGCGCTCTCGTTCCACTCCGTCCCTCTTCGTGTTCTTCCCCGATGGCTGAGATCACGTCTAGAGGCCTAGGAATCTGATCAACGTATTCTTGCTTCGCAAGGGCTTCGCCCAATCGCTCTATGCCTTCGTCAAACTTCCCCTGTTTTTTTTTTTATGCCAGTTGTGGGTCATTACGTTAGAATTTGTTTATGCTACGAGATATATTCTATTGCCTGAGGCTCGCTGGGGAGAGAAAGATTGAGAACACTGAGGAGACTGACTAGATGTAATAAACATATTGCGGAATTGAATAGGATTTCTGAGGCGTACAAGCAGAAGTCAAGGCCCACGTTTTGATACTGGATATGAGAACGGCCATCCATGAGCTTTGAGTGTGTTTGTGTGTGTGGACAAGGAGAATCACCAATGGAGAAAAAAAAAAAAAAACAATCAGCTTATAACGAGGGGGGCTTGGGTGTGAGGGAAAGAAGAAGAAGAACGGAGAGATTCTGACCAAGAGAGCCACGGAGAAGTTCTCGTAGGCCAGTTCGTACTTTTCTAGCCAGAAGAGGAGCACGCCAAGTTGCATGAATTCTACGGGGGAGGGCTGAGTGCTCTTATCCCGGCGCACACTCTGCTGGAAACTCTCGAGTGCGGATCGGTGATCATTCAACGATAGATGGATCATCCCTCTGTTAAAATCTATCTGCGGAGAAGACGGGATCATCTGTGTGTGTGTGTGTGTGTGGGTGGGTGTGTGAGGATGATGACATTATGCGAATCATGTAAAACTGTTGGCATTAGAATATCTCTTCTCGGCCTATGAATGAAGGTGAGAATTCCACTTGCCTCAAACACGTAGAGTGAACGGTCCAAGTCTTGGTCATCAAAGTACTTGAGTGCTCTTATCCAAGTACGATGGGTATGAACAACACGAGATGACATAATTTTTTTTACTTGAAAAGGATATTGATTTTTTTTTTTTTTTTTTCCTACTGCAACTTGTATTCTCCTTCGGTTGGTATTGTTATTCGCAAAACATGAAAGGAATGAGGTTTGTGCTTGAGAAGTGAAGGGAAGGTGATCAGATTCTTACAAAGAGGGAGAAACGGAAGGCGCGGCGAGGGGCGAAAAATTGTCAACATCTTTATACATATCACAGCCGTTCTGTAGATGGGGGTGACCGGCTATATACCTTGAATCTGCGAGAGAACAACAGTCTGGATCCGTCTCAAAACGCAGTTCATGACTCAAGGTACATTACTCAAGGCTGCAGTTGCCGTCTGGACAGTTTAACATTTCTCTGCCAGACCTCGCGTAATTATAGCTTTAAAGTTAAGGCAAGCTCAGTTTTTGGAACGTAGATCCAATGTGATTGGACAACCATTGAGGAGTGAAATATCTGCGTGGGATATAGAACGAATGGAATTTAGGAGCTGGAGGGGAGCACTTCAGCCATCACGATGGATGGCACGACTGGATATGTAGACACGCCCATCTGAGCATCACATGATGCAGGCTCCTGTTGTGCACACGTTCGTTGATGTGATCTCATAAATAATTGTCATACGTTTGGCTCTATTCTTTGGGGGGTGCTTGAAGTTTAATTTCGTCGCTGAGAGCTGCTGACACCCACATGTATGGTTTAACCGAAGGAGAATCAATATTTGGACACTCACGTCGTCTCGCGGGTGCAACACCCGCGAGACGAGGGTCCTCGCTGCTCAGCGAGCACTGAGGAAATCATCAAGCAATCTGCTCAGATACATAAGAGGTTACGGGTTGGTGAATTTTATTCACAGTTTGCTGCTGCACGTGCGGAGGAGAATATTCTAAAGTTATCCATGCTCACTCCAAGAAGAGCCTTCCACTTCGTCATGGACCCCGAAGCTTCTTTCAGTAAGATATGGCCCATGAGCATTGCACGTTATGAATCTAAAAAACCTCACGATGGCACGATGAAACGATATACTACCACATGGCTGCTCAGTCAGCTAGTGATGTGAGAATTCTTGAGACTCGAGGTGGCATACATAAACATTCAGAGGACACACCCAATACATAGAAACCGGAGAGAGCGAGGGAGAAAAAGAGGGATGGAGACAACGGAGTGATTTGAGAATGAATCCAGGGTAGGAATGTTGAACTTGGGGTCTTCAAGCGGCAGTGGGTAGGGTTTCTTCTGCCTCCCAAGTCGTAAGATTCTTCAAGATCTGGACATGGGAGTTAGACTTGAAGCAGATTTTAGCTTTCCGGGGAGTAGTGCTTCTTAACCTTACCTCTGCTCTCCGAATATTTGACCTGTGGATCAATATACGAAAATGAAAATGTGCTCCGGCTCACAATGAACTGATGTTAGTTGATTTGAGAGCTACTAATCATGGAAAGTTGGTGGTTTCCTCCGCCTTGAGTCTCAAGTCCCTAAACGCAAGTCGAACAATTAGCAATGTGTTTACTTTCTTTTGAGTCTAAAATTGTCAGAAAAGATGATCTTCGCACGCACATAGCCGCCGTTTCCATATCACCCATCTTGTTGCTTATAACAATACCAGGACATCAAACACATACGACCTCCACCGGGGCAGCGAGAGAAAACAGCTGCCTGACAATTTTGCCAAGAAGTTACTGGTCTGGTTTCAGGGTTCTGGGTTCTACATAGCGACAACACCTTTCTTATTAACAAAGATAACCCACTTCTGGTGGTGATTTGTTGTCAACAACTCTCAAGTTCTCCTTTTATTTTCTAGACCCAAGTGTTTTTCCAAAAAATCCTTTGCATTTTGGCATTGTTTTTGTTGTTAGGGGTTTGTGGATAAAATTAACGGATAAGATTTGCAAATGATTTGTGGAGGCCACCTGGCAATCTGACATACAAACCTCCTCCAAAGAAAGGAACTCAACAAGATAAAAGAACGGAGCAACATAGATCTATTGCCTGAAGTTGATATGCGATAGGCATCATCAATTAAAGTTTCTGTACATATTCACAAACGCCACGCTATGTCAAAATAATGATTGTTGTTTTGTTGGGTAGAATGAAACGGAGAATCATCAGTGTATTTGACATACCATTATATCGCACAATTCGTCATGGTCCACGTATATACAGTTGATATGACGAGCTTCACAGGCGGTGAGGTACCCGTGTGGTGGTGAGTAATCTGGTTGAGTGTTCATAAAGACTAATTTTCGCAATTGAGGCAACTTCGAAAGCGCATCAACCGTGAAATTACTGGAGTTCCCCTCTGCTGAGATGGGGTCGATAGCAACGATTTCAATCGAAGCTTGAGAAAACAAGCCCTGATTTAGCAAATCGGCGAATGGATGCAGCCAGCGTCGTATCACGAGAACCCGTAGCTTCGGGAAACTGAGTTGAAGAAGTGGCGTGTAAGAGTTGATATGTATAACAGACAATCCCTCTATATTTTCTCTCAGGATTTCATAGAGCGGTAGAAGTGGTTGGACATCGCTTCCGAGGGCATGACAATGAAGAGAGAGGTACTTGAGACTAGGCTTGAGTGCGATTGAGATCCCTAAAAGTACATCTGGGTCAAAGTCTTCGGTGGAGTCGACTACCAGATGGGTAATTGCTGGATATTGGATTCCAGCCATCAGCTCCGGTTTGGACGGTAGCCAAACCGGAATGTCCAGATGAAGTGACTTTAAGCCTTGAGCTTGCATCATTAAGGAGTTGAAACAAGCAGGATCTTCTTCAGGCTCGTCCAATTCTGAAGCGTCAAAGTAAAATTGTGCACCTAGCCGAAGGTTCTCCAATTTATTTATTCGTCCTATGGCCTTGATAGTCTGACTTGGTAGAGCGAAGTACTCGAGGAAATTGAGGTCCAGCGTGATGACTGAATCGGAGAATAGTTCTAGTAGGCTTTCCAGAACCTCCGAATTGATTGTATTTGGTATTCCTGACTGAGGAGCATATTCAAAAGGCCAAATGTACTCCACCACCAAGTATTGACACTTAGGACGCGGAAGATTTCTGGGACGTCTGCCAAGATAGTCAATGAAAGCCGACGATTGGGAAGCGCTACTGAAGACCAACGTGCGATATAGATGATGCTCATATAGCATATTTGCCCATGCGCGACAAACCAGTCTTAACGGAGCCGCAGTGATTTCTACAGAAAGTGAGTAATGAAGTGGGTTGCGCCGCCGTGTAGGTGTGTTACTGGTGATGATGTGTCGAAAGATGAATTCCATAATCTCTCGGGGAAGCTCAAAAATGTTGGGCATTTCTATTCCAAGATCATTGTGAGTCATGAATCTCAAAACAAATAAGGAAATGAAAAGTATCTTACTGTGTTGAATCGTTGATTGCAAGTCTGCGGGGATGGAACAAGGGCTTCGGACTCAGGAGTCAGGAGTGCTCGGTGAGCACAGGGAATTCATACCCCGGGGACGCCTCAGCCACCCAACCCCATTCTCCGAAGGCCTCCCGGCAGGTCACCGGCCTTGACAAAGGTCAAAGAAGGCTTTGATTCAGAAAAAAAAAAAGGGCAAGCGTTTCGGAAGAGGTCTCAAAGACACTTGTCAACTGTTGATGCATGGCCCAGTTTGCTCTGTTCCTATCATCCCTTTTTATTCGCCTTGACAATCTCTCCCTAGTGTCGACTGACCAGCTGCAATTTGTTTGATTCTTCACTCTAGACACGTATCAATAATAGATTTGCCCAATGGTGGGGATCATCGTACGTAGCGGAGCAAGCTGCAAGAGAGAATTCTGCCAAACAATATTACTACATACAACAGAACTTGGCAATGAGCACGAGAAGAACAATCTGGGATTCCAAGTGTTATCACCTCTCATCGCTGGCACATCTGCAAGTGGTAACAACGTGTCGGGCGCGTTAGCGAGATACTGTAGTAGCTTAGAATTAGATGGCCGTGGTGGCTCTGCTCTGCGCGTGGGGGTCAGAAATTGAACGAGATGGGCGATGAAGATGACCTGAGGGGGCGGCGCGTGGCCGTGATAAGCTGCACAAGACGCGACGCAAAGAGAGGCAATGAGAAACGTGCTCAACACTTTGCACGGATACGGAGTCGCGATATGAGTGAGAAGATTGCGCTGGGAAGCCCACAATGGCTGTAAGGAGCTGGTAATCGAGTCTCGGGTGATCAGCCCAGAGACGCTAAACGGCTTGTTTCGCAATGCACATTCATCTAGCCTTGATGACCGGGTCCCCTCTTTCTGAGTTCTTCTGCTGCCGCTACATACAATAATATATAAACGTGGCGGGGCCGCGGCAGACGATGGGACAGCTGCTGCCAGCTGGGAATAGCGACCAAGGTTACGGTGGAGGAACCAATGGGATCAGCCATGCCGTGCGCCGAGATCCATTTGGACTGAGCGGGGCAGGCAAATACTTCGAGGGTGCAAGAGCCGCGCAGTGGGTCCACGCTGGGATCATTCTTGCTCAGATTTTTTTTCCCAAGCAGCTGCTCATCTACCCCTCTCATTGCCTGCTTTTGTTTTCCGACCTGTGCGATTCAAAAGAAGCATCAAGCTGATGGCTTCAGATCACTTTGCAATTGATGCATCCTTGGACGAGGCAAAGAAGGCAGTCCAAGGAGGCTCGGGACCGCCTAATGGTCACTCCACAAACGGAGGCGAGAATCCCACAACCCTCAAAAAAAGGCGTGGATGATTAGGTGACGAATCATTCGCCACTTTTGTGTCGCTCTTTCTCAAACGAAACCTAAACACATTTGCACTTCAGCTATTGCCTAAGTATATGTGAGCATTCCAATGTGGATCAATGAACACTTGACGTGAACTGGACAATCACCTAGGTAGTGCATTTAAAGCTGGAATTGCGGCCACGAGAGGAGAGAGCGCGGGGCTACTCCCATCATAGGGCGTAGGTGCGCCTTTTTTCTCGGGTCCCTTCAACATACTATGGATCAACAGAAAACTGTCCGGGAATCAACTCCTGAATGTCCGGATGTTGATTTCATTTGTCCTCTTTTTAAACAAATCTGTCCTCATGTTTCCTCATCTGTCCGGTGATTGAATAATTCTATCCTCTTTTCAACTTAGTTGTGTCCTCTTGTTGAAAAAGGGTAGTGTGAACCCCCAATTCTGGGATTTCACACATTCGTCATTGCTCTTACATAATCAGTTCCATTCTATTTAATCCGTACCTTCCTGCGCCCCACCTAGCTCAGTAGAGACTTATCTTTCTCCTTCTACTGTGCTAGGTGAGTAATCCCATTTCCTTTCTCTTTCTCTCTTCCTTTCTCCTCTTCATCATCCATTTGTAAATACAGAGACTTATCTTTCTCCTTCTACTGTGCTAGCAACACATCCATCGTGGGTTCTAGAATCGTCTCTCCAAGACCAAGGGTCTTGTTCCAGTTCCTCGTTGTCGGCTTAGTGAAGGGACATTCCGTCCCTTACACTTTTTTTTCTCGAACCTACCTCTTCCGTTTGGCTCTTCTTCTGTTTGCCTTTGGTTTGTTTTTGGCCCTTTTGTTTGTTTATGTCCACTTGTCGAGGCGGTCAACCCCTGCTCCCATTTGAGGATAACCCCAAGGCGATCATCCAAGCCACTAACGCGGGCAAGCGCCAAGCAGATTTGCTCCTTGCCAATCTCCATCGCCGAGTCCAGCAACGGGCCCATGCCGCTCGGCTCCCTTCCTTACCCCCTCCCCCCCGCCTGCTGATCCTGCTCGGCCCCCATTGCCGCCGGCCCCGATTGTTCCCCCGCCACTTCCCCCGGCTGTTGAGCCAATTATCCCTGAGACCCCTCCTTGTTTCGGTTCCTTAGTGGCTATGCAAACAAGGCAACTGGGTTCCTCACCAAATCGTGGGAAGAATTCAAGGCTTGTTTGTTTGATTTTGCGCTTCCCACCAACTGGCGATCTGGGCTACAGCAACAGGTCCGGAAGTTAGAAATGTCCCCGACCAAGACCTTCCTTGATTACAGCACTTGGGCTCGCACCTTACAGAGCCTGTTCAACTTCAACGCTGTTGGGTCTACCAGACTTGGCAACCTGCAACTGGCACAGTTCCTTGTTTACGGTCTCCTGGACAAACTCCAAAACCAGGTGAACAAACGCCAACTTCTTGAGGTGGTTCCATTTGCCTACGGCCCATTTGAGAAGCAGGTGAATGCCTCTTTTCTAGCTCTACAACGTCCCACCAAAACCCCAGGTCCCCCCAGATCAACAACGAACGTGGCACCATCCCTCGCCCGTGATGAATTTGTCTGGAGGGTACATTTGTACCTTGACTCACAGGGCCTCTGCCACTTCTGCAAGAAGCATTGTGGCAGCGTGGCCGGCGCCTGTCCCGGGCCACTCAATCGATCCCACGTCAACATTCCATCCAGCTTCCAAACACCGCCTAAACCTCCCGACTACAGCGCCCCACGCGCATGGAGCAAATCAACTACGACGCCGGGAAGATCCACGCAAGCACCAGCAGGTTGCCCTCCTGTCCGCACTTCCAGTGTAGCAGCCATCTCAGAAATGACTCCCCTCGAGGCCCACGTGGCCGGGCTCACCGTCAATGCGGCAATTAGGGAGGATGCCCATTGGGATGCCGACTTCAATGACAAGGGATGTTTCCCCAACCTTGACCCTGAAGCAGTAGCGGCACTTGCAGACCTCGATGAACAACTTCTTGCAAACAAGATTGCAAGGGCGGAACAAGAGGATCTGGCAGAAGAGATTGCTGGACAATGAGGGCCCTGTTTCCTTTTCTATTGTCCCCCATTCTCCTTTCAATTTTCCTTTTCCTTTTTCATTTCTTCAATTTTTTTATAGGTGGGGAGACTGTAAACCCCCTCCCTTGTCCGGGTTTCACAAGGCCTTCATGTACATGTCACTTCCCATATCAGTACTCCCGGTCCCTGCTTTCCTTCCTGGCTCAGCAGAGATCTGACCTGCATTGTCTCTGAGCCAGGTGAGCTTTCATTCCTTCTTCTTCTTCCCTCCTTGTTTTCTTCTTTCTTCTAAGTTGTAAGAGAGATCTGACCCGCATTCTCTCTGAGCCAGGTAAGCTTTCATTCCTTCTTCTTCTTCCCTCCTTGTTTTCTTCTTTCTTCTAAGTTGTAAGAGAGATCTAACCCGCATTTTCTCTGAGCCAGTAATCAATCCCCACCGTGTTTGGTCTTAGAAAACGCTTAGGCTCTCCAGCCAGTTCCCCTGCTCCACTTATCAGCTCATTCAGTGAAGAACATACGCAGTCCTTACACTACTACCGTGTTCTTAATAGCGTTACAGTAAAGGATCGCTCCCCACTACCTAATGTTGATGAGCCTCTTTGCACAGTTTCTTGTGGGAAATTTTTTTCGATTTTAGACCAGACAAATGCATTCTTTCAAACACGAATGCGTGAAGCCAATATTCCCTTGACTGCAGTGAAGACACCATGGGGACTGTTGAATGGGTAGTTATGCCCATGGGCCTAACAAATGCACCGGCGACTTACCAGGCCAGACTCAAGGAAGCGTTGGGTGAGCTGGTAAACAACACATGTGTCGCTTACTTGGATGATATTGTTGTGTTTTCCGCCTGTGCCAATGCTCATGAGTCCCACGTTTGTCTTGTATTGGACAGACTCCGTCAAGCAAATCTTTACTGTAGTCCCAAGAAGACCAAATTATTTCAATCTAAGGTCAAGTTTTTAGGTCATTGGGTATTGGCTGGAGGGATTTGTGCCAATGATGAGAAAATTTTGCAAATCCTCACCTGGCCATCTCCTCAATCCCCGAAAGGCGTAAAGAAATTTCTTGGCACAGTCCAGTGGATGAAGAAATTTGTGTGGGGGCTACAAAAGTATGTTGGCACCCTTACTCCTCTCACCAGTACCAAACTCGATAAGAAAGATTTCAAATGGGGACAGGCGGAAGAGGACACCTTCAATAATATTAAGCGACTGATGACCTCGCTTCCCTGTCTAAAAAACATCAACTACAATTCCAACGACCCCCTCTGGCTTTTTACGGACACCAGCAGTTGGGGACTTGGCCCTGCCCTTTTTCAGGGCAAAGACTGGAAAGAGGCATCCGCATCCCCTATAGCCTACAAATCCCATCTCATGACCCCCGCGGAACGGAATTATCCAGTTCATGAACAAGAACTGTTAGCCATGGTTCATGCTCTTCAAAAATGGAAAATGCTTCTTCTCAGGATGAAGGTGCATGTCTTTTCAGATCATCACTCATTGACGTACTTAATGAAAGAACGCAACTTATCTCGTCGGCAAGCCCGCTGGACGAAATTGCTGGCCGATTTTGACCTACAGTTTGACTATATCCATAGGGGGGGGCAATTCTGTCGCTGACGCTTTATCCCAAAAGGATGCGCCAGCCAATGTTGACGACGCCAGTGTTGCTTGTATTGCCGCCCTGTCCAAGTTCAAATCAATCTTCCCGGAGCTCCTTTTGTCAAAAATTGTCAATGGATACACCGTGGACCCTTTTTGCGTTTCTCTCAAGGCAGTGCTGCCTCTTCGCAACAACTGTACGATTGTTGACGACCTCATTGTCATTGACGGTTGACTGCTTATTCCAAACATTGATGGTCTCCGTACAAGTCTGATTGACAAAGATCATTGCCGCTTGGGGCATCTTGGTTATCTGAAGACCATCTCCAAACTCCGCCACGATTTCTTTTGGCCAAAAATGGCCAAGGATGTGGAATTCTTTGTCTCCTCCTGTGTTGTCTGCCAAAAAACTAAGGCTCCGACGACGGCACCCACTGGAAAAATGCTCACACCAGAATTTCCCCGGCTTCCTCTTACTAATATTGCCGTTGACTTTGTCGGTCCTCTCAAAGCTTCTTCCCACTACAATATGCTCCTCTCATGCACTTGCCTATTGTCGGGCTTCACGCGTATCATCCCGGTGCTCCAGAACAACACGGCTGAAAAGATGGCGTCATGTTTTTTCACCGGTTGGATTGCTTTGTTTGGCACTCCTCTCTCCATCATCAGCGACCAAGATAAGACTTGGTCCTCCAAGTTTTGGAATCCTTTAATGTCCCGTACCTCTACTTGGTTTCACCGTTCCTCAGCCTTTCATCCTCAAGCCGACGGCCGTAGTGAACGCTCGAACAAAACCATTGGCCAAATCTTGCGCACTTTGATGGCGAAAAAACAGGGCAAGTGGCTGGAGGCCTTACCCGCGGTAGAATTCACAATTAATTCAGCTGTCAACACCGCAACTGGAATGTCCCTGCTCAACCTCATCCTGGGCCGCCAAGCTACCCTATTCAATTTGCTTTCTTCTCCAACTGATCAATTTCCTCCGGCACTCACCAAGTGGCTCTCAACTCGCAAGAAAGCGTGGGCAGCGGGGCTTGATGAGCTTTGTACCAGCCGCCTTAAACAAGCAATTCAACACAATAAACGTTTTTCCGACCGTCCACCACTTGCGGTGGGTATGTTGGCGCTGCTCAACTCGGCTGATTGGCGAGCTTCTCGACAAACCGGCTCTGACAAACTCAAAGAGCAATTTGAGGGCCCCTACCCAGTCCTCCGGGTCTTCAACCATGGGCAGTCTGTTGAATTAGGTCTTCCTGACGGCGACCTCCGACATCCCACATTTCATGTTTCAAAAGTCAAGAGGTTTGTTAGCCGCGCGGGGGTGGATGAAACTGGGAGAGAGGACTTACAACAAAAGTAAGTTCCTCCCATTGTGCACTGCCAAGTGATGCCCTCTGCCTTGTTGTAAAAAACCTTCCTCGGCCACTCTGTGAGCGCATTGCCTTCTGCTTCCTTTTTCATATTTGCCCTGGACAATCTTGCATTAGGCTCCCTTCTGGCTCCATCCCGCGTTTTCCCTTCTGGATGTCCTGTTCCGCGTTCCCTTCTGGATTTTGCCCCGCCAATTTTTTTTTCTTCTTTCTCTTTTTTCTTTCTTCTTTCCTTCTTTTCTTTTTTTTTTGCTCTTGTTCTTTTTTAGGGGGGGAGACTGTGAACCCCCAATTCTGGGATTTCACACATTTGTCATTGCTCTTACATAATCAGTTCCATTCTATTTAATCCGTACCTTCCCGCGCCCCACCTAGCTCAGTAGAGACTTATCTTTCTCCTTCTACTGTGCTAGGTGAGTAATCCCATTTCCTTTCTCTTTCTCTCTTCCTTTCTCCTCTTCATCATCCATTTGTAAATACAGAGACTTATCTTTCTCCTTCTACTGTGCTAGCAACACATCCATTGTGGGTTCTAGAATCGTCTCTCCAAGACCAAGGGTCTTGTTCTAGTTCCTTGTCGTCGGCTTAGTGAAGGGACATTCTGTCCCTTACCGGTAGTCCGCTTATTGAATAAAATCATCCTCCTCTTAACTTTAAACTGTCCTAATTTAAAATCCTCTGGACATTGCTTTCTTGCATCTCAAATCTTTTGCGCGCGGCAACTTGTAATTAGGTTGAAACACATTCAGCGCTTATTCTTGATGGCAGTGGGAATGATCAATCAAAAGCAAAAGAGATGTGGGGTGTAATTACTTGACCAAGTTGAAACAAAGGAACCCAAGTAAAGTGTGCCTCCGCAAGCAAGTTGTCCGTTGACCGATACAAACGGACAGGTTTGGGTCAACGGCTGACCATGTCTAGTACAGCCAATCCCAAAAACGTTGCGGCCTTGGGGGGCACCCCCGGACCAAGTTTTTCAAAAAATAATTGCGCCACACAGCCTGTACGGCAGGATGTACAGGCTGAGGGAGTTGACCGTCTCCCCACACAGGCTCCGCAATTGCCTGCGGTTGCAAGCAACAACACCCCAGTAACACGGACTAGCAGTAACTTTGCAAGAGGATTGCAATGGTGCTGGTTCCATCCTTCCAGTCCCAAAAACAAAAAAGATAGCTTTTTGGGACTGGGGTGCTGTGTTTCATACAGACCTGTATGGTCGAGTGAAAATGTGGTGCAAAAAGAAAAAAAGGAAAATTTCTGGGCCGGGGGTGCCCCCCAAGGCCGCAACGTTTGTGGGATTGGCTGTATAAAAGGGACTTGCAGTTTCAACCCCCGCTGTCCGGGGGTTAACGCCGCCCCTAATGAACAAAGTCCCTCCTGTAACTTGCGTGCAGGTCCCGAAGGGCCTCCAACCTCCTTTGGAGGCCCTTTGGGACCTGCACACAAGTTACAGGAGGGACTTTGTTAAGTTAGACGCCGCCCGTCCGGTTGTTGACTTGAACTGCCTCCCGGACATCCGCAAGTCAACAAACGGACAGTTTTATGTTGATCCATAGTAACGCCTGTGCAATATGCTCAACTGTTTTTTTTCCCCTTTCTTTCCACTTATGATTGATTGACATTGTCACAACCTAATTGGTAGACACTAACTCGCAATCTAACAATAGTGACCTCTAAAGTTAGCAAGTTCACAACATAAAGACGTAAAGTAACCAAGGGCTAGTATCTATTCTGTGGAAACGGTATGCATCACAGATCATCCATCATTATCCCTGTAGTCACAAATTTGGTGCTATGTCAGGATCATGTTGAGTGTTTTTCTGGGTAATTATCATTGATAGAAGGGGATGGAAATTTTGACTAGTTGGCGTATTTGACTTACGATCATTTGATACAATTTGCAAGAATCAACAGCAATACATTTGACCTGATGAGCTTCAAAGGCCTGGAGGCAGACAGGTGGTGGTGAGTATTATTTTACTGTTTGAGGATTCCTAAGCACAAATCTATTCAATTGGGGCAAGTTTAAAAAAGTTTCCAGCATCAAATTGTCAAGGAGATCATTCCTTGGGGTTCCAATAGCAATGGTTTCAATGGGATTGAGTAAACAAGGCCTGACTCAGCAAATCCAAGGCTGGAGGCCAACGTATTACAAGAAAGCATAGCTTTTGGAAACTGAGATGGAGAATTAGTTCTAAACAGTAAGGATTGGCCACCAAAAGTCCTTCCAAATTTTCTCTCAGCACTCCATAAACCAGCAGGAGCTGTTGAAAATCATATCTGAAAAAATAGTCCAAAGCAAGAAAGTGGAGAGAAGGCTTGAGTGCAATTGAAATAGCTAGCAATAGATCTATCCCAATAAGGCATTGCCCCGGGGGTTGGGTGAGGGGTTGAGAGTCAGCCCAAAGGACAAACCCTGAGCTAGTTGGGGTAACCCTTGAACCCCCGGGGTTTGAGAAACAGAAAAATCATGAGACAGCCAATGACAAGAAAACATCTGGAGCCCCCAAAAGAGACATCTACCCCTGCCCCTAGGTGTTTGACATGGTCAAATCTGACAAAGAAGATCAAAAACATAGTTAGGTTTGGAACTTTCTGACATAATCCACTGAACCAGGTGTATTTTTATGCCAGGTTGCCATCAAAACTGGTAAAATAGGTTTTGGAAGACATTACTTGCGGACCATAAACCTCCAAAAAAAACTCATCCGGAGGGCATGTCCAACATGGCATTGGACACAATTGTCCGATGCTACAGGTTTGTCTGACATGGGAATTGAACAATTCTGTCCAATGCCATGTTGAACAAACCTGGTTCAATGGGTTTGTCCGACATGGGATCAGACAATTGTGTCTGATCCCATGTCAAACAACTCTGTTCAATGGGTGTGTTTGACATGGGATCAAACAGGTTGTTTGATCCCATGTCAAAAGACAGATGTCCAATGAGTTTTAACTCATCGGACACAATGTTTGAGTCTTTTGAATCTTTTGCCGAGCAGGCCAGTGTCTTGCTAGGCGAGCTCTTCTCCCAGCAGGCCAATGAACTGCTTGGCAAGCTTTTTGCCAAGCAGGCCGATGAACTGCTTGTCAAAGAGCTCGGCAAGCAGGCCAATATAACCTGCTTGCAATGGACCGGTGGCCTGCTCGGCGAGATCTTTGCTGAGCAGGCCAAGGACGCGGGCAAAGAGCTTGCTGAGCAGGTCAATGGCCTGCTCGCAAATAGAAGTCAGGCCTACTCTGAGCCCGCCGGCAAGGCCAACAGGCCAGCCTGCTATGAGTTTGCCAAGCAGGCCAATGACCTGCTCGCAAATAGCAGGCCGGCCCACTCTGAGCCCGCCGGCAAGGCCAACAGGCCGGCCTGCTGTGAGTTTGCCAAGCAGGCCAATGAACTGCTTGCGAAGAGCAGGCCAATGAACTGCTTGCAAAGAGCAGGCCGGCCTGCTCTGAGCCTGGAGAAGGCCACTAACCTGCTTGCAAAGAGCTGGTCAATGACCTGCTTGCGAAGAGCAGGCTGGCCTGCTCTGAGCTCGCCAAGCAGGCCACTCACCTGCCCGCAAAGAATAAGTCAATGACCTGCTCACAAAGAGCAGGTCAATGACCTGCTCACAAAGAGCAGGTCAATGACCTACTCACAAAGAGCAGGTCAATGACCTGCTCACAAAGAGCAGGTCAATGAACTGCTCACAAAGAGCAGGTCAATGAACTGCTCACAAAGAGCAGGTCAATGAACTGCTCACAAAGAGCAGGTCAATGACCTGCTCACAAAGAGCAGGTCAATGACCTGCTCACAAAGAGCAGGTCAATGACCTGCTCACAAAGAGCAGTTCAATGACCTGCTCACAAAGAGCAGGTCAATGACCTGCTCACAAAGAGCAGGTCAATGACCTGCTCACAAAGAGCAGGTCAATGACCTGCTCACAAAGAGCAGGTCAATGACCTGCTCACAAAGAGCAGGTCAATGACCTGCTCACAAAGAGCAGGTCAATGACCTGCTCACAAAGAGCAGGTCAATGACCTGCTCACAAAGAGCAGGTCAATGACCTGCTCACAAAGAGCAGGTCAATGACCTGCTCACAAAGAGCAGGTCAATGACCTGCTCACAAAGAGAAGGTCAATGACCTGCTCACAAAGAGCAGGTCAATCACAAAGCAGGTCAATGACCTGCTCTTTGTGAGCAGGGCATTGACCTGCTCTTTGTGAGCAGGGCATTGACCTGCTCTTTGTGAGCAGTTCATTGACCTGCTCTTTGTGAGCAGGTCATTGAAGAATAAGTCAATGAACTGCTCTTTGTGAGCAGGTCATTGACTTATTCTTTGCGGGCAGGTGAGTGGCCTGCTTGGCGAGCTCAGAGCAGGCCGGCCTGCTCTTCGCAAGCAGGTCATTGACCCGCTCTTTGCGAGCAGGTGAGTGGCCTGCTCTGAGCTCAGAGCAGGCCGGCCTGCTCTTTGCAAGCAGTTCATTGGCCTGCTTGGCAAAATCACAGCAGGCCGGCCTGTTGGCCTTGCCGGCGGGCTCAGAGTAGGCCTGCCTGCTATTTGCGAGCAGGTCATTGACCTGCTCAGTGAGCTCTTTGCCGAGCAGGTCATTGGCCTGCTCAGCAAAGATCTCGCCAAGCAGGTTCATTGGCCTGCTCAGCAAAGATCTCGCCAAGCAGGTCATTGGCCTGCTCAGCAAAGATCTCACCAAGCAGGCCACCGGTCAGCTCATGGCGAGCAGGTTATATTGGCCTGCTTGCCAAGCTCTTTGACAAGCAGGCCATTGGCCTTCTTGGCAAAAAGCTCGCCGAGCAGGTCATTGGCCTGCTGGGAGAAGAGCTTACTTACATTACGGACACAACAAAGGTTTATGGGACTTGATTCAAAACGTTTCTAGTTCAAACCCTAAATTTTTAGGTTCCGAGGGTCATAAATCCATTGTCCCACAGTATCTATTTTTTTTCTGGTGGGACAATGGATTTAATCCCCTGATCGGACTGTGGGAGTATCACTCAAAAACCCACTCTCCGAGGGAACAAACAGAAGCAACCTTCAGCAGCGCTAAGTCGCTGTTCTGAAGAGGATTTCTTCAAAAAAAAATATTTTTTACCATCATGCCACCGGCAATTTTTTCTCTTGAAACTTCGAGAAATTGAGGTTTCCTGGAACAAAATGACCTGCCCAACAAAACAAGTCCAAAGCGCACACAGTGCAAGGGTGTTCCATGGAATGGATATTCCAGCTGTATAAGGCCTTGGGATTGTTGCCCTCCACTCTCGCCAGCCACGGGTTCAATCCCTGCTTTTGCCTGCGCAGGTCAGTGATGCACGCGTGCTGCAGTGCAAACCCTGTCGTGGGAGATGGTTTTTTGAGTGCGAGAGTGGTTCAACTCAATTGAACTTTAAATTTTTCAATGTTTTTTTATCGGTCTTTGCAACTGACTTCCAACCAATCCCGCTGGAGATTGGTTTTTATGACGGATCTCCAACGGGATTGGAATGTTGGAACAAACATTCCAAAAGTGGTTTCCGCAGGGGCGTCAACCTGACGTGCCCTGAGGATTCAATGGGGAACATTTGGCGTTTGGTTTCAAATCCCGATTGCAAACGTTCATTTGCTGCCGTGGTGTAGCAAGACACTGGCTGTTGCACCTGTGTACACCACGGCAGCAAATGAACGTTTGTGATTGGGATTTAAAACCAAACGCCAAGCGTTCCCCATTGAATCCGCAGGGCACGTCGGGTTGACGCCCCTGCGGAAACCACTTTTGGAATGTTTGTTCCAACATTCCAATCCCGTTGGAGATCCGTCATAAAAACCAATCTCCAGCGGGATTGGTTGGAAGTCAGTTGCAAAGACCGATAAAAAAACATTGAAAAATTTAAAGTTCAATTGAGTTGAACCACTCTCGCACTCAAAAAACCATCTCCCACGACAGGGTTTGCACTGCAGCACGCGTGCATCACTGACCTGCGCAGGCAAAAGCAGGGATTGAACCCGTGGCTGGCGAGAGTGGAGGGCAACAGTCACTACAAACATTTGCAACTCTGCCCAGAAAGAAAATGTAAAATTGGGATGGGCAAAACATATACCCAATTTTACAGAAAATGGTCAGAAGTGAAAAATAAGCTTTACTGAGCATGCTCAGCAATTTTTTTTTTTTTTTTAGAAACTGAGCAGAAATGATTTTTATACATTATGGCAACTTTGGAGGATTTTGCTGAGCATGCTCAGTTTTGCTCAGTTTTTATTACTGAGCCATTTTGTTGAAAAAAGTTAACATTTTGCTTAACCCAAACAGTAGTTTTTTCTTTAGGTAAAATTACAAATGTTTGTAGTGAGTCCCAAGGCCTTATACAGCTGGACTATCCATTCCATGGAACACCCTTGCACTGTGTGCGCTTCGGACTTGTTTTGTTGGGCAGGTCATTTTGTTCCAGGAAACCTCGATTTCTCGAAGTTTCAAGAGAAAAAATTGCCGGTGGCATGATTGTAAATTTTTTTTTTTTGAAGAAATCCTCTTCAGAACAGCGACTTAGCGCTGCTGAAGGTTGCTTCTGTTTGTTCCCTCGGAGAGTGGGTTTTTGAGTGATACTCCCACAGTCCGATCAGGGGATTAAATCCATTGTCCCACCAGAAAAAAAAATTGATACTGTGGGACAATGGATTTATGACCCTTGGAACCTAAAAATTTAGGGTTTGAACTAGAAACGTTTTGAATCAAGTCCCATAAACCTTTGTTGCGTCCGTGGTGTACTCACAAACCCACCTGAAGACCCTCTGACAGACGCCATCTCCCAGGGTCCTCAGGGGGTAAATAGCGGGGGTTTGGGAAATATTCAAATTTTTGAATATCTCAGATACCCCGGCCAAAGTATTTCAACCCATCCCCGCTGAAAAAAAAACATATGTGTTGATGTACATACATACATAAATATGTAAATACAGTCGCCAAGGCCCGAGACCAACCAGACTGTCAAAGCCAACAGCTCCAGCCGCTGGAAGCATTGGCCTTGCTGGTTGAGACCGACGGCTCCAGCAGCTGAGAGCATCAGTCTCACTTGCTGAGACCGACGGCTTCAGCCTCTGGAATCTGCATTGGTCTCAGTTTCCGAGACCAAAGGTCTTAGCAGCTGGAACCATTGGTCTCACTTGCTGAGACTGACAGCTCCAGCTGTTGGGAGCATTGGTCTCAGTTTCTGAGACCAACGGCTCCAGCAGCTGGAACCATTGGTCTCACTTGCTGCGACCGACAGCTCCAGCTGTTGGGAGCATCAGTCTCAGTTTCTGAGACCAACAGCTCCAGCAGCTGGAACTATTGGTCTCAGTTGCTGAGACCAACAGCTGCAGCTGTTGGGAGCATAGGCATCAGTTGCTGAGACCAACAGCTCCAGATGAGACCAAAGACTGCAGGAAGTTGCTGGAACCAAGACCAACAGCTCCAGCTGCTGGACCATTGGTCTTGGCTCCTGCCGCTAATGGTCCTAGCTACTGGGGCCAATGGTCCCACCTGCTCAAACCGAGGTTCTCATCTGCTGAGATCAAAATCTCCACCTAGGGAGGAGGTTTTACATGACTGTAAAGCAGGCTCAAAGATGTTGGAGTAGGAAAAAATGATTTCCTAATTATAACCTGTGATTGAATGCATATTACATTATCAAAATTAGAACTTATTTCTTGGGACACTATTAATAATTTATTTTGATTTTTATCCATATGGCACAAAGGGTTCAGGAGATATGTTTATGGCATAAATGATTCAGGAGATATGGCCACAAGGAGGTTTGAGCACAAGATGAAGTAGGAAAAATAGATCTTCTTACTCACAACTAGAGGAAGCGAGTGTTACAGAGGTTTCAACACCCCCCCCCCCCCTTTCCTCTAGTCAAAGTAGACCAACTTGAGCAAGGGATCAGAGGAGAGCAGGACGAGGAACCGACTTTGTAAGAAAATCCGCAAGCATGTCAGCAATCGCAGTATAAGTTAAAACAATCTCAGAGTTCCTGATGACTTCTTTGATGAAGTGGAGCTGGGTTTCAACATGCTTGAGATGTCTAGAGTTGCTGTTAGCATCGCCATTGGCAACAGCAATGCACCCTTGGTTTTCCTTGTGCACGGTAATGGGACCATCATCCACGGTGATACCGACTTCAAGCCGGAATTGCTTAAGCCAGAGAAGTTCTCAGGAAAATTTGACAAGGGTGTGATACTTGGCCTCACAGGTGGACAAGGAGACAGTGGGCTGCTTCTTGGTTTTCCAGAAAATGAGGTGAGAGTTTTGAAGGGCAAGAAAGCCCTTCACAGAGTGTTGAGTGAGGAGACAATTCCCCCAATCAGCATCAGTGAACCCTTGAATGGAAGGAGGGTTGTGGCAGAGGTAGACAAGGGAATAGTCCAAGGTTCCACTGAGGTAACGGAGAACATGCATGAAAGCTTCCCAGTGAAGGATGCCAGGACACTTGAGGAATTGAGACAAGTGACTCACTGCGAAGGCATTGTCAGGACAAGTTGCAGTGCTGAGATAGCTTAATGCACCAAAGGCGCTGCAAAAGTTGACACCGTGAGCCCTGAAATGATCAACTTCTTCAATGCTGGCACAATCAAGTTGCTGATTGGGAACAAGCTGTGTGGCAACCGCACAGCAAGCACACATGTTGTACAAGTCAAGAAGAAAGTCAACGTAATGCCTTTGAGACAGCACCACCGCATTGGCCTCATGGTACACCTTGATGCCAAGCAGAACATTGGCTGGCCCAAGATCCTTCATGCCAAATTCAGCATTTATTTGCAATTTAAAGAGAGAGACATCTGAGACAAAGACCGCAATGTCATCCACGTGGATGAAGAGCCAGGTAGGTGAGGGCAAGGATCAATAGAAGACACAAGGATCACACATAGAGATGGCAAAGCCAACACTTATCAACCATGAAGAAAGGCAATTGTACCATGCAAGAGGTGCTTGCTTTAGGCCATAGATTGCTTTATGAAGGCAGAGACAATAACAGTGTTGGTTGAGCTGAACTCCTTGAGGGATGGACAAGTGAACTTCTTCATCAAGAGTAGCGTTAAGAAAAGCAGTCTTGACATCAAGTTGCTCAAATTGGAGATGGTTGATGAAAGCGTGTGAGATGAGTGCTTGAAGGGAGTTCAGCCAACCATTTGGCGCAAAGGTCTTTGTGTAATTGATACCACGGGATTGAGAGAACCCCTGAGCACATAGCCTAGCTTTGAACTCTGGAGCTCCATTGGGTGGAGCAGATTTTACACAAAAAACCCAAGTTCTTCCAACGGTTTTGATTGCAGGAGTTAATTTGACGATGGACCAGACCTTAAGATCTTCCATTGCAGACAGTTCCTTAGCAATGGTTGCACGCCACTTAGAAGATTCAGGCAAGTTAAGAGCTTGGTGATAATGGGCCGGAACAGAAGCGTAGGTCTCCATGACAAAAGCACGTGGGCGCCTGTGATGAGATAGAATGTTGGCAGAGGATACATCACCAATTATCTCCCTATTAGGGCGTGCTTCAGGTGAAGGAACAAGGGGAGGAGTCGTGAACAAATCATCTGAGTTTGCGTCTGACGGGTCTGGGGAGGTGTCATGAATAGAGGAGACATTGACTGGGCTGTCAACGACTGGAGAAACACAGTCAAAAAAAGATTGTCATCAAAATCTAGATCTTCTTCCACGGCGCAGGCAGGGGCAGTTGAACCAGAAAGGGCAGGAAATGCCAACTCACTGAAGCAAGCCTGGCAAGTTGCAATCATTTTTTGATCACTGAGACGGATGATGCAATAGGTTGTACCGTTGTTTTCATACCCAACAAACACACCCATTTCACCAGTTTGACCTAACTTCCAGCTGCGTTGGGATTTCTGAACAGCAATGAAGGAAAGACAACCAAAGGACTTGAGGTGAGATCAGGGAGGTGGTGAATTGGTCCATAGTTCATAGGGCAAGACTTTTGAGCGGGAACCCGTAGGAAGCATGTTGGACACAAAGACAGCCGAGTTGACAGCTTCAGCCCAATAGGATTTAGGTAGGCTGCTTTGAAGCAGCATGCAATGTGCTTTGTCAATAATAGTCCAATTGGCGCGCTCTGCAAAGCCGTTATGCTCCGGAGTATAAGGAGGCAAGAAGATATGAATAATGCCTTGGGAGGCCGTGAAGTCAGAAAATCCTTGTTGACAAATTCTCCACCCCTATCTGAAACAAGTTCTTTGAAAGTTTGGTTGCATTGGTTTTCAATGATGGCAAGAAGAGATTTGAATTCAACTAGGGCATCCGATTTGGCCTTTAAAAATTGGACAAATTCAAAAGATGAAAATTGATCAATGACCATCATGAAAAACTTGAAACCAGAGATGGAGGCAGGAGTTATTTGCCCAACCAGATCCATATGAAGACAATGGAGAGGAAAATTTGCAGCCAAAAATGACCAGAAAAAGGTAGAAGAGTCATTTTGGAACATGCACAAGTCTTGCACGTTTCTGCAGTTGGAGCTGGAAGCCAAAGTAATTTCAGAGTATGGTTCCCCGGTGCCCAAGGCGTTGATGCCATAAGACAGACCCAATGTTGTGTTTCACAGCGGCAAGAGCCACTGGAGTAGATGCGTGCACATGCAGGAGATTATCCTTGATTTGACCAGCAAATAGGTCGGAGTGCCCATTGGATACCCTGAAAGAGTTTCCATACCTGTGTATTGATAAGGAAGTGGTGAGAAGCTGAACCAGGGAAATGAGTTGTTGCAAGATATTTGGGACAAGCAAGCATTTTTCAAGGCAAATAATCCTTTCGTTGAAGATGATAGAGGCTACACCATGTCCTTCTGCAATGAGAAGAGCATCTGGGTTACCGGTCTGGATCTTGATGGATTCCGCGTGGAAATTGATAAAATGAGATTTATCACAAATCATATGATGAGAGGCAGCAGAGTCCAACACAAAAGAAGAGTTGTTCAACCGGGTGGTAGAGGTGATTAGAGTGGTAGCATGAGCAAAGCTAGCAGAGGTGTTCTTTGCCGCCTTCTCCTGGGCTTTCTTTTCTCTGAGATGTGGATACTTATGAAAGCAAGACGATTCCTTATGAGAAGTCGCCAAAGGGTTGTGCATACCGTTCGTGCAGAAATGAGTCCTTTTCAAAAGAAAGATTGGTGCAGAAGTGGTGAGTGCTGAAGCGGAAGGTGTGTTCAGTTCCTTATTCATGTGGTGAGTCTTGAAAGTTTGCAGCTCCTCAAGAACAAGGTATGGAGTCGTGACGGATTCTGCAGCAAGAGCAATCTTGTCGACGATTTGATCAAGCTCTTTTGCTTTAATTAATTTGCCAAGGATCACATGTGGTGTGATTGTGGGAGGAATGTCAATACCAACGGCCTCAATATCTCGAAGTGCAACATGCATATTGTCAATGAATGATTGAAGGTCGCCAGAGTAGGTCAGAGAAGACCACTTCATAAACACCCGTCCACGGTTAACAATGGATTTCGAGGCATACTTCTCTGTGAGTTTGGCCCAAAGAGCAAATGCGCTGTTGATAGTTGCCACATCAATGACCTCGTTGTAACAGCAATTGTTCATGCGCAAGACCATGTAGGATATTGCCTTGTTGTTAGCCTCCAAGTATTTAGCTTTGATTTTGACAGGCTCATTACCGTCAAGTTGGCCAGAGCATGCCAAAAACACTTTCTTTCCTCGGAGAAAAATTTTCATCCAAGAACTTCAAGTTGTGTAATTATCACCGTTGAGCACAGGAATGTTCAAGCAGTTTATTTTGTTGTTGTTTTTGGGCATGTTGGTTTGCCTAGAGATTAGTTCATCCTGGAGCTGATCAAGACTGTAAATCTAAAATGTTTTGAGAAACTGAAGGGAGTGTATTTCATCAGAACACAAAGGAAAAATAACAAAAAGAAAGAAAGAAATCAAAGAAAAGTACCAGAAGGCAAACACAACAAGGAAAGAAGACAACAGAACTTGGAGAGATAGAAAGAAAAGGAAAGAGGACTAAAAAGAAAGATAAGAGTTAATTGTACGAAGATCAGCAGAGAGCAAAGTTCGGAGTTGAACACATACGGGCTTTTGGCGAGAGGCAGATGTCGATGTAAGAGCGGAGTTGAAGACAGTAACTTGAAACTTTATGTCAACAGGAAGGGATGACAGTGACGCAGGAACGTTTGTCAATGGAAGGAATGGAAGGGATGACAGGGACGTAGAATGTTTGTCAATAGATGGGATGAAGGAATTTGGTCAAGGACAAATGAGGAGATGTTGACGTTAGTGGAGGAAAAATGCCAAAGAAATAGTTTAAGACAAGTCTTTGACTGGAGAGAGTTGTGATTGTGGAGTTCCCCAGAGAAAGGGAAATGGAGCAGGGGATGAGCTTCTTTTAAGGACAACAAAGGTGGATAGGCAGCATGAAGTTTGTTGGGGATAGAAGTGTAAATGTTGAAGAAGTGTAAAGAATTGTGTGTTGTGGGATTTGCACCCACAACCTTCTACATTCATGAGAGCTGCCCTAATACCACTGAGCTAAATACACATTGGTCTCAAACTTAACACTAAGTCCCTCCTCTTGCCTGAGCTAGCCTAACTAAGCCTCTCGAACGGAGGGTCCGGGGGACCCGCCCGCAGGGCTCTCCGTAGGAGAGGCTTATGAGTTATCTCCAGATTCTGGCATGGGATTGGGGTCGGCAAAGTACTGATGCAGTACTTTGGCAATCTGACTTAACCAAACAGCTTGGATTTTTTGATCCTCCTCGCGGCTGGGAAGGAACATTCGGGGCTCAATAGTCATTGATTTGACTTGTTGAATTGCATTGTGGTAGCTTTCTAAAGTAAGCTCCGATTGATCCAGAGACGCAATGAGCTCAGCGTCTGGGCTGTGGACATAACCCCACGTTCTGCGAAAGGTGAAGGCCCGATGGCCAACAGAAATGTTGCGCACTTTCTCTTCCATGTCAATGTTATCTATACAGATAGAGGGTGCAATCGGGCACTGAGGACTGATTGACATGGACTTTTTCAATTTGGCCTGAGCATTGAGTGACAGTGATTTCATAGCTGCCAGTGCTGTCCATCGGGATGAACACAACCCAACATGGTTGAGATATTCACACCCACGCTCGGAAATGCCGCATGCAAGCAGGCGCACTGAGTTGGTTAGCTGGAAGGCGTTGAAACGGCGATTGGCAGCGTAAGACATCATGGCACAGACAGTTGAAACAATCTGCCAGGCCCATGGGAAGAAAATAGTCAGTTTGTCACATTCATAAGCCAGAGAAATGACCACATGAACTCACGCGGCAAAAACGTAGGGTAGCCTGAATTCTCAAATCGCTGGGTTGCTCATACCCCAAGACATTGATATTGGCCGCATCTACGTCAGTTGAAGTAGCAGGGTCAAGCAAATCCAACGCCAAGTCATCCACACCATCATTGGTGGTGAGATCAGCGTCAGATGGGATCATCCCAATGAGGATTGCATGCAGGAAGGGCATGTGTTCTTTGAGATGCGCATCCTGCGCAACTCGAGCCTCAAGGGAGAAGAACTCCTTGGTAACTGTCATCAAGCTTTGGTATGACCCAACAGGGTAATTACCTTTTGGCATTTGCTGATTGAATAATATCTTGATGGCCTTCAAAAGAAAAAGGCGGCCATTGTTAGGCAAGGAAATTGCAATGCGAGTGGAACTGAAGATTCACCTCTTCTTGAATAACAGAATGCCAAGTGCTAGTGCCGGTGGCTGTCTTGGTGATTTCATTGCGCAGCACGTATAACAAATTGACTGAGGATTCTATGCCAGTTTCCTGTCTCCAATAACGTCGTAAGTATGCCACTTCTGAGTGGTTGGAAGTCAAGAAATTTGATATGAACTGCTTGTGTGTAAGCTTTATGGGGGGGGTGCGGAGGAGCTTGCAGATCTCAAGGACCTTAAGATCCTTGGCGCTGGTATTCTCAGTGCTGTTCATTTTTTGACTTAGTGTGATACGAAGACGGTAGGCAAGCTGAGTGCTTCCAAAAGACAGTGAGGACGTGGGCGTATTCATGTGCATGATATGTGTACTATGTGTTATGGGAGGAGGTACATCCGTACAGTAGCGTACAGTTCTTGGTACTTGATTGCCTGCATAACTATGTTCTTTGAGGAGTGACACAAGCAACCTAATGATCAAAATCCTAATCTTGCACTTAGCTTGCCTCGGGAAAGGAATGGTTTGAAGCCAAGATAAGGATGGCAAGATGTGCGCCTTATCTAAGCGCGTAACATGCTAAAAAGGCACTAGGAACAGACTAGTGGAGGTGTGTCAAAGAGTCAATACAAAAAAACCCCACCAAAGCGTAGGAAACGCTCACGCCAAAAAGTGGACATTACATACAAGCCCCTCCTTCGGAGGCCTCGCAGGGCAAGGGGCGCTTTGCGCCGCCAGGCAATACCTGGCCCTCTGAAGCGAGGGGCTTGGGTTAAGCTAGTTGCCTGAGGCGCAGCCGGAGGGACTTACCTCCAAGCTGCAGTTGTGGCATGAGAGTTTCAGATATTTGAACCTCACCTTTGTTATATTTCTCATAACTCAGACACCATTCAACCCCCAGAAATGAGACTCACTTTTCTCAACCCGCCTTGTTCTGCTGATATTTTTCATATTTTTTTAAGACCTTATATCCTCAACTACAGTGTATAAAAAATTGTTTGTAAAAAATAAGATGAAAATATTTTTGCGATGATATGACCACACAGGACAGCTGTTAATTGAAATGATTGAGCAAGGTCCACATTATTCCTTAGTTCCAAAGATTGTAACCTTTCTGGCACTGATCGAGACTAATCAAACCAAAGGAGCAGTTTGAGTCAATCTGGTCGATTGCAAGCTGGTAAGAGCCAACACAAGAAAAAAATCCATAACAAGAGGTACTCGATCAATTCACCTTGAGTCAAGCTGCACCAAGTTCAATCGCAACACCCATCAGTTCGCATCCAGTTGGGCTGCAACAAGCTCAATCGTGACGCAGAAGCTACATACAACATGCCAGAAAATGAAGAGGCTGAAAACTGCAATCTAGAGGAACTTGACCGGTCACAAGAAGAAAACATGAAGTCCAAAGTTAGCTTGTCAGAAAAACTCAAAAAGATGTCCAATGAGGCACTTGCTCAACACATCAACACAGTAGCTGCAAGTGCGAGGGAGAGAGAAAATGTGAAAGAAAAAATGTACTTTTTATCACAATAATGATGATATGGAGTTGAGGTGATTGCGCTCAAGCGGTTATTTTCTGATCCGGTGGAATTTTTGAGATTTGTGTGTTTTTGAAAAATAAAATGAGGATGAAGATATGGCACAGGGGGACTCAAATAATATCAGGATGAAGGCAGGATGCTAGCCAATCATCCATAAAAAACGTAGAAAATTAGAAACAATCATCATTGAGTTATTAGCGAAAAGGGTTCAGCCCCACCAAAACTTGAAATAGGCTCATGCCACAACTGCAGCTTGGACGTAAGTCCCTCCGGCAAAGCCTCAGGCAAGGAGGGACTTATGTTAAGTTCGCATTGGTCTTACAAGTAACTGTTGGATGATATAATGATATGGCTCAGCCACACATATTGGGCATGAAGCACATATTCCATCAATTCCAACAAGAAGGAGCGAGTGATGTTTGATGTCTTCATGAGTCTGAGCGTGGTGTTGAAAGGGGAAATTTGTTGATGTCATGTGATCGAGCGAGGGAGGAAGTGTCGAGCATCTTGCAAGGAGATTCGAGATTAAGCGAGAGAAGAGGCGTCGAGCATCTTGCGAGGAGATTCGGAGGAGGTCAAGCATGAAGATGGTTGGAAATGAAAGTCTATTTCTAGCGGGCACACTCACACCGCTAAAAAAAACCATCCGGTGGGCTTGTCCGACACGGCATCGGACACAATTGTCCGATGCTATGTCGGACAAGCCTGTCCGACAGGTTTGTCCGACATGGGATCGGACAATTCTGTCCGATGCCATGTCGAACAAACCTGGTTCGATGGGTTTGTCCGACATGAGATTGGTCAATTGTGTCCGATCCCGTGTCAAACAACGATGTTTGATGAGTTTGTCCGACATGGAATCAAACAGGTTGTTCGATCCCATGTTGGACAACATCTGTCCAATGAGTTTTTACTCATCGGACAGATTGTTTGATTCTTTTGAATCAGTCAACGAGCAGGCCGGCAGTGACTTGCTTGGAAGAACCTGCTCGGATATCTTCGCTGAGCAGGCCAATGACCTGCTCGGCGAAGAGCTCGCGAATAGCAGGCCGGCCTGCTGTGAGCTCGCCGGGTAGGCCGACAGGCCGGCCTGCTCTGAGCTCGCCAAGCAGGCCACTAACCTGCTCGCAAAGAGCAGGTCAATGACCTGCTTGCAAAGAGCAGGCTGGCCTGCTCCAAACTTGCCGAGCAGGCTGGCCTGCTCTGAGCTCGCCGAGCAAGTCAATGACCTGCTTGCAAAGAGCAGGCTGGCCTGCTCTGGGCTCACCAAGCAGGCCAATGACCTGCTCGCGAACTGAGCTCGCAAAGCAGGCCAGTGACCTGCTCGGCAAGCTCAGTTCGCGATGCAGGTTTTTACTCATCGGACAGATTGTTCGATTCTTTTGAATCAGTTGCCGAGCAGGCCAGTGACGAGTTCAGTTGGCGAGCAGGTCAATGGCCTGCTTGGCGAGCTCAGTTTGCGAGCAGGTCAATGGCCTGCTCGGCGAGCTCAGTTCGCGATGCAGGTCACTGGCCTGCTTGGCGAACTGAGTTCGCGAGCAGGTCACTGGCCTGCTCGCGAACTGAGCTCGCCGAGCAGGCCATTGACCTGCTCGCAAACTGAGCTCGCCAAGCAGGCCATTGACCTGCTCGCCAACTGAACTCGTCACTGGCCTGCTCGGCAACTGATTCAAAAGAATCGAACAATCTGTCCGATGAGTAAAAACTCATTGGACAGATGTTGTCCGACATGGGATTGAACAACCTGTTCAATCCCATGTTGGACAAACTCATCAAACATCGTTGTTCGACACGGGATCGGACACAATTGACCGATCCCATGTCAGACAAACCCATCAAACCAGGCTTGTTCGACATGGCATCGGACAGAATTGTCCGATCCCATGTCGGACAAACCTGTCGGACAGGCTTGTTTGACATAGCATCGGACAATTGTGTCCGATGCCGTGTCGGACAAGCCCACCGGATGGGGTTTTTTTAGCGGTGTCAACGAAGTTGTCCAGGCTGGACATGTCACGACTAGAGGAAGCGAGCGTTACAGAGGTTTCAACATCCTCTTTCTCACTTGTCTTTCTTATCATTGCGCCAAAAGTCATCTTTTTTGACAGTCTCAATAGGCAATTTCACATTTGATTGAAAGCAAGTGTTTCTATTTTTTGTTTTCTTTCGAAAAGTTATTTTACATCAAATTTTTTGGATAGGTTCAAGTGTGTTTCTTGTTGGGGATTTGTGGATACATATATGAAAAGAAGAAATTGAACAGGATGCAATTTTTAGAGGTTAATTAATTACTGGCAATCTTACGGAAAGAATTTCTGATCCAAATAAGACTCCAAACAAGAGAAGTCTAACCAATAAGCGGTGGAAAGGATAAAGAATCTGAGGCGATGAGCTTTGCAGGCGTTGAGGCAAACGGGTGGAGGCTCGTAGTCCGGTTCAGCATGCATAAAGCCGAATCTTTTCAATCGGGTCAGATGGGACAAGCTATCAAGCTTGAAAGTGGTGTCTAGCTGGGTCGTCCTGTGTGCGAGGCCGATAGCAATGATTTGAATGGGGGATTGAGCGAAAAAGACCTGCCTCAGCAGATCGAAGTTTGGAGGCTCCCAAATCCCGAATACCCGTAGCTTCGGAAAGCTGAGATGGAGAAGTGGTGCTAAACATTCATCATTAGGTACCTGAAGTCCCTCTAGAGTTTCCCTCAGCGTTTCATAAACCGGCAGAAGGTCTCCAACATTATCTCCTACACATTCATCAAAAGCAAGAAACTTGAGGGAAGGTTTGAGTGCGATTGAGATGGCTAAAAACAGATCTGAGCCCATGTGATCCACGTTCACGTTCAGATAAGTGATTGCTGGATAGCAAGCTCCAAGATTATGACATACGCATGGCACGGAAAAACGGACGGCTAGGTCAAGCGACTTCAAGCCTTGAAGTTGCATTATCAAGGAGTGGAAACAAGCGGGATTTATAAGCTCCATTGAGATACTGCTCCCGGTCGAGTCATCACTGTCAGTCGATCCTTGATCATCATAAAGTTCTTGAACATCAAGATGAAGGTCGCACAAGTTTGGGATCCGTGCTATGGCCTGGATGGTTTCTCGAGGCAGAGTGAAAGCTTGGAGCATGTCGAGTCCTAGCATCAAGATTGTATCCGAGAATAATTCCAGCAACTTTACCAGAATCTTCATAGTCATGGCATCTTCTGGAAGTGGGACTGACTGATGAGGAGGATGTCGAAAAGGCCAAAGATTGATGACGAGGATGCATTGACATTTAGCGCGCGGAAGAATGGCTGAACGTGATTTGAGATGCTCGATGAAAGCCAACGATCTCGAGGCACTGCCAAACCTCTTTGTACGATACAGATGATGCACATATATCCAGTCCGCCCATGCGCGACAGACTAATCTCAAGCATCCCAACTCGCGTGCTTCAAAGGGTGAGCGAAAGACTGGAATGGACGGGTGGATAGAAGAGATGATAAGATGTGAGAAGATGCGCTCCAGGATTTCTTGGGGAAGATCTAAAATGTTGCGCATTTCCTGTTCCAAAATAAATAAATGTAAATAATTGTTGGGCCAAAAAGTCAGCAGCCCTGGTGAATCATCCATCATGCCCAACTTCAAGTCAAGAACAAAATTGAGAATACACACTTTCTTTGATTGCAGATTTCCTGAAGTAAAGAATGGCTTGTAGGGAGCGCTCCGTTGATTGAATATAGCTTAGACGCAGCGGGTTGACAATACAAAAAACAATCGATAGCAGGCTGAGAAGTGGGATGAATTCATGCGCAGTCCTGTCCGGCGTCGAAGGGTTCCAAACCTCAGAAAAGTTCATGCCTCGACACCTCCTCACGTGTCTATGTAGATATGTAAGGTACGTAAATATATCGCCATCAGGGATCAATTCAGGGTGGTCATCAGGATTCAGGGGTATCTAATTCCCGGCGGCCCTCGCCCCTGCCTTAACATGGAAAGAGATCCTTCCTTCTGGCCAATCCATACATTACATAGATTTGTCTCCTCGCGGGTAGAGCCCTCTGTGTGGGCAGGACCCAGGAAACCCCCTACAGAGGTGGGTAACGTAAAATCCCAGATTTTGGCGAAATTCATACATCGGGGGGCACCGGGGAATGGCTTTTTTTGGCCAATTCATACATTTTCGTGCGTATGCTTAAGGCAAAATGCCACCGGGAACCCGAAACCCCCCGTATAACGGCCGGGTTTATAGGGTTTTTAGCGGATTTAACTGAATTTCATTGGAAATTCATACATTTTTGCCACATTTGGTGTGTACCCTTTTGGTTTTGTAACCCCATTCATACAAATTTCGTGCGTATCATTTTGCCATTTTTACCAAAAATTCATACATTTAGGTTACCCACCTACTTCGGGGGTTTCCTGGGTCCTGTGTGGGCCTTTATACTTGTTCATGATTTCCGCATCCACGTTCCCCAGTACGTGATTCTGATCAAAGTGCACGTCTTGAGGCTGAGTGACTTTCTCTTCCAGTAAACCGATTATTTGCAGAGCTTTAAAAAGCATCGCAGATGCCATATTTCTCGTTAATGTGGACTCAGAGTGACAGTGCCGTGAAACCCCCCTCTCCGCTGACTGCCGCTGTGACTTCTCTCTGTGACAGGCTTCAAACGATGCGTGACAGTGCAGTGTAACCTATGGTGTGGCACATTTTTTGACGCATCTGGAAATTTTGTAAATATAAATATTTCTCGACAGAAAAGTTAATTTGAAACCAACAAAAACAAACCAAGAACCAACCCAGTGACCCACGAGCACCCCAAAAAACTACATATTTTTATACCGGACTGGCAGCCAACATGGCACACGAACTCACACCGTCAACGGAGCAGCAGAGCCAGAAGGAGTGAGTGACTTTAACAAAACTGACTACATATTTAGCAGACTGCAGACTGATTGAGACTGAGTTTTAAATTTCTACACTTCACTGATCATCAAAGTGATGCAACCCGGGAACAGGAGACAGAATCAGAGGACTCGTACATGAGCGAACTACTGGGGCGGACTCAGAAAGTGCCCTCAGCAGCAGCCGAGATAGCACCCACTGGCCACACAACAACAACACCACCATCACACATGAGGTCTCACTCTCTGGCCGTGCTGGGCAAGCATTCGCCCATCCTAGATCTCCACTTCCCGGTGTCATTCACGCTGGGCCCAGAGACACAGAAGGCGCGTCTCTCCATGGAGAACCACGCCCGGATGCAGTACCAGGACCTCGACATGACCCAACCCCCATTCCAGTCGCAACAGACTCCTTCTGGTACTACCCCCGAAGAACCATTATCAGAAAACCCTTCTCACAACCTAGCCTCCATCCCATTGCAAAGCACTCAGCCGCAAGCCATGGACCGTGCCCCGTCGCCGCATCCACCCGATGTCACGATTGAGCTGACTTTCCAAGAAGCTCGCATGGCACTGGACCCAGAAGATACTCTGCCACCACCATTGGACCCAACCAGTCCACTACTTCTGAACTCGATCCCCACCCCGTCCGAATCCAATCATGCACTCCAATCATCACCCCCAGCGCATCTCTCCCGCAAGAACTCACCCCGTGGCCCTCTGCTCTCCCCTAAATCAAATCCCCCAACACTGAGCCACAAGCTGGCCCCCGTGCCCCTCCACCAGATATCCCAGGTCACCTCTCCTCCCCCTGATCGCCCCCTGGAGACACCAGCCGAGCCTCGCAGCATCTCACCTGCGCTTCCACAACCTTCTCCGGCCCTAACCAGATCATCATCACCCGATACAGCCCTTGACCATCCTATTGTGGACACTCAACGCGTGACAACCATCAAACATACGCCTCAATCGGTTCAAGCAGCCCAACCGTCCTCATCCAACCCCACCCCTTCAAATGCTCTGCGACCACCTCTTCCCCTGGGACAATCACACTCTCAACCGTCTTCCATAATCACTGATACAAACTGTGTCGGGCCTGTCCGGCGCCATGTCTCATCGCAGGGGCATGCTGCATCCCAGAAAAGGAAGCGGACACGCTGGCAGTCACCACCAGAAGAGCGATCAAGCCGCAGCACACAAACAGGGGCCAACCTGCTCTGCGACCCTTCATCCGTGGCCGAACACCCCGACGGCTCGGGCGAGCGCTCGAGTTCCGTTTCTACACGTGCTTCCAGCAGCCGAGGCCGCTCTGTCCTGTCGGCCCAATCCGGGAGCCAGCAATCCAGGCCTTGCCAGATTTCCCCAGCCGTCTCAGTCGTGATTCCGCGGTTCCCCAAGTCCAAAGCGGCCGTGCCGACGCGCCCGAAAGCCCCTCGCGCTGCGGCGCCCGTGCGCTCCCACCCACTCGTGAATGCGGTGCTGCCGGTACAGCAGCGAGTACTGGCGTACCGGGCGGACTGGGAGGGTTTTGCGCCGGGCGAAGTGTGCGGGGTGACGCTGGACAAGGTGGTAGTGAGGTATGATGCGGAGACGGGGGCGAGGGCGGAGCTGGGGGTTGAGCAGCTGCGTCTGTGCCACATGGGTGCGGGGGATATGGTGAAGTACATTGGGACGGATCTGGCGGAGGGCGAGTCGCAGCGGACGAGCGTACGGGATCCCAAGCGGGTGCTGCGGGTGGAGAAGGCGGCCGGGGCCGAGCTGGCCGACACGCCCATCAACTCAAGTGGTGACCTGCTGGTCGTCTGTGACGAGACGGACTTCAAGGCCTTCTCCACCGCCCCCTCCCTAAACGCCATCCCTGAGAACCGCCTCGCTCGCTTCCTCGTCGAGGCCGTCGTCCTCATCTCGCCCCGCTCCCGCCCCCACATGGGCTTCAAAGACCGCCTCCTCCCCCAGCAAATCATCCGAGAGCTCCGCGAGCTGATGAAGGCCCACAGCGGCGTCGGCATGCGCGCCAAATCCGCCGCACCCACCACCACCACCACAAACCACGCGCCCAGTCTTCCCGGCGTTTCCAGAGACCGTATCTTCGATGGCTTCGGCATCCTGCTGACGGGCTTCACGACGGTGCCGGTGCCGGCGAGCAAGGGGGGCACCCGGAAACGGCCGGCCACGAGTGCACAACGGCGGGCTCTGGAGCAGCAGATCCGGGCGCAACACGGGACGGTGATTAGCGAGGTGTCGGAGCTGTATGAGCTGCAGGGGAGCGACCTGGGTCTGGCGGCCTTCGACTCACCTTCCCATCATGATGTCCAGAATGACTCCTACCGGCTCCTCCCCGCGTCCAAACACATGGCCCTCGCTTCCATCATCCTGGTCGCCGATGCGCCCCTCAAAACTCTCAAGTATCTCGTCGCGCTCGCGCTCGGTATCCCCTGCGTGTCGTCGAGATGGATCAGCCACAGCTGCGAACAGGTGAGTGTACACACATATAGAGACACGAATTCCGCCAGTGCCTGACTGCGCTCTCTTTCTCTCTTTGTTTTATCTGGCTGGCTGGCCACCAGCGCCGAGCGCTGGACTGGCGACCGTACATGATGGGGCCGGGGCCGTCGCTGTTCCTTGGCGGCGTCCCGCCGCTGCTCAACCTGCAGATCTCGGTCGCGAGTCGCGGCCGGCACGACCTGCAGGGGATCTTGGACGCGCGCGCCCCGCTGCAGATCCTTGCGGGCAAGACGCTCGTGTATGTGGCGGCTAAGGCCAAGGCTAAGAGCGACGTCAGCTGCCATCTCTTCTTTTTTCTGTTGTGTGCGGGAGAAAGTCGGCCGTTGATGTGGTCTCTCTTTTGTAATTTTCGGTCGTGTTGGTGCACTTCTTGCACGCTTGATCAGTGGGCCGAATCCGTCCGGCCGATCTTGTGTGCATGTGGTGCAAGCAGGGTAGGATTTGCGGGGCTGAAAGACGTGCGCAAGATGCTGAAGGAAGCGCCCCCCTCCTCCTCCTCGTTGTTGTTGTTAGAGAGCGATGGTGGCGGGGGCGGGGTGGACTATGTGGTCCTGGAAGACCACATGTCGGTCGGCCAGCTGAGCCTACCGGAGTCCTCGGCCAACCCGGACCCTCCCAAACCTCGCAAAAAAGCTAAACTTGAGAGAACTCACTCCAATTCTTCTTCCAGTCTTAATCTCTTCCTTCCTCCGAATCTTGCCTCCCCCTTTCGTGCCGCTCTGATCGTCGACTTCGAGTGGCTCAAACAGTCCATCATCGCTGGCCGGTTGCTCCCGCCCCAGTTCTTCGCCACCCATCATCCTTAACTTCACTGTTCTCCCCCTCTTTTTTTCCCGCTACAACCAAAACAAAAACAATTTGCTGCAGGTTCTTCATGTCGTTTTGACTTGCTTTGTCTTGCTTCTTCTTCTTCTTGATATGTAATGTCATTTTTTTGTGTTCTCTTGTTTTTTTTTTTTTTTGCTTTTGATTTTTTTAGGGGGGGCAGGAGCTTTTTGTGTCATTTTAGCTGACATATATTCCACTACATGCATGCATATGAAAACGGAGCTGCTCGCTTGCCCTTGAGAGAAGTCTCTGCCTGTATGTATGGACTGCACCCCAAGTGAGTACAGTCGACTCCCTCTTAACCCATACCCCTCGGTGGACCCATTTCACTATGGGTTAATAGAATCATGGGTAAAGAGTGAAGGTCTCTCTTAACCCATGAAATCATGGGTAAATAACAACTCTCTGTTTACCCACGATTTTCATGGTTTAATGGGTCTGAAATCTCTCTTTACCTATAGGATTCATGGTTTAAGAGAGAAATATTCAATTTCATAGCCATTTTGTCCACACATTTACTGAAAACATGACAAATAAACAAATAAACAAAAAAAATAAACTCAAGGTTTATCAGTTAGATTCAGATTGCTGGGTTGAAAGATATCTGTACTTTTTTTTGGGAAGCTGTCACAATCAGGTGTTCAAGGAGTTGCTTCAAATACCATCAGAATCTGTAGCTGTGTTTGAAACACAGAAAAATAAGATGTTGCCATTGAGAAAGACATAGTTGGGGGTCAGTCTTTCTTCCATTGAGAAGAATATTTATCAAGATCATTTTTGAAGAACATTATTAGGAAGAAATGAGGAGAGAATAGCCTCTACAAGCATATATAACATATTCAAACAGGCTGACGCAAGAATTGAACAACAGTGGAAAGCCTTTAGTCTTCAGAAAAGGCAAGAAAAAAAGAGTTAATATGAAAATACTTGTCACTCTTTGCCAGAAATGGGTATTTAACCGTGGGAAAAAGTCCCTATTAACCCATGATTATCTGGTTTTTCCCCCAAAAGTGGTATGGGATACGGGGCTATAGGGACTTATGGGTTAAGGCTCATTTTCCCTGCCCACCAAATTGGTGGACTTGATTTTGCCATGGGTTAATGGGTATATGGCTTAGGAGGGAGTTGACTGTATACCTTAAGAAGCTGGGCTATCTACAATATAGATACAGTGCCTGTACCCACTTTTGTGTTGGGCCACGCCTGCAAAAAGTTCCAATGAAGCTGAGAGCTTTCTGTATACAAACCTCATATCAAGCAAGATGAGATTTTTGAGCTCTACAGAGGCTGAGCTAGGGGATTACCAAAATATATGCCCTGCCCCAGGTCTATGACATTGCTCAAAAAAAAAAGCTGCACTTTTTTTGGTCACACTGATTTGGGACATATGGGCTTAGAGCACATAGCCATGACACATATGAAATGAGTCTTAAGTATTTACTCTACATATGCATTTCACATTGGTTTTGGGAGCATTTGCATACCCAAGATGTATGTATACAAAAAAAGAAGGAATGAGTTGCAACACCATTTCTGTTGGTTGTGTGGTTTGTTAACCTTGTTTTAAACATCCTGTGTATTTATGGTAGAGTTGGGCTGAACCATTAATGTTTATTTTTTTTACTGAAGGCCTCTGTAGCTTCAACTTTTGAAAAATTGCCACTGTTTTTGTCCTCTACAAAAAAAAAACAACAACAGGAGGGTTAAATTTTTTTTGAAATTTTTCACTTTTGAGCTCAAGAATGACTTTTGATGGTGCTAAGTTTTAGTTCTTGAGAAATATTGAGAGAAACAAATTTGGAAAATTAATCTTTCATGCCCTATGGTACAAGTACAGGCCCAAAATTCTCTGCAAGATGTAAAAATCCCTGGGATCCCCAGAATCCCTGAAACAACATACAGCCAACTCCCTCTTAAACCATATACCCATGAACCCATAATTCTCTTGACCCATAGCAAAATCAGTCCACCAAATTGGTGGGCAGGGAAAATGGGCCTTAACCCATAAGTCCCTATAGCCCCTTAACCCATCCCATTTTTGGGAAAAAAACCACATCTCCATGGGTTAATAGAGACATTTTTGGAGCTTTGTTCTTCTTTTTTAACAGCAAAAATGACAAAATTGCTCCCATTTTCATTTCTCTTTCTTCCAACAAGTGAAATTTTGCTAATCAATAAATTAATCAAGAGCAAAACCAGAAAAACTGCTGATAAACTCAATAGGCTAATGAAGGCCTCTTTGCAGCGACTGTGTCTCATCTTTTCTACAAGTACAGAACTCCAAAAGATTAGCAATGAGAAAAGCAAGATTAGGGGGTATCAAATATGACCAAATCCACACTTATGTAATCACCTGGTCTTGACAAATCCACCATTTCCAAAACAGTTGATAAAATTTCAAAACAATTACATTATTGCATCAGCACCTATCAAGTATCAACCTAAACCCACATTAAATCTTGGGCAAAAACTCATTTTTTTGATATTTTTCCCGCAGCTGACAAACACTCCTGTGGGTAAGCTTCCACAATTCAACTGCTCCAATTTCATTCCCTAGCAACAGCCGTTTTATTTGCACTCATCCGTTTGCTACTAACTCTTTTGACTCCTCTCATAATAGTACTTCACAAATCAACCTCTACAAATCACACCATTCCGTCAACTCCACAATCAATTTTTTGCTAGTTCACCGACTCCTCAATCAACCGTTCTCAAGTTCAGTAAGCTCAGTTCTTGCCATCCAGTTTGTTATGCTTATCATATTGATCATCTTCTTGTAGGAACTTAGCTGATACTTTTTCTGTTTAACTGCTCCCAGAATCATGCCTCCCAAAAAAGCAATCAAGAAGAAAGCACCCCCCAAGAAGCCAACCAGGGGACAAAAACCCACAAAGAAAGCTGCCGAGGTTTCTACCAATAACGATCCAGCTGAAAAAACCACTGGCCATCTGAAGAAGGACGACTACCTTGTTATCATCGATTGGCTAAAAATAAAGAAGAATTATGATGCCTGCTTTGGAACGGGGAAGGAGCCTCTTGTGGGACGACCGCCCAAAGGTACAATCAATGGATTTGAGCTGATGGCAATCAACCTGCAAAATCAGTCAACCTCCAAAATCAGTCTTAGTTCTAGGCAGATGAAAGATTGCTTCAACAGTTACAAAGACAAGTATAAGAAAACTCACACGCTATCCCTGGCAACTGGATTTGGACTTACTCCTGAAGACCGACAGACGGGCATCCAAACAATTGAACAGAAGCTCAATAGCCTGTGTCCCCATTATCAAGCAATGCATGAGCTCATGGGTAACAAAGCTTTTTTAAACCCTTTGTATAAGGTGGATGCTCAGAAGGATGTTGAAACCACCAACTCATCAGACTCTGACGACTCTGACAACCCTGATGACTCTGACGACTCTGACCACTCTGACCACTCTGACCACTCTGACGACTCTGACAGTGGCAAGGGCAAAGACGACTCTGACAACGGCAAGGGCAAAGACTCAGACATTGGTGAATTGGTAAGATGATCCGTTGCATTTACTCCTTTCTGTCTTAGATATACTGAGTTGTTTGGGTGATATTTAGCAGGTGGAAAACGTTGATAAATCTGTTGAGAGTTTTAATCATTATTGGAATAGACAAGAGAGCAACCAGGTGTGTTTTAACAGTTTTTATTGCCAATGTGATTTGATTCCAACCTTGCTTTTATTTACTCTTTTTTAGGGAGACGATGACCCAGAAGGTCAAAACATGCATACCAATCCTGCTTTAGGTCCTGATTTGCTGGATTACAACCCACAAAACAAACAAAGGCCAACAACCAGTCCCAATGATGTGCCTCAACAATCTTCCCAGCGCAAAAGGAAACAAAACACTCGGTATCACCAGCGCCGCAATGCACTCACAGCGGAAGAAAGGGCCCTAGACTCCAGCTCCTCTGATGGTTCCTTATCATCTGAGGTGATCGCTCCCACCAAGTCACCAAAGAAGAAGAATAAGAAGAATAAGAAGAATAAGAAGAAGAAAGCCAAGGTCAGCCCCAATGCCAACAATCTTGCAACCCATCCGTCTCCGTCTAAAACTCCCCAAAATACTAAGGGAAAACAAAGGGCATCCAACTCCGACAACATCAACCCCAGGAGTCACTCCACTCCAGCTTCCAAGAACAATAATGCATTTGCCCACTATGAGGAATATGCTTTGAAAAGAGAGGCTGGTAAGTATCTTCAGTTGTGATCCCTTGTGATATTGTCCCTTTACTGATTCACATGTGTCATGATTTCAGGGAAGGCTCAGGTGGCTCAGGCAAGCCTCGACTTTGAGATCAACAAGTACCAACGCCAGCTTGCAATTGATAATAAGACGGTCAAATTGGAGGAGAAAAAGTTCATGCGCTCGTCCAAGTTAGAAGAAAAGAAATGGGAACAAGAGCTAAAGATGGATGAAAAGAGGTTGGAATGGGAGAAGGATGAGAAGGCAAAGGATCAACATTTGAGCTTTCCAAGCTGGGGACTTTGGCGGACAAAGAAAATTTGGGGAAGAAATGTGAGCCTGGGTCTCTACGGTGACAGCAGGACACAAGGTGGGGGGAAACTCAATATAATTGCAGGGGAAAGAATGACAATGATAACAACTAAAGAGGACTTTGATGAAGGAATGAATAAGCTTTAAGAAGCTGATGATGATGATGATAATAATAATCAAGGTTTTAAACCTTGCTTCTCTGACCTAAAAAGGGAGGAATAAAAGGCTCAATCCTATAAAGGAGAGGCAGTAGCGGAGTGAACTCTGACGCCTCCTTTCTTAAGAAACAGAAAGGGTGAGCTGCTCTTCAGCAGTCCTATTTTTTAGGCTAAAGGAAACTAGCCAAGGTTATTTAAAGGAAAACCTATGTGGGTTTAATAGCTCAAAAGCCCACAGAAAAGCAAGAATGGTATGATAATAACTTCTGATAAGAAGTGCCTCTGATGAATGATGATGATGAGAGGAAGAGTAATGATCAACTGATCAGAAGGCTACTTTGAAGAGTAGTAGTGAGGATTATTAAAGACTAGTCAACTGTAAGAGTGACCTCAATGACCACAGAGTAGTGAGGATTGAGAGGACTGATGATGAGTTGAGTAGTAGTTGAAATCCTAAGGACTGCTCTAGTGAGGTAGATGTTCTGGTTTTATGATATGATCTTGTTCATCCTTCAGCCATGTGGAAGATGAACTCAGAAGATCAAATTGAATGTATGCAATGTGCAAAACCATGTGCAAAACCTTGAAGATTAAATGGAATATATTCACAAAGGAAACAACTTAGAAGTGATTTAATCTTAAATCATTATTCCTCATTTCTGCGGAATACCACAACACAACTATGGCACATGCAATATATGAAATTGAAGCTTGAATTACGGAGAATCTGAGTAAGGCACTGTTGAAGCCTTTTGGGAAACAGTGTTGTCTCTAAGGCTGACACTCCCTACCACCAAAAGAGGGTGTGTTCTTCAAGAGAATGTAGTTTATGTTGTTCTTTTATTGATCCTGAATTGTCTAAGTAAAACAGAAGCTTCTGGGATGTCTTTTTCCAAGAGCCATTCATCTTGGTCAGCCCCAAAGCCTTTATATCTGGCTAAGTACATTTTCACATCTCTGTTGTCTACTCTAAGCCTCTTCTCTCTGAGAATTTTCTGTATGACTTTGGACTTGGGAGTTTGTTCAAGGGGAGGAATGACCACTTTAACCTGTTTTCTCAAAGGAAATCTGGAATGGTCAGGTTTGTTGTAAGGTTTAATCAGACTAACAGGGAAAGTTGGGTGTTTTCTGTTGAATTCTCCTGTAAGGATCACTTCAACGGCGTTTTTTCCATGGAGAGCTTTCACGACAAAAGGGCCAGCAAAGGAGTCTCTCATCTTCTTTGGTCCAGCTAGGTTGGTGAAGTTAGCTGTGGAAATGAGGACTTGATCTCCAACTTTGAATTCAGGCTCTTTGTGGCTTCTGTCCCACCTTTCCTTGTTGTAAGCAACTGACTCTTTGATGCAGTTTTCAGCATGGATCCTGGCCTTCTCAAATATCTTACCATAAGTGCCGGCTGTAGGGTGTATGTCAACTGCCTCCTGTTTAATGAAGTCTTTAGGAAGGTTTGGTAGCCATCCTTTTTCTAATATGGCTGGAGCTCTACCTGTGGTAGAGTGGATACTGGTGCTGTAGGCTAATTCAAGTATTGGAAGGAGAGAGACCCAATCATGTGTGTATCCATCATTGTCCTTGAATTCTAAACCATAAGCACAGAATCTCCTAACCATATCTTCCAAAGTTTGAATCATCCTTTCGGCTAGGCCATCAGTTTGAGGATGGTAAGCAGTGGAGAATGCTAATTTAGTCCCTAACATGCAGTGCAAACCTCTCCAGAATTCTGAGGTGAACTTGGGGTCTCTGTCGGAGATGATAATCTTTGGGATACCAGTCCTTGGCATTACTCTATTCCAGAACAGGATAGCTGTATCCATAGCAGAGTCTTCTTTGAAGCAAGGGACAAAAATTGGAGTCTTGGAGTATCTGTCAACTACTACAAGACAGGCATTGTAACTAGCAGCTCCTCCTGGAGAGAGGGAAGTCACCCAATCCATATTAATAATATCCCAAGGTTTGGATGGTTCTTGGATCTTCTGGAGTAGGCCAAATCTCTTACCTGTAGCTTTGTTAGCTTTCTGACACCTATCACAAGAATTACAATAATCTGTTGTGTCTTTCTTCCAGCTCACCCACCAAGCAGTGTCTACTACTTTTTCCAGGGTTCTATCTTCAGATAAGTGGCCGGAATAGACACTGTCATGACATTCATGGAGGATGGTATTGATAGTCATTTTATCCACTATGACCAGAACAGAGTTATGTTTCTCTCTGTGGTAGATGAGGTCATCAAACAAGGAGAATCTGCCTTCAGCATAAGAAGCCTTCCAAACACCTGATAAGCCACTTGCCAGCTGTGGGTCTTTACAGTCTTTCATCAAAAGCTGGGTGATAATTACTGCATTATTGTCCTTTTGGTACCCATCTCTGACGGTATCAAAGAACTCAGTTTTGAAGGTGGAAACATGAATGCCCATGATGGGAAACTTATCATCATCAGGTTCCTCTTCTGGATCATAAGCAGGATTACCAGGGTCATTGGGGAGAGCCCATCTGCTAAGTCCATCAGCATTCTTATGAATGTTCCTATCTCTATGTTGGATAGTCATATTCCCTCTGTATTCCTGAATAGAAATTTGCCATCTTAGCATATGTCTGTTGGGTGTTTTCATATTCAGCAAGGACCTCAAAGCAGTGCAGTCTGTAATGACTTCAAAGACACTGCCATCAAGGTAATAATGGAGTTTATCTAGTGCCCAGACCAGACACAGGCATTCAAGTTGACTGGCTCCGTATCTTGCTTCAGAGTCTTTCAGTTGCCTAGAAATGAAAACTATGGGGCCTTCCTTTAAGACACCATCTATAATCTGCACTTGATGTAAAGCAGCACCCAACCCAACCATACTGGCATCAACATAGAGCTTGAAGGGTAATTTCCAATCAGGGAAAAGAAGGAGAGGGGCTGTGGTTAGCTTCTCAATCAGGAGTTTGTAAGCTAATAGTCTTTGATGGGTCATATCAAACACAGTATCAATCTTACAAAGCTCAGTCAGTGGTTTGGCAATTTCAGAAAATTTGTCAATATGTTGTCTGTAGTAGCCAGCAAATCCAAGAAAAGATTGGATCTCTTTTCTGTTAGAGGGGACAGGTTTGTTCAGTACAGCAGCTACTTTGTTTTGGTCTATCCCTATGGCTATGCCAGACACAACATGACCTAGAGCTTTGATCTGGTGGAATCCAAAGTTACACTTTTTCAGAGAGATCTTCATGTTCATGTTGATGACTATCTGAAGGATTCTGTCAATCCTCAGAATGTGTTCTTCCCAAGTATTGGACATAATGATAATGTCATCAATATAGATGATCACCCATTTTTCAGAAATTTCTCTCCTGAATTCAATGTCCATCATCCTTTGGAAGTGAGAGGGAGCATTCTTAATTCCAAAAGGCATTCTTAAGTATTCATATATGCCCTTGTGACAGATGATTCTTAAGTATTTCCTGGAATCAGGGGCTATCACATTCTGGTGGAAGCCTTTCAAGACATCCATACTTGTGAGGAACTTTGCCTTGGCTAAGTTATTCAGAGTTTCACTTATTTTTGGGATGGGATATCTATCCGCTGAGGTGTAAGTGTTCAAAGCTCTGAAGTCACCAACCATCCTGGATTTTCCATTATGCCAAGCTATGATGACAGGAGTAGTGATTTCCACAACTTCATTATGGCCAACTTTCCTGAGGACATTCAATCTAACTAGTTCTTCAATGTGTTAATCCAGGGCTTCTTTGCTTTTGGGACTAGCAGGATAAGGTGGTCTTCTCAGCAAGGGAGGATAAGGTCTTCTGTAGTCAATTTTATACTGACTTCATGGCCCTGATGGCTCCTAGGGGCTGAGCAGTATCAGCAAAGGCTGCTTTGTTTTAAACAGAATGTCAAACAAGGAATTTCTCTGCTCAAGAGTCAATTTATCATAGATTTTTGCTTCTGAAAGATCTTCTTTAATGAATTTATTGAATAAGGGATTCACATCTTTTAAAGCAGCAATTTCTGATGAAGGGAGAGGTTTCTCTAGCATTGGGAACTTGAAGCTAAATTTCTTTTTCTTATTTTCATTCCCAATGGTGAAGTATCTCTCTTTGCTGTTGGTGATATCAAAACCATACAGAGATTGGTAATCATTGCCTAGAATAAGGTAATTCATTTTAGCATTCTCCATAACAACAAATTCAGCCATAATCCTGACTGATCCTCTTGTGTGAGGGAAAATGAGGGCTAATTCAATGATGCCCATAGCTTTAAGCTGGTCACTACAACTGTGAAATCTTGCATGGGTAAGTGGCAAGAGGAGATGCTTCCTTTCTGGAACAATGGAATTCAAAAGAGTGTTGCTAATTATAGAGCAAGAAGCACCACTGTCCAACAGACAAGAATATTCAGAGTTGTTGATTAGTACTCTAGTTAGGGTTTGGAAACCAATCAGATGAGCTTTCCCTTTATCAGGTTTACACCTCATAAGCCGGGCATCTTTGACATGAGAAGATTGACAACTGTGATTCCAAGTTTGAGGTTGATGAGATTCAGCTTGTATCTCAGCAATAGAGTATTCAGTGAGTGGTTCACATTCAACAGCATACTCTAAGAAATCATTCATAATATGGCCAGAATGCTCATAATCTCTTTCTTGGTTCATAGCAAGGACAAACTGGTCACTGTCAGGTTCATTAGAGTGGTCTTCAGCTTCTTCAACAGGAGATTGCTGGTTGAGTTGGTCCTCTTCCCCACTATTATAGGGCTCATCTAGATTGTCAATGCCTACCTCATTGATTCTTTGCCTCCTTTTGGGCATTCTCTAGAATAGTGCCCAGGTTGTCTGCAGAAGTTGCAAGTATCTTTGTTTCTAGCAGCAGGGTAGAGTTATTGGAAGGTTTCTTGACTTCATTGTCAGTCTTGCTGGGTTCAACTTTGGTGCTAGAAACATTATTTCTCCATGAGCTTTTGGAGAGTTGGTTAGAAGAATTATTTGAAGTAGATCTGGGGTACTTCATTGCTCTGTCCAATACTTCTTCAATTATTATAACCATTTCTTCAAAGTTCATTTCAGTGGCTTCTTTTTATATCTGCTCTTGACAGCATGTTCTAGATTTCCAGGACATTGTTTTAGAACCTTTTCACAAATAAGGTACTCACTAAGTTCTGGTTGATAAGCTTTGAGCCTCTCTCTTTGAGTATTGAACCATTTGTGAACTTTCTTATTGTCTAGGGAAAAATGGTCCTTTTCAAACTCCTGTTGCATTTTCCACTTCCAGTTATGAGTGCCAAACTTACTCCTAATGGTGTTTTTCCACCAGGCCCATGATCTATTTTCATTACTATCTCTTATTCCTATGTACCAGTTCTTAGCAGTATCCGTGAAAAGAGCTGTCAACCTACTTATGATCATATGATCCAGCATGTAGTAGTCTTGTACAAAGACATCTATATTTTTAAGCCAGAGTTCATGATTGTAGGGAAGTTCTCCAGAAAACTTTTCCCATTCACTTGTCTTAGGAATAGATTTCCATAGCTCTTTTCTTACTTCTATATTAACATTATCATGGTTGATATAGGGGAACTCTTTTTGCCATTGTGGTATGTCAAAGACCATGGGGCTAGTTGTATGGAAGGTTGAATGATTGCCAGAGGGAGTGCGTGTGAATATAGGCACTCTTCTAGGGGCGTGGTGATCTCCCTTCTCTTCTAGGGGAGACTCTTGCATAAGAGGATTGTTAAAGTGAACATGGGGTGATTTGCTGTCGCTTGCTTTCTTCTCTTCAGGGGTAAAGTTGGCTTTTTGCTCGATGGACGAGGCTATGGAAGCTACGTCTCCTAGTCTCCTCTTTATTTGTTCCAGGAGCTCCTTTTCTCTCATCTGTTTCTCACTTATCTCATGTTTGAGATCAAATAACTGATCTCGCATCATGTGTTCTACGTGACTAATGCTAGACGCGAGGTCATCTAATTTGCTCTCTTGTACGGAGCTTACTCCTAGCATGATGTCGCGCAGACTATCAAATTATCATTCCAATTGTTCAAGACATGGTCGGTAGTAGGGATAGTAGTGGTGAATTCAGAGACGTGAGACATAACCTTTTGGAAAAGAGAGGGGAGTATCTCGTTTCTGACAAGATCTTTAACAGACAAAGCTATGGTTGAATGTAGTTTGGAGACGCAAGATTCTAGTATGGAGCTGGGAATACTTTCAACCGTAATTGTCAGATCGCTGAGGAAACCTTTGAATAGACCTTGTAACCTTTCTTCGATAAGGAAGGGAGCTTCAGATACAAACTCATGGTCAATATTGTTGAGCATACGTTCTATCTGCAAAGGACTCGGACTAACCTCAGCAGGGGAGTCTTGGTTTTGACTCAAGCGGGAGGGGTCGCGTTGTTGGTCTGTGCTTGGTTGTGACCTCTGTGTTGGCGGTGAGATCCCCTCCCTCGGCCGCGTCTGTGGATTGCGTTCAGAGCTCTCTCTGCTCTGACGAAGAAGCTTCCAATCTCCATCATGTTGGAGGTCGAGTCTTGGTTCCGATTCCAGTTGTTGTTCCTCCCTTGACCCCTTCCTTGGTTGGAGTTGGGACGTCGGTAAGGGGAGGGATAGGGATGCTGGTACTGGTTCTCTGTCCCGGTGGGAGGTGGGTAACTCGGAGGTTGGAGATAGCCGCCTTGGGGATGGTAACCGGCATGTTGAGAGCTCGGATTGTAAGATGGCGGGTAGCCTAAATGGTGCGGGGGAATATGGTTTGCAGACTGGGTAGTATGGGGTAAACACTGGCTTGTTCGGGGCGCGAATGGCCGCGAGCTTTCCTGAGGGAGTATAGTAGTAGGTTGGGTGGTCTGCTGACCCTGATCTATCGGGGAGGTGGAGCCGTGAAGCTGGTGTGATTTGGGGTAGCTTGTCGATAAGGGGAGTAACCTGGCGCTTGGCGTGGTGCTTCCAAGGGGGCGGGATGACAGGTGAGGTCTTGATCAACAATCATCTCCGAGAAGTTCTGTGAGAGAGCATCTGAGCCTCCAACTTGTCGAGTTCCGCTTTTGCACTCCAGTCGTGGGACAATTTCATCATTTCTTCCTGACCGACTAGTTGGAGCAACACCAATTGATTGGTATAGGCTTGCATCAGGGCGGCCCTCATCAATTGGGTGTTGTTGGCGGCACGGGCTTCATGAAGAGCATCCACTGGCTGTCTAGTATAGCGGCCGCGACTCTCACTTCTTCGGGAGTTCAGATCGGCTTGCTGGATATGCACCCTGGGGAGGCCCAATTGGTCCATCTGAGAAGGAGATAAGAGGTTCGCATTGTCTCTCTCTCGACTAGGCTGGGACGGGGGTAGCTTGGCTGGATTCCCGAGTTCTGGAAGTCTCCAGGGATCCGGCCTGAGAAGGAGCTAGTCCTGGTTTGGTTCTATTGCCGGAGTTAGATCAAATAGGTCGTCCATCTCTATCATCTCCTGAGAAGGGGGAACTGCTGTTCGAGAAAAGCTAAGGTGGGATCTTTCGGAGGTTTGTTCTTTGATCCTCCTAGATCGTTCGATGGCGGCTTCACTGAGCTCATAGACGATTTGGATGTCTCCGGTACGTCGGAATCTATGGGATTCGAGAGCGAGGAGCGCCCTTTGCTGTTCTTCAAGCAAGAGATCTTTGCCGGCTCCTAAGATGGGCAGGCATAATGTAGTGTAAAGATAGTAAAGTACGACTGTTTGAGCTCTGCTAAAAAGAGACTATTTAGGGGAGAGGGTTGACCTGAAGGGAGAGAGGCTTTCGATACTCGGTGTGACGACTACGACGAACAGGTGGTGGGCAATGGACGTATGGTTTGAGGATTCTAACCGGATCCTTGACTGGTCCTTTAGGGTTGTGTTTGTCGCAGGTAGCGATAGGGGTCCAAGAGTCCCAGTTGATGGCGTTCCCTCCTCGAGGAGGTGCAATCGGTTGGTTAGAAACTAGTTCAGGGTCTAGTTCTGGGAGAATCTTGTCTGAGTGGTTGATCGAGGGGGGTAGGAGGAGATCGTTGGTCTGCTTCACTAAAAGGGTGCGCGGAGTTAAGTCCGGTACGGAGGTATAATCAAGAGCGGAGTGTAAATCCGTCGCTCGTTAGCTTCGCTCTGGGTCTGAAAGAGACAGAGTTCGAAGAGATAGAAACCTTATGTTTGTCTTTTTTTTTTCTATTAGAGGATTATTAAGATTTACTTTTTTTTTTTAGGATTTTAGTTTTTGCTTATCCGATTAAGAATGATGACGAGGCCTTGAGTATCCGAGAGCGGAGGCAGAATGGAGTGAAGATAAAAAAAAAATCTAGTAGCTCAATCCTGCTGAAGAGGAGAGGTCTAAAGTAAGATTATTTCCCGATGAGGCCCCCAATTGTGAGCCTGGGTCTCTACGGTGACAGCAGGACACAAGGTGGGGGAAAACTCAATATAATTGCAGGGGAAAGAATGACAATGATAACAACTAAAGAGGACTTTGATGAAGGAATGAATAAGCTTTAAGAAGCTGATGATGATGATGATAATAATAATCAAGGTTTTAAACCTTGCTTCTCTGACCTAAAAAGGGAGGAATAAAAGGCTCAATCCTATAAAGGAGAGGCAGTAGCGGAGTGAACTCTGACGCCTCCTTTCTTAAGAAACAGAAAGGGTGAGCTGCTCTTCAGCAGTCCTATTTTTAGGCTAAAGGAAACTAGCCAAGGTTATTTAAAGGAAAACCTATGTGGGTTTAATAGCTCAAAAGCCCACAGAAAAGCAAGATGGTATGATAATAACTTCTGATAAGAAGTGCCTCTGATGAATGATGATGATGAGAGGAAGAGTAATGATCAACTGATCAGAAGGCTACTTTGAAGAGTAGTAGTGAGGATTATTAAAGACTAGTCAACTGTAAGAGTGACCTCAATGACCACAGAGTAGTGAGGATTGAGAGGACTGATGATGAGTTGAGTAGTAGTTGAAATCCTAAGGACTGCTCTAGTGAGGTAGATGTTCTGGTTTTATGATCTGATCTTGTTCATCCTTCAGCCATGTGGAAGATGAACTCAGAAGATCAAATTGAATGTATGCAATGTGCAAAACCATGTGCAAAACCTTGAAGATTAAATGGAATATATTCACAAAGGAAACAACTTAGAAGTGATTTAATCTTAAATCATTATTCCTCATTTCTGCGGAATACCACAACACAACTATGGCACATGCAATATATGAAATTGAAGCTTGAATTACGGAGAATCTGAGTAAGGCACTGTTGAAGCCTTTTGGGCAACAGTGTTGTCTCTAAGGCTGACAAGAAATATGAGCTTGTGACACAGTGTGTTACAAGTGGCAAGAGTACTGAAGAGATTGAACTTTTGGCTAAATTGTTTCAATAAATTTTATTTGCATCACATCTATTTACTATAAAATTGAAAGAAAGTAAGAAATTTAACAGGATTGATCTAAAATAGCGCCAATATCTCTAATGATCCACTTTCTTTTTTCTGGATCCTTTTCATATACTTTATCTCTAATATTTATAAAGGCCATTTCAGTCTTTTTAGGAAGTTGGACAGATAGTCCCATTTGTGTGTGTTGGTCTGATGAGGTTTGGGAGGGCAGAGTGAAATGAGAATAAGAAGTCGCTTTCCATGCACATTCCACTATACCATCAAAGCCTGTGAAGTCAATTCCACAAGATTCGTCCGGAAAAATGAATTGACCCCCCTTCACCTGAAGATTACGCTCCACAAGATTTCCAGTGTTCTTCTCAATGGGAATCCACATGACAAAGCTGAAGGGTGAAGCATTGGTATCCATGTGAGGTGTGTTTGTGAAGGCGCCAATGGTGAAGGAGAGATGAGAAGTGAAAGAGTCAGGATTCCTCTCAAAATGAGGTGCAAGGCCAGGCGCTTTGAGTTCTTTGTGATGTATCTTGACTTCATGAAAGAGTGGTTGAGAAACAGATTGGAAGTGATCGCCAATAAAACAATCGATTGTTGGAACATGAGTTTGAAGGTCTTCAAATCCAAGTTGATCCTGTTTAACTTTAGGGAATTGAATCGCCGACCCCTGTTATTTGAAGGAGCGACCCCCATTTTTTCCAAGACGTCGCGACGACCAGCATTGGACGTCTCAGAATGGTCCCCAATGGGTATTTTGGGTCCGCGATATGACAGGGGGTTGCGGGTCCAAATTTGTTCCGCGGACTGGGGGTCGTCCGTTCATTTTTTCCGGAGCCCGGGTTTTCACACAACCCCCGCTTTCCCCGGGGGTTGCAGCTTGACTTTCAGCATCCGTCGCGTCTTGCAAGCGACCCCCTAGCCGAAAAACCTTACCCAGAGCCTCGCGACTATCAATACAACACCCCAATCTACAAGAAACACCCCTTGCAACCGTATAGCCCCCTACCGAACGCATTAAACCCCTCTAAAGCAACTCTAGACCCCTTCCAAACCCCCAAAATCGAACCCAAACAAACCTAAACCCCTTGAAACCCCTTTAATTCACTTTTTTCTATTAAAATGACCTCCAAAGCCCCCAACTCTCTGACCATTGATCCTTCCCTCATTTCTCTTGATCTTAATTACAAAAAAAACTTGAAAAAATTAATGAGACCCTTCAACAAAATTATAGTAGCCCCAAAAACCATGAAGACAGCCCCCCCTCCCTTGTACAAGGAGAAGAAGTCCCTGAAGACAGCCCCCCCTCCCTTGTAGAAGAAGAATCCCCGGAAAAAGAAAAAAATGAAAAAGAAGAAGAATCCCCGGAGGAAGAGGAAGATTTCAACAAGAAGAAGATGGTACCTATCTATTTCAGATTCCCGGCCCACCCCCTGAGGTTTTCTACTCCGTGAAAGACATGGTCAATTCAGTCAAGAAGTTCGCCGTGGACCATGGATACATGATTGTCATCAGGAGATCCAAAGCTGAAAAGAAGATAGTTTTTAAATGTGACAGGTAAATTTTTCTTTTTCATTTTCTTTTTTTCAGAAGAGTTTTATCCCTGGTTTTCTGACGATGATTCTTTCTTCTTCTTGGCAATTTTTTTCATTCAAAACAACAGGTAAGTGTTTTCATTATGCCAATCATCCTTTTAATTTCTCTCTTGTTCCACTCTTCCATCTAGCTAGAAACTTTAACTAATTGCTGGACTTTTTTATCTTCGATTTTTTCTTTCTCCTCTTTTTTTTGTAGGGGTGGCTCATGTCACCAGAACCTGCGTAAAGGTGATTCTCGCAAAGCGCCTAACTTCTCAAGACTCATTGGTTGTCCGTTCGCTGCTGCTGGATATTACAGCAAGAAGAAAAAAGTCTGGAGATTCTCTTGTGGCCAACCCGAGCACAACCACCCGCCAACATCTGACCCCCGAGCTCACGTTGAAAACCAAAAACTGACAGATAATCAATTTGAACAAGTCAAGAATCTCTCCCTCTCTGGTCTGAAACCCTCCGACATACTCCAAGTCATGAAAAAACTCAACCTGCAGACAAACCACTCCTAGCAACAAAAAGTACTATTTACGTGGCAAAAGGAAAAGTCAAAGAGCAATCCCTTCAAGGTCTCAGTCCAATTGTTCATCTCAACAAACAGCTCACCTTCTCCAACTACACTTCTTCCTCCAAAGTGGACTCAAATGGTAACTTGAAGGCTTTATTCTTTATTCACACCCTATCCCTTGAACTCCTCTCCTGCTATCACACTGTCCTCTTCCTCGATTGCACCTACAAGAAAAACAAGTACAACATGCCCCTTCTCCACTTCGCCGGCGTCAGTGGTAACAACAAGACTTTCTCTGCAGCTTTCTGCTTCCTTGCTGAAGAAAACCTTGAATACTACTCCTGGGCCCTTAAAACTTTCTCTTCTATACTCACTTCCCATCAAATTCCCCCTCCCAATGTCCTCCTCACCAATCGTGAACTAGCTCTGATGAACGCCATTGCCGAAGTCTTTCCAAACTCAACCCACATGCTCTACACCTGGCACATTGACAAGAATATACTCGCCAATGCTTCCAAAATTGTCAAGAATTCAGCTGAAGAAAAAGAAATCATCTCCCAGTGGTCTAAACTCACCCAGATTTCCAACACAGCCGATTTCTACTCCGCTTTCAAGATATTCAGCTCCCGTTTCAACTCTAAGTTTGTCGAATACATTGAAAAAACTTGGATTCCTCTTGCTCCCCGTTTTGTTGACGCCTGGACAAAGAAAATCACTCACTTTGATCACCGGACAACCTCTCAAATTGAATCTACTCATTCCTACATCAAGAAACATCTCCTCAACTCTAGCGCAAATTTCCCTGAAGTGGTGAAACTCATAACACTTGCTCTTGAGTCCCAGCATCACGAGATCAGCTCAGAATTCCATCAACAAAAAATCACCACCCTCAGAAATATTCAGAAGATCTTCACCCCATGCTTTGGTAAAATCACCCACTATGCTCTCCGCCGCGCTCAAAATGAATTCGATCTGATCAAATGGACTGAGGAACTAGGTAAATGTAATCTTGCCTTCACGGTAAGATCCGGAATTCCTTGTAAGCACCGGATTGCTTACTTGGTTAATCGTGGCGAGAAAATTCAGCCAACTGAGTTTCATGCTCAGTGGCATATGAAGGTAAGCTGTCTTTTTCGCTTTTTGTCATCATTTTTTTTCGCCTTTTTCCCTTTTCCCCTATCCCTTTTCCTTTTTTGGGGGGGTTTGGTGGCGTTGGGATTGGTCATCTTTACTGCGGTGGTGCGGCGGAATGTGGAAAAGTGTCAGCCTCTGTGATGCCAAGGGCTAGTACCTTTTAGCTACACAAGGTGATAAGAGTGCAAATGATGGGTAGAGTGGGGTATTTTCACATAGAAAAGTAGTAAAGAAAGAAATAAAAAGAATATAATTCTTTTTTATAGAGGGGCCTGCTGGCGCAGGGGTGTTTGTAGGTGCCCTCTAAATCAGAGATCTGCTAAGCAGGGTGGTATCTGATTAAGCAAACAATGGGTTTCTGCGTAACAGAAGGTGGTACCAAAGTGCTTTTCCAATTAAGGAACCAGAATGGGGACAGAAGGATAAAAGAAGTACTCACTATTGCTTCTTTTAAGCCAAAAAGCCACGTAGGGGGGTGAAGTAGAGCTGCTGGGTAGATTGGATGGTTTCTGCGCAGGAGCTGGTCACGTAGGTTGGTTGATTTGAAGAGAACACCACGGATAAAACAGGCAAAACAGGGCAGAGTAACTGAAATAAGGACAGGACACGGCGTAACTGATTGACTGTAATAATAATTGATGATGATGAACAACATTTGGCGTGGAAAGAGGGCTCTATATATACTAATTTCACTCATAGTAGAGGACCTTTCCTGCCTGTGTGCTTGTAGTTGCTGAATTTCAGCGCAATGTGGCCAATTTGGGAGATTGGCACTAACAAGGCTCATCCCAATGGCACTGCTGGTCATTATTTCAGCGTCACAAGTGCTCTTCATGACCTTAATAACCTATTTGGTCATTGTAACTAAGGTACATAGCAACACTGACGTGTGATTGTATCTGAAATGGGCCACAAATGACGGAAATGGGCCACAAATGGCTATGGCCAATCATTAAAGGCCACGCTGGCTATGTTAATCTTAGGTATTCAAGGTTTTTATTAATTAAACCTTGCAAATCCGTCATGTAGAATCTACCTGTACACTGGTTATGCTTGTACATACCTGGTAACTAGGTAATTGCCTATTTCCACGCATTTGGCCAATTTCCAATTGGATTATATAATCCACGCGCGGGGTTGGAGGTTTAAACCCCAATTGGGCTTAACTCCCAAACTATACACAACACCTCAATTATAAGTCCATAATTGGTCCTTTCACATACAGTATGCATATATATCAAGTACATACGTGTGTAATGTGCATCTGTGACACGTGGGTGTGGCCAATTGTTACAAGTAATTGGTTCAAGGTGAAGGAGTAGGAATTCAGGGGTACTTCCAGTGAGGGACCCTACATTATTTTACATGAGGATTCAGAATATGACATAATATTCTAAGTTATCCTCGAGGTTTAGAAGTTATTCATAATTTCTGTAAAAAAACAGTTATTTATTTTAGTTCTGACTTATTTTTAAGGGTCCAGAACTTTGTTAATGTTTTATGGTAAAAATAAGGTTACTAGTTATTACTCTTACTTTTATGTGTTACTATGGTTACCTTATGATTATTCCTTATTATTATAGTTACTTCATGTCTATTTGTTATCAATTATTAGCATATGTACTATTTTCAGGGTTTGTACATATGGTAATGATGTTGTTTTTATTTTTCATTTATTTTCATTAATTTCTATATTACTAGTGTTACTTTGTCAGGTTGTCTCTGACTTAGTAGCAAGCTGACAAAAAGCAACTTTGTTGCTTTTTGTTTGGGGGTCGTTGCTTCAAAACGTACGTTTTTCTTTTTTTTCTGGGGGTCGTTCATGGGGGTCGCTGATTCAAAAAGAACGCGCGTGTAACGTTTTAGGGGTCGTCAATGACTTCAACTGGCGCAGCTTTTCCTTGGTTCAAACTGGGGGTGGCTGATTCAAAAACTGACCCGCGTGTAACGATTTAGGGGTTGCTGGTGAGTTTTTTTTTTTTCATCACTCACAAAGTGGGGGTCGCTGATTCAAAAAATACGCGCATGTAATGAAATAGGGGTTGCTGTCGCCCAAAAAGGGGGTCAATTATTCAATAATAATTCTTGACAGGGGGTCGTCGCCTCAATCAATCCACAACTCAACAGCAACACCACCATTAAGCCCCTCCAAGCCCCCATTCCCCATTTCACTTATCAATTTACTTTTTATTACCTATTTTCCGTTACATAAACTAATAATATTCATTCATTCTCTGTCTCAAAACAGGACTTCCACACAATAAAACAGACTCCAGACAAAGCTTCCGCCAAGAAGATTGAAGACATCAAGACCCAACTAGAAAACATGAACCCTTCCCAAAGAGACCTCATGCTTGACGCCATCAACAAACTCTTAGAAGGCTCAGAAACAATCAACATCCTTTTACCCAGCGGAGCTCAGAAGCAACGGTGGGCCAGCTACACTAACCGTAGTGGTAGCGTAGCGTAGTGTAGCTAAAATAAGCTAACTCCTAGCGTAGCGTTAGCGCAATTCCAGTTACTTGCGCTAACGCTACGCGCAAAGGATGGAAGTTTTTGTTAGCTTTTAGCGTAGCGTTAGCGCAGTTCCATGTATCTGTACTAACGCTACGCGCACAGGGCACAAAAGAGTGCCTTTTACGCTGCGCTACAGCTCTTCTAGCGGCAAAAATGGCATCTTTTGCCGCTAAAAGCGCTGTAGCGTGGCGTAACGCAGCGTAGCGGCGGTAGCGACGCGCTAACGCTACCCAAAATTTGGTGCAGTGTTAGCGCCGCTGCAAATCAGCGTAGCGTGGCGGCGTTAGCTGCGTGCTAACGCTACACAAAAAATTTGAAATTCTGGTGCCGCTACGCTAACGCTCAATGGCTGTGTAGCGTAGTTTAGCGTAGCGGCCCAGCGTTGTCAGAAGACACGTGGAAGGCCCAAATCTCAAGGAAAGTCAAATTGCCGTGGAAAGAAGATCAAGTCAGACCGCCGGCAACCTTCTGAATTTGAAATTATAGCTAAAAAATGTTGCGCTGAAGAAATGGAAACAGAAAATAAGAAGAAACAAAAAACCCAGCACCTGTCCATCAAGGAAGAAGTCAAAACACAAATTCAACCCTCTAGAAAAACTCCCCTGAAGAAAGAAGACCCCAAAGAGAAGAAGAAGGTAAAATTTAGTGTTCCAGACAACAAAAAGGATGAAAATCTTCAGCCAAAGAGTACCCGGCCAGTCCAATCAAGAAAGCCTCCAGCTAAAAACCCAGCGCGTCCAAAAACACTTCCAGAAGATCCCCATTCCCTTTCTTATTATTCTCACCATCTCCCTAGTTTTATTATTGATCACATCGTAAGGCTTTTGAACCCCGACTCAGACGGCCATTGTGGTTTTTGAGCAGTCTCTTCTGTTTTACATCAAGATCAAGATCAATGGCCCAAAATTTGAGAAGAAGTTGCCCATCAAATCTCCAGCAAGAAAGAACATTATGAAGATAACTTACTTGTCCTGAATGTTGAATCAGCCCTCAAGCGCATCAAGTTTGAAGTTCCTGAAGATGAAGAAGACCAATCCTGCGGCGAAGAAAACTGGATGTCCCTTCCAAGTACTGGTTATGCTCTTGCTGATCTTTATCAAAGGCCTTTTTTCTTTTTCTCTAAATCTTGGTCTGAAACCATGCTCCCATCTTTTTCACCTCCAAACAACAAACCCCCTTTCTTCATTGCTTTATTAGGCAAACATATCATGGTTCTTGAGCTTAAAAACCCCTCCCTCTTTCCAGATCCTCAACTAGCCTCAGAATGGACCAGATATGCATCTCAAGACGCCTTAGCTTTGAAAGATAAATATGATGATTGTTTTAAATTGACTCAAGAATTAAAGAAGAATACTAGATCCAACAGAATGGTTTATTAGCTCATGTTTTTCTTTTACTTTTCTTGGCATTTTTGTTATCTAGCTTGTTTTTCTTTTACTACTCCTTCCTGCTATAAAATGTGAAGGTTTTTTTCCCTTTTGCATTGGAAATATGAGATCTGTGTTGGTTTTTTTGGGACCCAAATCTTGAAGCAGAATAAAATCAAAGTGGGGAGTTATTTCCTGATTGAAAAATAATTGTAAGAGGTTTGTTCATTTTGTTTGATAGAAAATAAAATAAAAATGTAATGAAAATAAATTGAAATATAGACTAAGCATGTGCTGCAGACAATTTTTGAAAAATAAGGAAAAAAGAAGGTTGGCTTCTTGGTTTGAGGTTTTTGGAGCAAGGGAAATGTAAAATGAAAGTTCTATATTCAGGAATGCGTGGAACAATTTATCTGATGTACAAACAATGATTTAGATTTTAAGGGAATGATGGGCTATGGAATATAGCTGAAACAAATAGAAGATAAAGATGAATTCTAAGCTCATCAACATTAGTTGGTTATATCAAGGGGATGTTTCAGATTCAAAGCTGTAAATCTGCCACAGAATTACAGCTTTGAATTTGTACTGTGTATGGGAAGTGATATAAAATGTAAATTAATAATGGGCTATGGAAAATAATTGAAATAGAGGAAAAATAGGATGGTTCCCTTTTTAGTTCATTTTTTTCAACTATGGGTCATGTCACACAAAAGAGTAACAACCAGCACCTTGTCAAAATACTTCATTTTTCATGTTAGCATGCTGCATGGTAGTTTTATTTGAATAATTATTTTACATGTGTTTTTAATGCTCTTTTTGCGTTTTTTTTTCATATAATTTATGTGGTGTAATTCAGGATGCCAATTGGGCCGGGTTACCGATGGGCAGCCCGAACCCGATTGGGTTCGGGCCGGTTTTGGTCATGGCTTTGTGAGAAAAACCAGAAGTCGGACCAACCCGTTTAAGCAGCTTGCGGGTTCAGGTCAGTCTCGGGCAGCCCGTCGGGCTCAGCCCCCCGGGGGGTCCAACCGGGTGGTACAGTCCAGGTCTTGCCTTTTAGCTCCGGAGCAAACTCAACTTCTCAAGTACCCTGCCGCCCTCAAGGCTCAAGTACCCCGCCGCCCTCAAGTACCCCGCCGACGCGTCAACAACTTCCAATTGGCAAATGTGATGGAACCTCAAAGCAGCCCACCCGCACGGCCACCAACACCAGCCCCAGCCCCGGGAAGCGATGCCGATATCTTAGTGGACGACTCAGTCTCAAACGCCCCTGCCACCCGTCCCGTATCTGTGGCTGCAACCAGCGCTATGACCGATTCTCAAGAGACAGAAGAATCATCATCTGTGGCAACAAGCAAGAAACGCAAGCTGACAAGCCAGGTATGGGATCACTTTGAGAAGATCATTCAAGGTTTGTTCATCTTTATTCTTGCATGACTCCCCAACTCTCAACGATTCTCAAATTCTGACTTCTTTTCTTCATTCTCCCTGACAACTCAGACGGAATTGCAAAAGCGGTTTGCAATTACTGCCAAACACAGCTTGCAGGAGCATCATCAACCGGAACAACGCACTTAAAACAACATGCAGACAAGTGCATTGTTAAACACGGTGGACTAGGCTCGTCACGACAATCGCAGATTGATTTCAGGAGTGGATCGCAAGCTGTATGGGTTTTCTCCCAGGAAGTAACTTGAAAGAAGATTGCCGAAATGATCATCTTGCACAAGTACCCATTTGCAATGGTTGAGCACTAAGGCTTCCGAGACATGATGGCATCAGCCCAGCCTAGTCTGGTGATTCCCGGGCGTAAGACACTGCGAAACGATTGTATTGGTCTGTACAACTCAATCAAAGAAATCAAAATGGCCCAATTAACCCATGCCAGCTACATCGCTTTAACGACTGATCTCTGGACGTCCACCGATCTGATGGGTTACATGGTTGTGACCGCTCACTATGTTGCTAAAGACTGGAACCTCAACAAGCTGATCATGAGCTTTAAGCCTCTTCCATCCCCACACACTGGCCAAGCAATAGCTGATTGCCTCAGCCAAACGCTCATTGAATGGAAGGTCTTATCAAAGCTCAGTTTCATAACCCTTGACAATGCCAGCTCAAATAACCTCGCAGTTACTCGTCTCAAGCGATTTGTTACTGATCGGACTCGCAATGCCAATCCGCAATCGACTCCAGCTAACTCTGGCTACTTCCATGTGCGTTGCTTAGCGCATGTTATCAACCTAGTAGTCAAGGAAGGAATAACAAAGGTCAACAATGCTATGCATCGACTCTGCGAGAGTGTCCTTTACATCCACGGCTCCGCAGGTCGCTTAGAAGCTTTCAACCACACCCTTGTTGCCTCAAGCCTCAACCCAAAAATACGACACCCCTCAAAAGATGTTCCAACCCGTTGGAATGCCTCATACTTGATGATTGAATCCTCCCTGCCCTGTAAGTTGGCATTCCAAAATCTTGAAATGAACGATGAAGAGTTTCAGACTTGCCCAAGCGAGGCCAATTGGGACGAACTCGTGGCAATGAAGACCTTCTTGGATCCTTTTTACAATGTTGAGTTGCATTGGAATTCCTAATGTCACTTTTTTGATTGATGAATGGGAAGCTAATCACATGTCCAATTTCTCATCTTACGCCTGCAATAAGCTACGCAAAAACTGAGTGGAACCAAGTATCCAACCTTGAACCTTGGATACCGCGCGATGAGGAAGATTGAGAAAGCGATTGAACATTACGCAAAATCAAATGCTCGCAATCCCCATGACCCCCTTGCCGCCACAATTCAGCCAATGAAGGAAAAGTTCACTAAGTACTGGGAGCCCATGAAGTAGATTCTAGCCGTCGGACTGGTGATCGATCCGCGTTACAAGATGAGGTACCTTTGGTTCGACCTTGAAGGGACACTTGCGGCTAGCAAACTCAGTACAACCCTTGCTAGCATCCGTTCAGCTGTCCTGAGCCTTTGGGCTTTGTATGTTCCCACCCCCACTGCTTCCGAACCATCTTCCCAAACTGAACCGGCGAGAAACGTGGATGAGGAACCGCCCGATTCCTTCAATACATGAATGTTGGGAGCTCTGGATCAGGCTCCGCATCAAATGCACCTGGTGCGGAGTTAGACTTGTACCTGGAAGAGAGGAATGTGATGATTCCTGAAGATGACAGTTTTGATATCCTCTTGTGGTGGAAATCCAACGCCAGTCGTTTTCCAGGGCTTTCCGAGCTGGCTCGAGCCTTATTGATGATACCTATGACATCGGTCGCTTTGGAATCGGCTTTCTCCACGGGAGGGCGTGTGATTGACGACCACCAAGCTCGACTCAATGAAGAGACGGTTGAGGCTTTAGTTTGTGCGCAAGATTGGCTCAAGTCCAGCAAGACAGTTATTGAACTGTAATTTTTACATTGCATTCTCTGCTTCCTCTATTTCTTTGAGTCTCACCGGTCACACTTCTTACTGCGTCTGCAATGACAATCAATTTGACTGCAATTCTTAATGCCCAACGGGCTGTCCGCGGGCAGCCCGAGGTGCCCGCGGGCAGTATGATTGTGCCTGGCAAGCACCAAACCCGTCGGGCTACCCGCAGGCAGCCTGCGGGCTCAATGAGTCGGTCTCGGATTCGGGTTCGGCATCACTTGGGGTTGTTTTTGCCCGGCCCGACCGGACCGATTAGGTTCCGGGCTCTGTCGGGCAGGCCCGCGGGCGGCCCAAACCCGCCCGATTGGCTTCCTGAGGTGTAATGATGTGTATAAATGGTTGAGTAGTGGTTTAAAAAATAAATCCCTGGCGGTGGAATTTCAGCCAAATTAAATCAACAACCCCCTGCGCGCGGGTCCAAATTGTATCAGCAACCCCCATTTGGGGGGTCGGACCAATTTACCAATTTTGGACTTCTTCCAGACGTCGAGGTTTGGTCGTCGCGACGTCCCAAAATAATAGGGGGTCGTTCCTTCAAATAACAGGGGTCGGCGATTCAATTCCCTAACTTTATCTGAAATGCCTTGGATGCCGACTTTGGTGTTTGCCTCAAATGCTTTCCGCCATCCAAGACTATACATTTCGCCAGAATATGCAGGGCCATTGCTTTTGTTTGCGTTTTGGAATTGTGTTTGAGCAATCAGGTGTTGGCTAAGAAATTCATATTGGGCTTTGAGGGCTGGATCCATCGCTGAGAAGGGATGAAATTTGATAACAGCAATCAATTTATGATGGGAGGGATCGGCCCAGCAGATAAACAAGTCACACATTAATTGAATCCTGGCGTTGGGGTTGGAGTTGGAGACATGCGCACAGATTCGGGTCTCCCCAGAGTATTTGATGTTGGATTCTTGACGTTTCTTGTCTCTTTGCTTGGCATTGTATTTCTGCTGTTTTTCTTGTTTTTGGTGAGCTGGTTGACAGGAGGCTGAGCAGAAGCATGTTGTTCTTGGGTATTCTCGGGACGCTGAGAGGTTTGGAGTTCATTATTGAGATAGATTTGGCAGTACACATCACATATAGCACAGCCGTGGCGGTCAGCATCTGATACAGCCTCTGGGATTGGAGGGTTGGGATGAGAGTGTTGGTGGCATGTGGGTAGGGGTGGGGAACAGGGGGCGCTCTTAGGTTTTGCAGGTTTAGATTGAGTTGGTTTACGAGCTGCCTTACAAGCCGGTTTACGAGCCAATTTACGAGCCGGTTTACGTGCGGGTTTATGAGCTGGTTTACGAGCAAGTTTACAAGCTGGTTTGTGAGGCGTCTTAGAAGGAGCTGCATCAGATTTGGAAGCTTCAGAGAGTTTGGATAAGGATGATGAGCATCCGTTGCCATCTGGATCCGCTGCCTCCTCCACTCCTTCATCATCGCACCCGTCCACCCCACTAGTCATCCATAACCGGTCTGAACCTTTCTGAAAGGGATGCCACTGGTGTGCATTACCAATCATACTGGGCCCATGACAACCGGCTACAGACTCCACAGCAAGGCTTCTGGGTGGACAACTAGAGGGCTTCAGAGGCCTCAGATTGTAGCAAGTCCAGAGGTGTCAAAGCTCGGCAGTTGTTTCTGAGTCTCCTTTGGTTTGCTTGGATGGTGCTGGGGCCATTTGATACTAGATGATGTCCCCAGCAGGGAGGGGAACTGCGGTTAGGTGTTAGTAACATGTTTGCTCATATAAGGTATAGGGATGGGGGGTCATGGCTCTTGCAAGACCAACCTGGAGGGTGTGCCAGGGCAGGTGAAGGTTGCTGCGACCCGGCGGGGGCGGCGCAGGGAGTCGGGGGAGGAGGTGGAGGGCGTGGGGGAGCGTGCAACCCGGCGGGGGCGGCGCAGGGAGTCAGGGGAGGAGGTGGAGGGCGTGGGGGATTGAGCAACCCAGCGGGGGAGGCGGGGGAGGAGGTGGAGGCCCTGGGGGCTAGCGACCGGCCGGGGGTGGCTGGTGGAGGGCCCTGGGGGCGAGCAACTGGCCGGGGGGCAGGTGGAGGCCGGGTGGAGCTGGTGGAGGGCCCTGGGGGCGAGCGACTGGCCGGGGGAGCTGGTGGAGGCTGGGTGGAGGTGGTGGAGGGCCTGGGGGCAAGCAACCGGGCGGGGGCAGGGGGTCGGCTGAGGAGGTGGAGGGCCCTGAGGGCAAGCAACCGGCGGGGGGGACAGGTGGAGGGCCCTGCAGGCAAGCGACCGGCGGGGGAGCTGGTGGAGGTGGTGGAGGGCCTGGGGGCAAGCAACCGGGCGGGGGAGGGGCAGGGGGTCGGCTGAGGAGGTGGAGGGCCCTGAGGGCGAGCGACCGGCGGGGGGGCAGGTGGAGGGCCCTGCGGGGGAGCTGGTGGAGGTGGTGGAGGCCCTGGGGGCAAGCAACCGGCGGGGGGGCTGGTGGACGGCCCTGGGGGCAATCGACTGGGCGGGGGAGGCGCAGGAGGGTGGCTGAGGAGGTGGAGGGCCCTGGGGGCAAGCAACCGGCCGGGGGTGGCTGGTGGAGGGCCCTGGGGGCGAGCGACTGGCCGGGGGGCAGGTGGAGCTGGTGGAGGGCCCTGGGGGCAAGCGACCGGCCGGGGGAGCTGGTGGAGGCCGGGTGGAGGAGGTGGAGGGCCCTGGGGGCAAGCAACCGGCAGGGTGGAGCTGGTGGAGGGCCCTGCGGCGAGCGACCGGCCGGGGGAGCTGGTGGAGGCCGGGTGGAGGAGGTGGAGGGCCCTGGGGGCAAGCAACTGGGCGGGGGAGGGGCAGGGGGCGGCTGAGGAGGTGGAGGGCGTGGGGGAGCGAGCGAGCGAGGCGGGCAGCGAGCAGTCAGGGAGGGGTTGGGGGTCGTGGGCAAGCGAGCAAGCCGGTGGGGGCGGCGCGCGAGGTCAAGGAGGAGGTGGAGGGTGGAGGTGTTGCAGGGAGCAGGTGGAGGGAGCTGAGCTGGGGAGCAAGAGAGCCAGCGGAGGTCGGTGAGCGGTGGTCCACGGCAAATGAGGAGGAAGGTGGAGGCAAGCAGAGTATCAGCAAGATCAAAAAGGGAAGGTGAGCAAATTGAGAGAGTGAACTTACCAGATGGAGTAAAAAAACATGTAACGCCAGAGAGAGAGAGTTTAACGGAGAGGAAGTGAAACAGAAATTGAAAAACGTGAACTTGCATAAAAAACCCACGGCAACAGTGACAGTTAAGCAAAGTGTGACAGGGTGATTGGGCGCAAAACACCTCGCATTCCATCATTGCTGTCTTCATTTTCCTGGCCAACCGGAGGTGCTGGTTCAGGTTCTTCTTCTTTGTAGAGCTCGTTCCACTGGTCCTTTAGGTCTGCAAGTAGGTTATGTAGAGCAACACAGCTGATGATCCATTTTATGGCTGCCTTCATCTTGTGACGGTTTCTGATTTGAGATCTCATCTCACGCAAACTAGCAAATCAGCCCTTTAGAATTCCAATAGCATGTTCAATCCGGACTCTTGATTGCGCTAGATGGTAATTGAAATCAACATTCTCCGGAATGAGTAGGTCGGCCCCCTTGTAAGCAGGTATCGTGTATTGATTACTTGGATAAGCAGAGTTGGCCAGGAGGAATTGGTTCTGATCAAAGAATTATTTAGGCTGCTGAGCAAGCTGCATATTTGAGAACACATAGCAATCGTGGCATGATCCAGGATAGCCTGCAAGGTACGATATGAACTTCTTGTTGACATCACAAACTAGAGTGAGCAAAATGGAGTATCTGTTGAGAAAAAGATGAAAACATCAGTGGCCTGTCTATATAAATGGAGGTAAAGAAAGCAGACTGCACCTCTTCTTACAATCAAAATAGTGATTGCCATCTATCGGAGGCTTCTGACTGAGCGGAATAGTTGTTCCATCGACAAAGCCTACACAGCCGAGGAAGCCTTCTTCTTGCATGACCTGAGACAATTCTAGTTGTTCTTCAGAAGTTGGCCATGATGCCAAGCGTGGGTGCATTTGATAAATAACCTTGGTGACCCGAGTGGTGTACAAATTAATCGTTCCATATCCAATGTGGAAGAGGTTTTTGAGTCGGAAGACAGCAGCTCCGTTTCCATTGGATCCTAGACGACATATGGCAACTGCAAGCTGAACTGAAGGATCTCGTTGTTGATTCTGAGAGGAGTTGTAGAAGATGGGATGGGATTCAATCAGTTGGAGGAGGTTGAGAAAACATGGCCATGCCATTCGAAAAAGCTGGAGGAAGCATGATTCAGAAAGGCCTTGCATGATTGACAAGTCATAACGGGGATGGAATCGTGTTGTGGTTCCCCGATCATTGAGGTATCGTTTCTGAAGTTTGGACTGGCAATTGGAATAAAATTCTTCAAGTTCTGAGTCATTGTTCTCTGAGTCAAAAAGCATGATTGTTGCTGCAGAATTGGCTGCTTGAAGTAGTTGCTGGTGTTGAGATGGTGGTTGACGCATGGTTGGATGAGTGATGTGTTGTTTTAGGAGGAGTGAAGGCTTGAGAAGTAGTGATTGGTTCAGGAGGAGTGATGGTTTCAGGATGAGTGATTGTTTAGGCTTTGTGAGGTGTGATAAATTGACTTATTTGGAAATGATGGATTTGGTTGACAAACCTGGGTTATTTGTTTTCAAAACCCGTTGGGTTTTTAGCTACCCCGTTTTGGAAACCAGTCAATGAGAAACTGTGGATTTGGCCATTTCTAATTGACGGATTTTATTGCCTGGTTTGGTCATATTTGATACCCCCTATTATGTAGGAATTGAAAATTAAATTAGAGATGTATGGAAAATATCAAAAGTCTCCCTTTGGCCACAAATACTATAGGTAAAGAGATCATTGAGCCCCATTAACCCAATAAAATCATGGCTGAATAGTGATATTTTATTTGCCCATGGTATCATGGGTTAAGAGAGACTATTACTATTCTGATTCTCATAACCCACATTAAATTGAGTCCACCAAGGGGCATGGGTTAATAGGGAGTTGACTGTACGCTTGAAATGACATACACCTCTTCAAGTGATCAAAAAAACAGGGGCTATTCATAGTACCTTAGCCTAGACCTGATCTACACCTAACTATAAGCTAAATCAGAAATTAGAAAAGTGGTAACCTAACCTTTTTCATGAGTTATTTCTTGATTTTATACTATTTCTGTCCAATGGCAAGGACCCTGGAGATTTCAGAGTTAATTTTTGCAGGGATTTGTATGGTTAAGGCAGGCTCCCACAGGATATAACGCTGGCCAAACCATACAGTGGCAGCACCATCTATGAAGGAGACAAATGTCAATTATAAGGCATTGGCTAGAAGGATGTCTACCCATCTTTGGGCAGGGGCGCCAGGAGTTACAATATACCCCTGAATCCTGATCGGCAGATTGGATCAATCCCTCATGACCACCCACGCCTTACATATCATAGACAAGTGTAGTGGCGTCGGGCATGGAGCTTTCCGAAGTTTTGAATTTCTAGCACCTCGACGCTGGACGGGACTGCCACGTTCAAACTGCAACTCACTGTCAGCTTGCCGCTGCGTCGACTAGGCCATCCATCACCCAGCGGAGCGCTCCCTGCAAGCCATTTTGTTCAGTAAATCTACAATCAAGAAAGTGTGTGTTCTTACTTTCATTCTTTACTTGAAGTGTGCATGATGGATCATGACCAGTGCTGCTGACTTTGACCCAACGATTACATCTCTGGAACAGGAATGCCCAACCTTTTAGATCTTCCCCAAGAAATCCTGGAGCGCATCTTCTCACATCTTATCATCTCTTCTATCCACCCGTCCATCCCAGTCTTTCGCTCACCCTTTGAAGCACGCGAGTTGGGATGCTTGAGATTAGTCTGTCGCGCATGGGCGGACTGGATATATGTGCACCATCTGTATCGCACCAAGCGGTTCGGCAGTGCCTCGAGATCGTTGGCTTTCCTCGAGCATCTCAAATCACGTTCAGCCATTCTTCCGCGCGCTAAATGTCAGTGCATCCTCGTTATCAATCTTTGGCCTTTTCGACCTCCTCCTCCTGATCAGCCAGTCCCACTGCCAGAAGATGCCATGACTATGGAGATTCTGGATAAGTTGCTGTAATTATTCTCGGATACAATCTTGATGCTAGGACTCGACATGCTCCAAGCTTTCACTCTGCCTCGAGAAACCATCCAGGCCATAGCACGGATCCCAAATTTGTGCGACCTTCATCTTGATGTTCAAGAACTTTATGATGATCAAGGATCGACTGACAGTGATGACTCGACCGGGAGCAGTATCTCAATGGAGCTTATAAATCCCGCTTATTTCCACTCCTTGATAATGCAACTTCAAGGCTTGAAGTCGCTTGACCTAGCCGTCCGTTCTTCCGTGCCATGCGTATATCATAATCTTGGAGCTTGCTATCCAGCAATCACTCATCTGAACGTGAACGTGGATCACATGGGCTCAGATCTGTTTTTAGCCATCTCAATCGCACTCAAGCCTTCCCTCAAGTTTCTTGTTTTTGATGAATGTGTAGGAGATAATGTTGGAGACCTTCTACCGGTTTATGAAACGCTGAGGGAAACTCTAGAGGGACTTCAGGTACCTAATGATGAATGTTTAGCACCACTTCTCCATCTCAGCTTTCCGAAACTACGGGTTTTCGCAATTTGGGAGTCTCTAAACTTCGATTTCCTGAGGCAGGCCTTCTTTGCTCAATCCCCCATTGAAGTGATTGCTATCGGCCCCTCAGGAAGGACGGCCCTAGACACTTTCAGGCTCGATACCTTGTCAAATCTGACCCGATTGAAAAAAGTCGTGTTGTTGTATACTCAACCAGACTACAAGCCACCACCCATCTGCCTCGACGCCTGCGAAGCTCAAAGCGTCCGATTGTGTACGTGTTGAACCCATTATGCGTTCAACTTGTCATATTTGGAGGAGTTCTTTCCGTAAGATTGGCAGTTAGCTTCTACAAATCATTTCTCAGATTTCATCTTGTTATAAATGTATCCATACATTCCCATCAACAACATGAACAAAAGTTGATGTGTAAAAAAAAAACTTGCTTCCAATAAAATGTGAACTTGGCCACGGAGACACGGAAAAATTTCCTGTTTGACAACAAAGGTAATTGATTTAAATTCTGAAAATTTTACAAACCCACAATCTGCGCTGTCAAGAATAAAAAAAAGGACATTTCAGGAAAAGGGGCTCTTCATTTTTGAGTCAAATCATGCTGCAGAAGTATCTCAACAGGAATGCCATATTTCTGATGAAGTAGGGCACTTCACCACACAACTCCCCGCTTGAAAGCTTGGGAAAAGTGGACCAAGTGTAAGGAAGCTGGGCTATGTACATGGAAGGTGGGTGAATTGGGAGGTGACTTCCAAGAAAAGATGTTTCCTTGACCCGGGACCGTATGTACCCGTGTCATCAGCTTGTTGCGCCTGGGCTATGTGTACATATAACATGGCACAATCAGTGAGAGAGAAAAGGCAGCTGTAGGGCTACATACCAAAGCACCTTCACTTTGGCTTCATATATCCAAAAACTCGGGGCGCAGAGCTTCCCCCCACAGTTTTGTGGCACCGCACATGGATACACCTGCAGTTTCCAGATCTTGCCACCCATCAACGCCATACAAACATAATTTCTATTGAGGTTTATGCAAACTCTCAAGAGAATTACGGAATGGATTAGTGGACCACTGTCATCTTTGGCTGAACAAATATGTATGATGGGGAAAGGTGGGCCGGATTGCAAAGGCAGTGGACCAGGATCATGGCCTGCCTATAACTAATCATCTCGTCGTCAAACTCCCGGGTATTTGGGCTAAATTTGGGTACGCTTCGCGCCACTGTACCAAAGCGCCCGCCCAGGTCTTGCGATTGGAGAGACTTGTGTCAAGTAGGATCATGGCTCATTTCCGTCAACTTCCAAGGGTCGGGGGAAGATTGGTGCTCGTAGGTCTACAAGCTGTCTCTCTCTGCGATCGCCGGGCGCTCCGCCGCGCTTGCAGAGGACTTGACTATTGATTCGGGGATACTTATTCGCGGGCAGAACTGTAGAATGGATTGGGATGTGGTTATAGTATCGGAAGCAACGATATGACTGCAGACTCGTCTCGTTTTCAGCTTCACCTGCATATTTAGTATTATATACCTCATCAAATCGCGACGTTGTACTCCATAAACGGACGCGATTTTCTGCGTTGTATTATGGATCTCTCCTATCCTTTGAGGCTAGCTCCACGCCGGTGTAACTAATCAATCTCATGAGCACCACCCGGCCGCTAGACTAGACACGACTACAAAGTAGTTTCGTTGTTGACCAGCGTGATTCTGCGTGATTCCGGAGACACGCATACCTTTGTACTTGTACTTGCCTACATAGACAGACCCTTCGTCTTGTTTTAAGGTTAGCCTACCTCATCCAAGTGCGTAATCCGGAGACAAACGCAATGTTCTGCGTTCTATAAGCTTAACTGTAGTGGAACTCTTACTTCTTTTCACAATAGCTGCACGACGGTGCAGCTAAATCTGATGAGTACCACCTGTGGACGCTAGGCACGACCTCAAAGTAGCTAAATACTATTACATAGATCTTATAACCAACATTATTTCGTGGACATGTTGTGTATATGATGACCTTTGTACCACCTCTCTAGATCAAAAAATGGTGGCTTTTATTTCCTTTGTTCGCCCACATCTCACCGCCTTCTTTTTCCTGAGTTATTCCCTACCGAAGAATGCTTTCAGTGGACGAGTGGTGAAATACCCTCAGCAGAATGCTAAGCATCTTCATAATAAAACTCCCATCCTTCTCTCCTTCAAGTCTTGCCTTCCTTTCTAGAAGTATCACGTTCGTTAGAGTCAGACCACCATAATAAATAAATAAAAAAAAGAAGAAAGAAAACGAGGATCCGCGAAGTACTAGAAGATTGCAACTATGAGATCGTCAACGAATGTCCCCACTTCCTGTTGCTAGTAAGTACAAGTTCTTGACCAATTTGTTTAGCCCCACCGTCCACGTTCCGCGGAAGAAACTTAGCGCGCTCACATCCATTTCTGTTGTTGCGTGGGTGGTTTATGAGGAAGTCTTATAAACTGTAATCAATGTGGGAAAAAAAGCTGGGCAGGGTGTGGTCTTCATGTAGGTGAAATAATGAAAGGAGTGAGTTTTTTTTCTTTTTCTTTTTTTTTACAAAGCCGCGGCACTGCCACTGGTGATCAGTTGGTAGCTAACGAACAGGTCTTGATAACTTATCCATCTTCCCAGGTCCGGTTGGAGGATCGATGCCAATGCAATGGCGCGTTGAGAAAAACACGATAGATTGTTGGGTGCGAAGTTTGTTGGACAATATTCTCAAATAGATCTCGTCAAAAAATCAGCGTATACATAAAATTGAGCAAGTCTTTGTTGAATTCCACCAGTTGTTGACATGCAGGAACCCTGAAATATATTCACGTCTCCAACTTAAGAGTCTTCATGAACCAGCTTGGCCAAACCTACGGACAGATCTCTTTCAACGAAGTTCCTCTCACGAGTCCCCCGGACCGGGCGCCTAGGTACAGACGCCGACACAAAGTCCCTCTTTCTCCCATACAGGGCGCCTACGCCGACCCTCCTTCCGATCGGCCTATTAGGCGCCCTATCCGGGGGAAAGAGGCACATTATTAACTTCGAGTCTGCCCTGGGATCTCCGGATAGCCTTTTCTGATCAAGTGATCCCAACAAACCCGGGATGTCCGCTAGGATAATGTCCTTATTTGACAGCCGATGTTGTATATACATAGTTCAAATGTATTGTGACCAGCGAGTCTTGGCTGCTCGCTCAATCATTCATGTCCCATCTGACTCACGCCGGGCCGCTTCCACTTACAATGCATCCCAGATCCCCACATGACTGACTTCACAAATTTGCCTAGCATGACAATATGACGCTTAACTAAGTGCCGGAATGTATACATGAACATAGATCAACCAAGTCTGAGCAGCAAGCTGGGGGAAAAAGAGGGAAAGCAGAAAAAAAAAATGGTGGGGATGAGAGGAGACACCGGAGTCGAGTCCAACGGAGGGTCATGCCACGTTATATACATCGCTAGAGAGAGACCAACAATCAGAAAAAATGGAGATCATGATGACGGATGAGAAGCACACGACGGAAGAAAAGAGGCCTGGGAAGAGGGCGGGGAGACAGTGAAAGAAAGGAGTGGTTCCGCCGTCCCCAGATAACGCCCAGTGAATTTCTATGAGGGAGGAGAGGAGGATCAGAGAGAGAGAGAGAGAGAGGGCCCGGCACGACCGCCTCAATTTTCCTTCCTATCTCTGCCTAATCAAAAAAGAGAAGACGGGCTATGTGGAAGCAAGTCATTCAGTAGGCAGTGATTGACACACCCAAGATAGGGAGTAGTGCGGGATAAAGCGAGCGGAAGGAGCGCCGGAGGTTTTGGGAGCTGTTTGTTGGACTGTGGTCGACATGTTGTAAGGAGAGGCGGAAGGTTAAGAGAAGAAAGAAAAAGAGGAAAGAACGGGCGATCGCAGAGGTGAGCGGTGGAGACCGAGGGAGGCCCGAGCTAGGGGAGAAGCGGGTCGACCAAGCGAGCGTACGACTCGGACCATCTGTACGCAGCCCAGAGCTTCCACGCGGGCCGGGAGGGATCGACGACCAGACGACGGGAGGTGCCAACAAGCTGACGGCCGAAGTCGAGAGTGTGTGGGGAAGGACATGGCAGTGGGTTTGAGGCCGTGGATCAGCGCGGGTGGATACCCGGGGCAAAAGAAAAAAAAGAGACCCGAGGCTTGGAGCAGGCGGTCAAAAGTCCGTGATGGAGCTGCTCTGCATGGAGATTAAGCTTCGCGTGTCGTCGTCGTCCACCCTGTAGGACTTGCTGGGACCGAGACCGACGGGGGCGGGGTTACCAGAAGGGCGATAGTCGAGGCCGGTACGGTCGATGCGGCTGCGTCCGGTGAGCAGACGGTCGGCCTGTGAGTACGCGGCGATGCTATCCGCCATGCTGTCCGCTACCGAGCTTGCATCGTCCCCGCCGCCGCCGCCCCGCATGCTCCGCGAATCCTGCGACTGGAAATCCTGCGAGATCATCGACGACGCATAGCTGCTTCCCCCCACCGCCCCCACCACACTCCCCAGCCCCACCCCTCCTCCTACCCGTTTCCCCCCATTCCCGTACCCCATGCTCCGCGAGATCGGAAGACTGAACGGCGGTAGCCCCGACGCATATGTCGCTTGTGATCTCACCGATTGCGCATCCGATGGGATCGAAAATGAGTCAACCGTCTTATAGAACGATTGATCAAATCGTGTAGGCGTACTATCACGGCCTATAAAGAAACAACTTGTATCAGATTCCTGCTCCGTGCATTTAATTTCAACCATTAATCAATTGGAATTTACCATGTCTGCTGCTATAGTTGAGGGGAGGAGCTTCGCGGGGGTTACTCTCAAAACGACTGGCAGGAAGATCCGCCCGATCGAGCGGTTTCCTAGGTTTTGAAAGCTGGGCCAAGCTCGGCTGGAGGTTATTCAACGGGCCTTCAACCAAGCAAGACTTTTCTTTGTAAGCCGTGAGAAGGAAATGCCAGAGTGCATGCTACAGAAGACATCCATAAGAAACAAATTAATGAGGGTCACTTTAAAAAAAAAAGGAAACACGTTTTTCTTTCCCTCTTTCGACGCAACAAGATGCATTTCAAGTGCATGTGACATACCTTGCTCAGTACCTTAGGATTGCCCAGAACAACCACCCCATATTTAGCTCTCGTGAGGGCCACATTAAGACGTCTCGGGTCATTCAAGAAACCGATCCCTTGGTGATCATTACTTCGGACGCAGCTGAGGATGATATAGTCCTTCTCTCGACCTTGGAAGGCGTCGACACTAGCGACCTCAATATCTTTATACAAATCCTTCTTCAAGCTCCCGTTGGTTTGCATGTACGTGACGATGTATGAACGTTGGCCCTCGTATGGTGTGACAATCCCGATCTGGCTGGGAAGAACGCCAGCTTTGAAGAAGCGCGTGACCACTTTCTCAACATTGGATGCCTCGGTTCGGTTGAGGAAGGAAGTACCAGAGGACGAGATCTCTTCCTGGCCCAGGTTACAGTGGAAACACATGGGCGTAGCCGGCTGCGGCCAGGGGAAATCCACGTTCTTCTTGATCCGTTCGGGTGCAGTGACCCCATTCTGTAAAGAGCCTTCATAGAACATATTCGAGGGGAACTCCGAGAGACAGGGGTGCATCCGGTATTGGACTTGTAACCTGATAGGACGATTCCCCAGCAGCACTAAGCGCTCAAACATAGACTGCGTTAACCCAGCCCGCGCCGCCTTTTTATTCATGATCGTTGGGCCAAGCTGTTGATGATCACCAACCATGACGACTTGTTTAACGCCCAGAGTTAATGGAATCATACATTCCGGTTCGGTCTATAAAGCCATGAATGAGAAAACTAGGGGTGAGTTGAGATGAACTAGTTTCTGGATTGAAAATTGATCTTAGTTCCACATACCGCTTGGGTCGCTTCATCTATCAGAACTGTCCGGAACTTCATCTTAGCCAATCTGGGATCACCAGCTCCCACGCATGTGCAGAGGATCACATCGGCGTTGGCCAAGATTTCGCGTTCACACAATCTTGTTAGAGATTTGTATCTCCGTTCATCGGTGCTACTCAATTCTCCCTGTTCAGCTTTGAGCTGAATGAGTTTCTGGAGGTCGGGATGAGTATCATTATTGGCTACTTGCTGATGGAGGGTGAGATATTGAACAGAGCTATCGATGGCTTCTCGCGATTTAGCTTGAACTCGGACGACCTTGAGGCCGGTCAGGTGGATTTTTTCAGTCAGCTGATCAACAGCAACGTTAGATGGCGCACAGACGAGTACTTGGCCCGGATTCATCTTGCTCAAATGATAGACCACCGAAGCTGAGGTGACTGTCTTACCCGTTCCCGGTGGTCCTTGCACCAAGCTCAAGGGTTTTTGTAAAACGCTTTTCACAGCACTAACTTGTGAATGGTTGAGCTCCGGTAGGTTAGGGGCGGAAACCCTGAGGAAGAGAGAAGGCAAGCCGATGAGTCAGTATATAGAACCAAAAAGAAGGAACAAGCGATGGAAAAGGGGTTTCTTACCGTTTGGGCATCTGAGTTCTGAGGACTTGAGGTACGGGCGCCTCATGCCCTAACAACTTACGATATATGTATCCACTGACACTTTGATCGTCCACTGCAAAAGTCTTCATGGCCATCTGCATGCGATCAAACGAGGTTGATTTCCAAACGAAATCCACCGAAAAGTTCACCGTCAATTCGTGGGGTACGCCCTCGTTTCGTCTCAACTCGAGCGCTACTTCGTCAGATTGATCTAAAGAACCAAAAAAGAAAAAAAAAGTATTAGATTTCGAATTGGAGCACACAAATAATCTTGTCAGGAAAAGTGAGAATTTTTGACTCACTATTTGGTACTTTGATTACATGACCAGGTCCCTCCCAGGCTTTCTGAAGTTCTCCAGAATAGCGCAACCGCAGCTCATCACCAACGGCCAATCTCACTTCGCCGCTTTCAAGTTTGGGAAGATAAAAGTAGGCAATTCTAGAATGCAACGGTGGATCAGCTTATGTGCAGATCTAAATGAGGGGACAAAATAAGTTTGATGAACCTTTTCTGATTCAAACCCATATCCCATCGAACGGTAACATCATTCTGAGTGAGACTCTCCTTCAACTTGCGATCGTAATCGCTTTCGATCTTGACGAGTGGGCCAAAGATGTTTTGGTACTGGTAGGCATCTTCGTATCTCAACAGGATAGGCTGAGGTTCGCCCTCGCCTAGTGTGCCGTCGCGTTCCAAGTCGTCCAGGGTGGCCATCGCGTTCTCCTTCCACATTTCCTCAAGCCTTGTGATTTCTCGGAATCCAACGGGCTTGGAGCGGACCACCTCCTGTTCGTCGGGCACCTTGACGAGCCAGGACAGGAATTGGCGATCTTCAATCAGCGGTGACCACTGAGACGTGTCCCACACTAAGTCGCTTTTGGAGGAGGGGGTTGAGGCACACGGCTGTCGACAGAGTAACACCACCACTGTATCTGACTTGGCGGGGATGAAGCCTAGTGTGAAAACGTTCTTCGATCCGCAATTATAGCATTCTGGAGTGGTTTCACCCAGAGGGCCATCTGCGTGAAGAGTGACCTCTTTATGCTTTGATCTGACAAGATGATTGACGATGTGAGAGCCAGTAGAGTGAGCTCCCGGCCCCCCTCGCGAGTTACAGAACCACTTGGAGCATATTAAACACTTGACGACCGACGAGGGGGAATGTATACCGCAATAAGCGCATGCATGGCTTGGCAGCTCACGATTGAGGTCGTCCAGAACGTCTTCAAAGTCAGCCTCGGCCTCGACTGAGTCGAACTTGGAGACAGAATCGGCGGCGGAGTCTGGGAGGGATGATGATTGATGGTCATAACTGGATGAGCTGTTGTTGGTTTTCTGGCGGTTTCGGAGAGGCTCCGGATTGACATCCAGCAGGCTGAGCTCGTCGAAGTTGATTTCATCGATCGTGGATTGACCAGCACCCCCGACATGCACTCGATTCACTTGGAGAGCGTCCCGCGTGCTTCCAGAAACGAGGGAGAGGCCATCTTCGTCGTCGTTGGCTGGGCTATAGCTGTACTCGCTGGCACCCTGCAGATGCGAGAAATTCTCCATTGGAGTAGTTCGAATTCCCAGTCGAAGCTGCTGCTATGGGCGGTGGATGGAGAATATATGTATTTATTTAAATAGTTGGGCAGGGAAGAAGTGGCTCGGTGGTTGGCCCTTTTATACTCCGATGACACCACAGGCACACGGGAAGACCCCCTGGGGCTGCGGGGCTGACCCCCCCTGCTGCGGGTGGCCATCCCTCCAACATTTCTTGTCCGGTCGCTGCAGGCAGAAAAACAAGGTAAGACAGAGCAGGCTTGTTGCTTGAGATGACATATTTAAGTATGTTGGAAAGATCATGTGGAACAGTGTTCAGCCCTGTTTGGTACCTTAATAATAATTATTGGTGTTATGATCATGAGCAATTGAAAAATCAGAAAAAAAAAGGTGCAACCACATTATGCTGAAGGCAAGGAATGCTATACTTGCTTCATCAATAGTAAAAACTAACGAATATCGGATCCCTCATGGGTCATTCTCAGCGCTGAAATGGAAACATTAAGCTTTTCAATCCTCCGAAGTGTAATACATATCAATATCAAAAATGATAAACCCCAAATGAACACAAATAACAAGATGAGGAACAGAAGGAGGGGAACAGAAAACAAGAGCAAAGCACAACTTACATATGATAATGCGCACTGACAACAAGAAAGACATCATGATGTCATTCAGCACAATCATCAGATTCTAATTGGATAGTTCCATAACATTGAAGTGGCCTCCCAAAAGCACCACTAAAAATTTAACTGCTGGGCTATATATATCAGAGGGAGTTATCTGATGCTCAAGTCCGGGAAGTCAGTCTGACTTGTCTCTTCAACACATCCTCGGCAAACAACTTGAGTCCACTTCGCTGGTCACTGCTGTTCCTGACTCCTCAGAGCACATGTGATCTGTGACTTGTTGGGCTTGGGTGCCATCGACGCATTGACGGCTGGCCCGAGGCGCTGGCGGACTGTCGCCCTGGCCCTGTCCGTCGTCCCGCCGCCGTCAAACCAGGGCGGGCTGCAGACCAGGGCCGACCGGGCCCTTACGGGCGGACAAGCCGATTTTAAGCCCACCCACAAAATTAAGAGAAAAATTCAGAAAATCCAAGGAATTCACTGATGACTCGAACACCAACAACCACTTGGAAAGCGGTCAACAGGCGCTACTTCGCATCCACGAGTGGCACACTGCACCCAGCCACGTACCAATCCAAGCGATACTCGCCCACCATCAAGAACCAGCACACGGCCGATGGAGACGCAGAACACGAGTCTCAGTCGACACTGCTCGTACGCGCTGGATTCGTCAGACAGAGCTCCAGCGGGATATGGAGCTTCTTGCCCAACGGACTCAGGGTCATAAAGAAGATCCAATCCATCGTCTCTAAAGAGATGGAACGAATCCGTGCGTTGTTTTCTCTCTCCTTGTTTTGTTTTCCGAGATGGACTCATACTCATCTTTTTTTTTTTTCTCCCCCTTACTTCGATCAGACGCCACCGAAATTTCAATGCCGCTTTTACAGACACAAAAGCTATGGGAAAGATCCGGAAGATGGAACCAAGCCGGCCCTGAAGTCAGCCTCGTAAATTTAATAAATTTAACCAAACTGGGCGTCATTGATAGAAAATCAGTCTTGTTTCAATATTGTCCATAGTTATTCCGAATCACTGACCGAAAGGGGTCCTCATTGCTGCTCTCGCCGACCCACGAAGAAGAAGTCACTCACCTGCTCAAGTCAGATATTGATTCGAGCAAACAGCTGCCGATCAAACTATTCCACATCGGTCAGCCCGTCAGTCAATAAAAACACAGCAGGAATTCTGAGCGCCAGGAACACTACCAGCTAAGACGAATTGAGCTCACCGGATCAATTCCTAACTCGTTTTCTATTCTAGGCAGGAAATTTCGCGATGAAGCTCGTCCACGAGCCGGTCTCTTGAGGTCTCGAGAATTCATCATGAAGGATTTATACACCTTCGATACTGATCCTATGGCTGCCATGGAATCCTATAAACAAGTCCAGGAGGCCTATCGGAGGATATTTGAGACAATCGGGATACCGTTTACCGTTGTCAGTAGCCTTCCCCAGCCATTCAATCGCATCATCTCAGAATTCACCGGCTCAGGTTGTTACTTTCTCTCTAGGCTGAAGCTGATAGCGGTGCTATCGGAGGAGCTACGTCTCACGAGTACCATTACCAGTCATCGTGTGAGTCATCAGTATCCGTCTATTTCCTTTTTTTTTTTTTGTCAAGCTCACCCGCGGCTCGCCTGTACTTCACTCACCCTTGTGTATTGGCTTTATTTCCCGATCATGATTTCAGCAGGAGAAGACACGTTGATACATTGTCCCCAATGCCGATACACTGCAAATCAGGAGCTAGCACGGTCCACGCTATCACCCAAAATAAGTGACCCCAGCCAATTGCAAGTCCAGTTCTACTCTGCCCCCGAGTCGCGGCGGTTTCTCGCAGTAGTCCTGCCTCGTACACATCAAATTCACCCACTCAAGCTTTCCAAAGTATCTCCAGATATCCAGCCGCTCCCAAGCGATGGAGGGCCACCCAAGTTCGAGCAGGAATGGGATCGACTGGAGGTTCTAATAGATGAAAGCTGCATCGGGATTGAGCTTGAAGAAATTTTAGACTGCGTGACATTTCAATTCCGCCACCACTTTCCGCCTCCCTCGGCTGGTCTACCCAACCCATCCTCTCCGGGAAACCTTGGTTTGGAGTTACGGCTCGAGCTATCCCCTCTTTCAATCTGGCCCAGTCTACCTGTCTACACGGTACACGACCTGCGCACCGTTTCCGTCGGCAGTTCGGCATGCGGCCACACCAGCACGACAGGGTCGTTTCAGGAGCTATGTCCTGACTGTGCCTCTCCTTTGGAGTCTTGCGCGGCGATCGAGGTTGGGCACACGTTCTATTTGGGCACGAAATACTCGGATGCGCTTGGGCTACGTGTCGCCGGGGCGGATGCGGCCACGGGTAAACGCGTTGACCGGGCGGTGGAGATGGGTTGTTACGGAATTGGGATCAGCCGGCTGGTGAGCGCGATTGGTGTTTGCAGTCAAGTCTCAGGCAGAGAGGGCGGAGGGCTTCGCTGGCCTATTTCGGTCGCCCCTTTCAAGATCTGCATCATCGTTCCCGGGGGACCCGATGGTATCCAAACGCTCCCGGTGGCCACGAAGCTGGCGGAATTACTCGAGAAAGAAAATACGGGACTGGGCGACGATGTGGTGGTGGACGACCGGGATCAAAGGATCGGATGGAAACTTGCGGATGCAGAACTGGTGGGAAACCCGATTCTGATCATCCTGGGAAACCGCTGGCGTTCAAGCCACTGCGTCGAAGTCCGAAACCTTATCTCCGCTTCTCATTCCGAGATATTCGTCCCTCCCGGCCCCTCTTCCTCCTCGGAAGAAACTGCCCTGCTCGACCTGCAACCTGTCGTTCTTCATGTTATCGCTGAGATCCATAAGCTCACCCCTCGCGTCTCATAAGTTACCCTCCCCCCCCCCCCCTCTCTCTCTCATTGTTAAGCTATCCGCTTCGTGAGAAGATGTGACAAGATACGTTAATCTAATCCAAGGGCGGCAACATGCACTGGGACCTGAAATTGCATTCTTGGTTTGTGTGTGAACTTGTGGGAGAAGTTCTTGAAATTCCCAGATGTTAATGATTTTTTATTATTCTGAAATCAGAATCACCAGACTATGCAATTCTCTTGAATAAGAATCATGTTAGAGAAAATAAAAAAGGATTGGGAATGAAAGTAGTTTCAGCAAAAAATCAAGGGGTCCAACCGGGCTGATTTTGTACCTATTTATTTCATTCAATGCAAGAAGACATGTCTCAACTCTCATAAATTGATATTCTTGATAGATTTGATGCATAACTTTTTTTACAACATAAACGATTATCAGACGTACCAGAAATTGTTTATGCGCGCAGACTTTCAACAAGAAGTGCGCCGTTGCAATTGAAAATAGGCCTCGTGAGCTCCAGCTAGCCCTCCTCTGAGCTGCGCAGATGGATAGGGCCATAGTAGGTGGGATAGCATTCTACACCGGCCAGTTGGGAGGCATCTATCCAAGCAGATGTGTCGTGTCAGTTTCCCGTTATCCGTGTTAAGAGTACGGGAGGAATCATGTTTGAGCTTGTGATGTTCCAGTTCGGGTCAGGAGGGGGAGGGGAATGTGAGAGTGAAAAGGAAAGGAAAGTGGGAGGGAACCAGTGACGCGCTGTGATGCGTATAAGAAATACCATGATGGAACAAGACATCTTTCCGTGTCTGCGTGTCCCTTCCGTGCCCGTAACTCGACATAAATATGTCAATATTCATAAAGATTACATGGGGATATCAACCCTCATGGCAACACCTTGAACTATGTACTGGAATATCAGGAAATATCTAGTATCTATAGCCCTTTGATGAGGCTGCAATTCGCATCTCAGATTATCATCAACCCTGCGTCCAGGTCATCACTCAGTCGAGCACTCCCAGGTCATTTGTCAGAGGTACACTTGAGCAAATCTGCAACCAAGAAAGTGCGTTCTCACTCGGTCATCTTGTGCTTTACTTGGAGACTGGTGACCAGTGCTGCTGACTTTGATGACGATTATCCTGGAACAGGAATGCCGAGAATTTCGGATCTTCCCCTCGAGATACTTGAGCTCATCTTCTCACATCTCATCAGTATTACCGCACCTACGGAGTGGGTACCACCGGTTGCATCGCGCGTATTTTGAGGCACAATCAGCGGCTTATCTGAGGCTGGTCTGTCGAGCATGGGCGGACTGGCTATATGAACATCATCTCTACCGTACTTTGACTTTTGACTCCGCTCTCCGATCGCTGGCTTTTTGAAGAATTTTTGATGAAATTTCTGAGAACCAAAACCGGACTGAAACAAAAAATAAGGATCAGAAAATTAGAAGCGAAAAGAAACATGATAAAAAAGAAAGAAAAGAAAAAAAGACAAAAGAAAGAAAATGAGGCATACCACTAAAGATGGAAATAGGTGTGAAGTAGGAAGAGGTCTTTTTTGAGAGCGAAGTAAGAAGAGCAGGAGATCTGATAAGAAGCACTGATAAAATAGACAACAGAAAAAAAGAAAAGAAAAGAAAGATTAGTGATTTCCTCAACAAACAACAAAGACACGAGCAAAGAGACAGGAGAAGAAGAAAAGAGTAAAAAAAAGAAATAACAAACAACACGTTGAAGAGACGTGATGAAGTGGAGAAGCAGCCTGACTGGAGATCTTGACGAAGGTCGAGATCGGACTTTGAGGAGTGAAGCGAATCGAGTATGTTAGATGGGTGATTGGAGAAGAAGGGGGTGATGAGCTAGGGAGACATTACAGTGCAGGTCTTGAGTGGCGATCTTGAGTCTTGAATCTTGCGAGTCGAATCTTGATCGAGTAGTGAGTGAGTAGTTGGACTAGAAAGCTTGTCGAGTCTGAGGAGCGAGAGACAGGCGCCGGTTCCTGCTTGTTGTTGCTGGCAAGATAGACCTAACAGGTGGTGATTGTTTTTCTCACTAAGCTGCGGAGAGGACAGCGAGCACAAGTCACGAGCTTAAAAGATAGGAGAGGCGCGAGTGTGGACCGTGACAGAGGAGAGTGTCAAGAATTCAACAGCCCTCCTTGTTTGATGAGGAAAGAGCTGAGAGACAGTGAGTTTGCAGTTTCTTGACGGAAGAGTGAGGCGCAGCTTTCGTAAGCGAATCGGCGAGCATGGCGTCAGAGGTGATGAGCTTAACGTCGATATCCTTCTTTTTCAATTTTTCCCGGAGACTTTTTATTTTTATATCTAGGTGCTTGGTCTTCGAATTTGAGCCGAAGTTCTTGAGCTTTTCCAGAAGGCCCTTGTTGTCGATAGCAAAAAGAGTAGGGGCCAGTTTCTTCTTCCATAGTTCCTCAATAAGAAATTTGAGCCATTGACTCTCTTGTTCACCATCAGAGAGCGCGTTCATCTCCGATTCGGTCGATGACATCGTGATATTCCTTTGTTTCTTGCTGTTCCACAGGATCGGACAGGACTTCCAGAAGGCAAGAGACCCGCTTTGAGAAATTCGAGTTTCTTGATCTTCTGCCCATGTGGCATCAGTGAAGAAATTTATTCGGTCAATAAACGAACTCTTCTTTGGTTTTAGAAGCAATCCGAGGTGTTTGGTGCCTTGGAGATACTTCCAGCAATGTATCACTTCCTTCCAGTGAGTTAACCCTGGCCGCTGGTTGAATCGGGAGAGAATGGAGACTGCGGCCGCGAGATCTGGCCTGGTCCGACACGCAAGATAATTAAGCATCCCCGTGAATGAGCGGTAGTTGATGCCAAGTTGGAGAAAGGATTGGTGGTCTTCATCAGTGGCGGTACGAAGCTGAACAGCTGGCGTTAGAGGAGTCTTGACCGATCTACAGGCGCGTAAGTCTAGCAGAGTCAGACCTTTTTCAATCAGAGCGGGTTGAGACAATTCGATGAGGTCGGGCTTGATATGAAGATTCATGCCCAGCAGGGTATCGGGAGAGTGAGCAGTAGAATTGGGGAAGCGTTTGAGGAAAAGTCTTTCGAAGATGTCTGTCTGGCCTACTACAATCAGATCATCCACGTGGAAGTAGATGAAGGAATTCTTATTTTTGTGAATAAAGAGACAGGCGTCCGATACTGAGGGGTTGTAACTGATCTCTTCGAACCACGAGGTTAGTGTATCGTACCAGTTCTTTGGTGCCTGTTTGAGGCCGTACAAGGACTTGACCAGTTTGAGATACGGAGTGCTTCGATTCGAGCCTTCAGGGGTCTTGATGAAAATCTCTTCCTCTAGCGGCGCAAAGAGAAAGGCACTCTTAACGTCGAATTGTTTGATTGGCAGCTTGAGATCAATGGCAAGTACTAATAACGTAAGAAGAGTGGGGAATTTACCCGTAGGGGCAAAGGTTTCAAAAAAATCTTCGCCGTAGGTCTGAAGAAAACCCTGGATACAGAGTCGGGCCTTCTGTTTTTCAGGCGACGAAAGGGTGGCTGGCTTGGTTTTGAAGACCCAAGTCGAGTAGAGAATTTTATTAGGTTTTTCCTTCTGGTCCACCCAGACTTGGTGAGTTTCAATATTTTCAAGTTCGTCATTAATGGCCTTTCTCCAGCCATCGGCCTTCGTGCATGAAATGGCCTTCTGAAAGGAGGTGGGATCTTCGGAGAAGTAGGTGTATTTAAGGGGTTTAACGGCAAGCGTACGGTCCCTTAGAGTCCGTCCAGAGGTCTCGTCAGAGTTGGGAATCAAGGTCTCCGCAATATCGTCGTCATCAGATTCCGAGCCATCATCAGGAATGGATTGTGTCTCGTCTTCTTCACCAAGTAGCTCCTCTTCTTCTTCTTCCTTGATGTGGATCTCTTTATCCTCTTCCGTGGTGATAGGTTGATCTCGGGGTAGATCGACTTTTTCTTCAATGAGCACGTCGTCAAGATCGGTGAAGGATTTTTCAGAAGGAACAAAGTCTAGGAAGGTGACGCTTTTGGAATTGATTATAAGTCCGCTATCTGTGAGTATTCTATATGACTTCAGCTCGGGATTGAACCCTACAAGCTTGCCCATCTCCCCGCGAGGTTCCAGTTTTGACTTTTTCTTGTGAGACGAGAGAACTGCAACGGGGTTGCCGACAGGATGAAAAAAATCAAGAGGAATAGATCTGTTTTTAAACAGCTCGTAAGGTGATTTCTTGCTTCTATGAGTAGGAATTTGGTTGAGGGTAAGCGTGCATGCGCTGAGAATCTCATTCCACAGGTTCTGTCGAAGACCTGAATCGAGGATGATTGATCTGAGGGATTCTAGAATTGTTCTATTGAACCTTTCAGCCAGTCCGTTCTGCTGGGGTGTGTATGCGTCAGAGAAGCGTTGTCGGATCACGTGCTCGGCGCAATATCTGTCCATCTCAGCATTAACAAACTCCGTACCTCGATCAGAGTGTAAGACGGAAGGATAGTACCCAATTCTTTTGGCTTCAACATCGAGAATGCGGGTGAGAGTGGCGAAAACATCTCCCTTGGAGACCAGAGGTATAGCTGAGAGAAACCGAGTGTTGCTGTCAACAACGGTGAGAATGAAGCGGTGCTTCCGATGAGAAGAAGGAGTGATAGGCCCTATCAGATCAAGATGTAGTTCTTCAAGAGGCCTTGAGGCTGATGATGATCTTGCTTTGAATGAAGCTCTAGTGATCTTCACAACGGCGCATGTCTTACAGGCTTCAGGTGCGCTTACTGGTATCCCGAGCTTGCTTCTGATGCGTCTATAGCTGATGTGACCAAGCGACTTATGAAGAAGCTCAGCTGAACTCAGGTGTGATTGATGATTGTGTTCGTCGAACTTGATAACAGGAATATTGTTATGATAGTTCCCTTCGAGAAGGAGCTGGTCGTTCTTGTGAACAGTGAAATGATTGGTGGAGAATTCTACTTTGCATTGCTCTAATATGAGATGTCGTAGCGAGAGGAGATTGACAGATATTTTAGGAACAAATAGAACATTGTGGAGGACGACAGGCTTCTTCTTATAGTTCAATGAAATAGACCCTCTTCCTTCTATCCTAAGGGTGTTCGGCCCACAACTAGTATTGATTACTCCTTTTTCGGTTTCGTCTAGATTAATGAAGAATTTCTTGTCAGAGACCATGTGAGATGTGGAACCGGAGTCAAGAATAAATGCATTGAGATGATGAGATGAAAAGGTGGAAAAGCTGCTGACGTTCGTTCCTTGAGACTTCTTCAGGAAGGCATCTCGTTTTTCAGGATGAATCATCCAGCAGTTTTCTTTAGTATGAGATGGTGAGAACGGGTTGTGAGCTCTGGGTTTGCAGCGGGGATCTTCTCTAGTGAACATGGCAGATTCGAGAGATTCAGCCTTGCTTCCAATTGAGACTTTGAGTTCGTTCAGATGAATTTCCAAGTGATCAATCAGGACTTCGGGCTTGATGTCCTCTCCGTCCTTGGAATGCGTGATCTTCTGTTTTATGTTGTCGAGGCTTCTCGGGAGTCGACGGATCAGATCGTAGGTAAGGATGTCTTCAGGCAAGTCTATGCCGACATCTTCCATTCTAACTAAGGTGCTTCTTACTTCAGTTATAAATTTTTCAATGTCGCTAGGATCGAAGGTGATGCTAGCAAAGGAGTTGTAAACTCGGGCTCGATTGGAGGGCTCGTTGGAGATAAAGCGTTTGAGGATACTTTTCCAGAGAAGTATCGCGTCCTCTTCGTTTGATGAGTTAACCACGTTCTTGTGAGTAGTGGTCGAGAGCTTGGCCATGATGATAGCGCATAGGATGGTATTATCATTATCGTCAAGCGCGGGTTCGCCATTGACGATTTGCTCCTTAAGGCCGCCAAGCTTGAAGAGGGCGATGATGCGAGTCTTCCAAGTAGAAAAATTTTCCTCGGTCAGTACCGGGATAGCCTCTATGGTCGTCTTTAAGATCGTAGGATTGATAGCGTCCATCTCGACGAGTATTAGAATCCGGTTCGGTTGAAGTTAAGGTAGTAGGTTCGGTTAGCAGTTTCGACTGTTAATCGTGAAGAATTTTTGATGAAATTTCTGAGAACCAAAACCGGACTGAAACAAAAAATAAGGATCAGAAAATTAGAAGCGAAAAGAAACATGATAAAAAAGAAAGAAAAGAAAAAAAGACAAAAGAAAGAAAATGAGGCATACCACTAAAGATGGAAATAGGTGTGAAGTAGGAAGAGGTCTTTTTTGAGAGCGAAGTAAGAAGAGCAGGAGATCTGATAAGAAGCACTGATAAAATAGACAACAGAAAAAAAGAAAAGAAAAGAAAGATTAGTGATTTCCTCAACAAACAACAAAGACACGAGCAAAGAGACAGGAGAAGAAGAAAAGAGTAAAAAAAAGAAATAACAAACAACACGTTGAAGAGACGTGATGAAGTGGAGAAGCAGCCTGACTGGAGATCTTGACGAAGGTCGAGATCGGACTTTGAGGAGTGAAGCGAATCAAGTATGTTAGATGGGTGATTGGAGAAGAAGGGGGTGATGAGCTAGGGAGACATTACAGTGCAGGTCTTGAGTGGCGATCTTGAGTCTTGAATCTTGCGAGTCGAATCTTGATCGAGTAGTGAGTGAGTAGTTGGACTAGAAAGCTTGTCGAGTCTGAGGAGCGAGAGACAGGCGCCGGTTCCTGCTTGTTGTTGCTGGCAAGATAGACCTAACAGGTGGTGATTGTTTTTCTCACTAAGCTGCGGAGAGGACAGCGAGCACAAGTCACGAGCTTAAAAGATAGGAGAGGCGCGAGTGTGGACCGTGACAGAGGAGAGTGTCAAGAATTCAACACTTTTATCGAGTTTATTGGCAGGCATTCATCAAGAATGCTTCCGCGCGCTAAGTGTCAGTACTTGGAGGTGGACTACCTTTGGGCCCATGAATCTCCTCCTCGATATGGCAATTACGAAATGATCACTTCGGAGATCGTGGAAAGCTTACTGGAACTATTCTCGGATACTATCACCACCCTATATCTCAAATTCATCGATTTCTTTACTCTATCCAGCCAAACCATCAAGGCCATAGGGCGGGTCAGAAACTTGCAGCATCTTGGGCTTGATATCTCGCGATGGCCCTCTGGAGACTTCGAGTATAAAGAAGCACATCCTAGTTGTTTCCACTCCTTGATGGTGGAAGCTCAAGTATTGAAGTCACTTCATGTAGCATTGGTTGTTTCATTACCGTCCAAACCTGACCTGGTGGTGGCTAGAGCTACTTATCCAGCGATAGCTCATCTGGAGGTCGAAGTCAATTACGTTGATCGAGAGGAGTTTCTAGCCATTTCAACTGCACTCAAACCCGGTCTCAAGTTGCTTTCTCTTCAAGATTCCGGTCTCAAGTTGCTTTCTCTTCATGATTCTAGAGAGACAGATTTCCAACTACTCTTACCGGTTTATGAAACGCTGAGGGAAACTTTACAGGGACTTGCTGTAACTCGTCCTAGGCCTTTAGAACCAATTCTTCACCTCAGTTTCCCAAAGCTACGGGTGCTCGTGATACATTGGTTTGATTCAAGCTTCGATTTGATGACTCAGGACTTGTTCTCTCAATCCCCAATCAAAATCATTGCTATCGGCTGCATCTCAGCGAGGGTGAACCCAGAAAACTTTACGCTTGATACGTTTGCAAATTGGCCGCAATTAAAAATAATAAGTTTTTATGAAAGCTCCACCAGGCTACTCGCCACCATCCATCTTCCGCGAGGCCTGTAAAGCTCATCGCGTCAGATGTATCAGTGTTGATCACAACGAACTGTCTCTACTCATGGTAAGTCAAATACACCCAACTACTAAACCTATCCATCCCCTTCTATGAACAAATATTACCCAACAAGAATAAGAATGATTATGCTGATATAATGTGACCTTTGTGAATATAGAAATTATGATTAACAATCCGTACAGCATATTTTGTGCAGGCAATCCTTATTTATTCCTCAGCTCCTTCATCTTGTAAATTTGCTTTCTTTCAACAGCTCCTTTATCTGTAAAGTTTCTATCTTTTAAGGAAGTCTTTGTTCTCGAAAAAAACTCAGCTTCTGAAATGATTGTATTCACAAAAAAAATCCAAACAACAACCAAAAAAAGGGGGGAAGAATATATGAAAAAATCCAAGCTATTTGACCAAATGTGAGCTTGTTCTATCATCAACAAATGTGATTTTCCTTTTCTGAAAGCAAAGCAAGATATTCAACTCTACCCGACTCCTGAAATTTGTATTGAATCAAACCTATCATTATAAGAATAAGAATATGTTGGTGTGAGTGCATGAGAGAAGTGATGATTTTATTATCAATACAATGACTCTGTGACACGTTGCTTGAGCAAGCCCTAGTGATATGTCACAACAGAATGTTCCTGTAGAGAACAGACATCTGCATTTTCAATTCCAATTATCATCCTCCAATAAATAAATAAAACATCAAAAGGTTATGTATCCCTGAAAGTGACAAGCTTAGAAAAGCAGTCCAGCAAAGAAAGGAAGAAAGAAAGAAAAAGGGTAGAGCACAATTTACATATATAACCTGTTTTTCAACTAAAATAAAAAAACAAGGGCCATTTTAACTTGTACAGGGTTTGTCACATCTATGAGAAACATTTTTTTTTTTTTGATTGTTGAGGTTGTTAAAGGCCAACGGACATGCTTTGATGCGAACTCATTGTGATGGAGGGAGTGTGAAAGGAGCGACAATAAATGAATCTGGAAATTGCGGAATCCCTCCCCCTTGAATATTCCTTCTTTTGAGCGCATTTACTTTAATCCCATCTCTTCGCCCAAGGACCATTGTATGAAGTGTGTGTACATATATTTGCCAATGCGTTTGGGATGTAGAAAACCACGTGGTTGACATGTGCTTCCAATCTATAGGAACATGGTGGTTGACTCTGTTGGGTGGGATTGTAGTTGTGATCTCACATAGGGCCCAATCTGGCCCAAGCAGTCAAGAGTACATTGATCAACAGCCTAATCAATCAGCTGCACAAACCTCTTCATATTTCTTCTCCGAAGCCCTCTGGTTTGACATGAGCGTGGTACGGCGGTGGCTGGCGAGGGTTGAGGTGATGATATACATGCTCTGGTTCTGATTCATATCTGATTTTGTGAATGTCCTGGGCGTGTGTGTGAATTTACATACAATGAATGCTATTATACAACAAGAGGAGCGAAGCAGTTTACATGAGGGTGGCAGGGACGACAGGAGGGTGTTGAAGGGCGCCCAAAGGACGCTGGAGCAAGCAGCAGGAAAAATGGCCATGCGACAGGGGGGAGGGGTAATCTGTACCCGGCTCAAGGGTCGACGGGCGGGTCGGGGAACGCGAAGCGGGCAGCGACCATGTCATGGACGATTTGGTCCGCGAGGGGGGCGGAGCAAGCGGCGGCTGGGCGGGCCATCTGGCCTGCTGCATTCTGAGCTGCACCTGCCGGAAGCGCCGAGGCAGGGCCCGAGAAGGCCCGGAACGGAGAGGCCAGCACGGGCTGCAAGTTCTGTGCGGGAGTAACAAACACCATCAACGTCCGTACGTACGTAAGTCATCATTATGATGAAGGAGGGGGTAGGGAACTGAGCAAGGCGACGTACAAACGCGCGGAACGCTGTGGGTGCTGATCTCGAGGGGAGTGCGAGCACTCGGCCGGCCGCGGGAGACGAGCGTGAGAGGGGTGGGAAGAAGGCGGATAGGATGGTGGAGGGAGGCGCGGCGGGCAAGTGTGCGGGGTAGAGGGCCTTGAGGAAGGGCGAATCTCGTGCGAGTCCTGCGGCCATCCGAGGCCTGGTGAGGGTAGACTGGAAGGATGCACCGGGAGCTCAGCGGTGAGGTTTCTAGTGGAATGGTATGGTCTACGTGGACTTACTCGGATCCCCCGGTGGAGCGCACGACAGGATCGGATGACGGACGAAGCGATTGAGGCCATGGTGCGTTGGTAACTTGGTGGTGGTGCACTGGTTGGTGAGATGGAAATGTTCTGGGTTAGTTTTATGTAATGCGGTGGAGAGACTGCCCAGCCAGAGAGTTCACGGAGGGAGAAGTGTCACGACCCTCTGGGATGTCACTCGGATGGCGCCTGGCTGTCACTGATCCGAGCCTGGTGAGCCGACGGTGTGTTACAATACTGTCGGGCGTGTTTCTCCGAAGGATGCACTACGATGGCGGATCGCACGGCGCCGGACCAGCGAGCACCGGACGCAGGACACCTCATCGCGGCCCTGAATGGCGAAGAAACAACGGAGAAGGAGAAACAGACGACGATCCAGACGCTCTCCGACTGGCTGAAGACGAAGGACGAGCAGGAGGAGGGCAGACTGGCGGAGCAGAAAGTCGCGCTGTTGGTAAGATCCCATCTTGTATCTCTGTGAGACTGGGAAATCGCGGGTGATGAAAACTCTCTGCACGAATCCAGGAAGAGCTGTCGTTGGACCTGCCCGTCGCCATCGTAGGCTGTCTTATTACATCTACGGCGGGACCCGGGGACTGCGGCCATCTGATGGCCACCACCATCTCGGAAGCGGAGTACTGCTTGGCGCGCGTGGTGGAGCACGGAAACGCGAAGGAAGTGTTCATGGCACTGACCACCAGCGTTCTGCAGCGACTGGCAAGCTCCGCAACCGCATCCGAGGCCGACCATGACGAACCACCACCACACGAGCTGACTGGCCATCCAACAACAACAACGCCGCCGCATCCACCCGTGTTCACCTGGCCGTTCCTTAGAACTATCCTCTCGTCCCTGTCCTCCGGTCAGCAGCACTTCATCTCTCTCATCATTCCCTCCCTCACGCCTACCTTGACCATCCCCGCGCGCTGAAGTCACTCTATTTTGCTCTATACTCACCGGGATAAACCCATCCCTTTCTGCGACTCCTGGCGACCTGTGTGAACCGCGTGCGTGCGTATTCCCCGCACGGTGCATCCTTTTTTTTTCTTTTTTTTTCTTTCTTCCGGCTCATCTCATGGATGCTGTTCCCCGTCTGTTGGATGGCCCGCAGTGCTGCTGAAGATCGTGGGCAAGGCGCGGAACCCGGGGCCGTTTTTCAGGACGTTCGGGCAGGTGCTTCTAGGACTTCTTGGACGGTGCGGGGGCGCGGGGAATGACGGGTTGGAGCTGGATGTGGCGGGCGGAGTGTACCGGGAGATGATAGGGGTGTGCCGGGCGGTGGAGGCGGCGCGGGATGCGGATCTGGAGGACGCGACCGTGCTGCTGTTGGCGTGCGGGGCGGCGCTGCTCTTCGCACAGCCCCACAACCCACTGCCGCTCCAAAAAGCCCGCCTGTGCCGCCGCGACCCCAAGTGGCGCGCCAGCTTCGCCCGGCTCATCACGCCCGATCCGCCGCCCGGGACCTCCACCACCACCACCACTTTCGCATCGGCTGTTTTCGCCTCCCCACTCACGGACCCCGTTTGCTTGATCCAGGAAACCGTGAAGCCCATCCTCGCCGACTTGGACGCCTGCCAAGCCACACACAAAATCGCCCGGCTTAACGAGCGTCTGAGGATTGACGGTAAGGGCAGAAACGGCTTGGTGGCTCAGTTGAATGAGTTCGGCTCCGGTACATTAGGCGGGCCCCAGTTGCTCCGGCTGGCCCAGCAGGGCGCCTTGCTGGTGCGCGCGTTCGGCCGGTTCGCGAGCCTAGGGCAAGAGGCCGGGTGTGCAAGCACAACAGCGGGTGACGAAGTTGGAGGCGGGGACCCAGAGGTGGCGGAAGAGCTGCTGTCGGGGACGTTTCTGGAGGCCAGTCTATTCGTGCTTGTGGAGTGCTACAGCAGCTCTGGAGGAGGAGGAGATGTGTTGACGGAGGAGCTAGCGGCGAAGGTGCTCGGGCTGGCGGCGGCCGAGCCGGCCGAGGCAAACCGGTTGATGATGTTCCGGAGCTTCGGCTGTCTCGTTGCGGGCCTGGAGAGCTGGGACGCCCGGCTGGACTTGCTCTCGCGGCTGGTGCATCGGTATAAGGACCACCCCAACGTCGCAACCTCCCTCGTCAGCCTGCTCCGCGAACTCCTTGCCGACCCCGCCCGCGGCCTCCTCGCTTCCTCCTCCACGGCTCCTCCTCCTCATCATCATGCCCTCGCGAACGCCGCTGTTCCTCTCACCGCCCTCCTCCGTCTCCTCTTCGACTCTACCCCCCGCGACCTCGCCCTCATCGACCAGCTCTGGAGCAACAGCCGCGAGCACCATTCGCTCGCTATTACCGACCTGCTGAAGTTCCTGGTCGAGCGCCTCAACCTGGCTTACTTGTTGCTCAAGATGGACCAGCGCAATCTGGTACGCGGTTTCCCCTCATATTGGGTTTTCCGCATGAAACCTGTCGACCTCTTGTTTCGAAACCTCTTTCAAGTCACCAAAATTCACCCCATCTTTTATTTTTATTTTTTATGTGTGAGGCTGTGGTTAATTGACGTGAGGGGTTTTTTTTTGTGTGTGTGTGGGGGGGGAAGGACAGACGGGGATCCAGAAAGGCGAGCTGAACACGCACGTCAAAGAGCTGCTCGTCACGCCCGTGTTCCGCTGGCTGCAGACCCAGGCGGAGGCGGGCCCCGGCGGGCTGTGCCAGAACGGCGCGATCCGGACGGTCGGCTGTTTCGCCAGGATGGCCCTGGAGCTGTGTATCGACATGCTCAACCGCACCTGAGCTGCTCCCCCTTCAAACGAACAGACGAACCAACATCGGCCCGGCTGCCGCGGTCTCTCTCTCTCGCTCAATGCGGCTGTACTATCTCTTGCTATGTCTGCCGGCTCATTCTCCCCGCTTCCTCCTTGCTGGTCTACCTCACATAAACACACATACACATTAGTTGTTCGAACCCATGTCATAAAACACCCTCACATTATACCACACTGAATGCTGCGTCTTCATTACCAGATAATGCAGATTTCGTTTGGACGGCTTGTGCAAAAGAAATGGTTGTTGTGGATGTTGCAGATAAATAATATCAATAGTAAAAATCACACCAGGAAAACAAAACACCATTTTACCTTGATTTGATCAGGTGACACATCAAGCTACGTATACCAACAAGATCTGGCTCCCTGTGTCAGTACCATGTTTACCCCGCGCCAGATCTTTTTGACAAGGGACTATACGTAGCGGCAGGCAGCAGCTACCACCATCTATCCAGAACTTGGATTCCACCTCCCACCACGGAACAAAGTCTTTCTGCAGCCTCAATCAGAATGATGGAATGCCAGGATTGAGCTCTGATCAGCTGTGGTCCAGCAGGGGCTGGTCAATGCCCACCAGAATGTGCGGAGCATAAATGACCGCAAGGGGATGTTCTGGGTGGCATGAGAAAGATGGGCAGTTGTCATTTTTTTTATGGGAGACGTCTTGGCCCCTGTTTAACACTGGGAAAATGGGAGTGGGGATAGTCAGGTTGAGACACCCTCCCAAACAAACAAACAAACAAACAAACAATGCTCTATGCAGACTCAGTGATGATGTTCAGTGATCCAGTAGTGCCCTGCAAATGGATCCAATTTGTTGAACAAGTGAGGGAGCACCCCATTGGATATGCAGAAATCATATTACAGATGCATTGAAATCATATATCAACAATGCTATGTTTCTTGTTAGCAAGGGACGCCAGGAAGAGAGTTTTGCTTCACCAGGAAAACAAAAACTGATTGCATTGCAATGCAATGGGTGCCAGGTGGCACCCCGTGCCATTTCTTGAAACTCCAGGATTATTGTGACAATTCTCCCATGTTCCCACTGGCACCATGGCCACTTTCTTGTCCTTGAGGAGTTCTCTACATAGTCACATTGAATTTGATTTTGGGATACAATTACCTTCACACAACTATGTTGTTTATTCTGTCCTGTTTCTGTTGTTCCTCCTTAAAAGGTGTCTTGAAAACCACAGTCACTGGTTACACAAATTCCAGTTCCTGTCTCCTTTTATGGAACCCAAAGCTAATCTCGACCCAGAAAAAAGGAGGTGATAATCATGGTGAGATTACAGCTGTGAAATGAGAATATGAAGCTTCAATGACACAGAACAAACAAGAAGGAATGTAAGGATGATCAGTCGCAATTTTAATCATAAAGGAGTGACCAACAAACAAATATATATATGTATATATGAAGATATCAAAGGCCCAGGAATTACTAAGTTAGAAAAAAAGTGAGACCAGGACAAAATAGATAACAGTTATAATACGTGTTGCTGCTTGCAAAAATAAAATAAAATAAAATGTGCCCAAGTAACACGGGTGAAGAATGTCAAAACATTGGCTAGGCTACTCTGCTGACTATCAACATCGCTGCTGGAAAAAAAAAATCTGTCGTGGAATTGCCTTGAGATGTAGATTAAAAGTGAATATCAAGAATCAGTTCAAGCACGTAACTGTATGGAAAGACGATAGATAGAGGGGGGATATGGATAGTCAAACTAACCTTCAACACAGCCAGCCAAGTGAATTGTTCCATTCACTATCTTCTGAGTAAACTCATGGGAGCCATTCGCAGCGAGGAAGTATCGCTGTGTCTGTCGCGTTCAGAGCGCAAGGTAGCGATCTTTCTTAGTTTCTGAAGGGAGGTCCTTGGTAGAAAGGTGGCGCAACTGGCCTCTACAGAAGGGGTTGGAGAGGTTGAGACAGGGTTAGGCAGGCTTGGCAGGATGGGAGTGCTTCGCCCTATGTCTTGTTGCTCCAAGGTAGCGTAGGATGACTTCGCTTTACAACTGCTATTCTGGTTTCTCAACTTGCTACCTCCAAACGTCCTACTGTTGCGACGGGTGATCTGCGCTTCACTTTCTGAGGGGCTCGGTTTCAGCTGGGCACTACCGCTAGGCGAGGAGGGAAGTTTCAGGTCGAGGTTCAACGTGCTCCCCTCCGGATC